>APFE031480620.1:5948-127580 GCA_000404065.3 Pinus taeda | reverse complement strand
AACTCCCCATCTCCTTGCCATACCTCCATGCCAAGAAAGTAATGCATGAGCCCCATGTCCTTCATCTCAAACTCTCTTACAAGGTCCTCCTTGCAAGATTTGATGAGCTTCTCATCACCTGTCAGTATGAGATCATCTACATAAAGTACAATGATCAACAACTTACCTTCCACCACTATGTGATATAGGTTCACATTGAGTGAAGTAGATATCTATCCTGGTGTACCAAGCATGGGTGCTTGCTGTAGCCCATACAATGCTCTCTTGAGTTGGCGCACATGTGACTCATGGTCCAAGGTTTCAAAACCTTCGGGCTGCTCTATGTACACCTCTTCCTTAATCATGCCATTGATGAAGGTAGTCTTCACATCCATTTGATGGATATTCCAACTCATCTGTGCTGATATTGCCAAAATAGATCTAATTTATGAGTACCTTGCAACAGGAGAAAAGGGCTCATCATTGTCAATTCCCTCTACCTGTGAAAATCCACGGTCCACAAATCTGGCCTTATGCTTCTCCACACTACCATTTGCAGTGTTCTTTACCTTATAAAGCCAATGGGAGCTCACAACTGACTTGTCCTTTAGTCTCGAGACCACATCCCAAACGCTGTTTCGAACTATGGAGTCATACTCTTCCACCATCACATCAACCTAAAACGGTTGCTACACTACCTCCTTAGAGGAAGATGGCTCTGTCACAACAGATGCACCCATAAGTTCCATGTATCTAGTGTACCTCTTGGTGATGTCCTCTAATTGTGCTGAGAAGAGGGTGCTCCCACATTCTCCCGTGCATCATCCAACAATCTTTTAGCATCTTTAGTGTGCTTTCTTCCCTCTCTAGAAGACTCTACCTGAGTGGATGTGTCCACTATCTAAACCTATTTATGTGGCTGCTCCACATCAATCTGAGGCCCCTCAATCTTAGGAGCTAAAATTTTCTCATCCGCATGTAGCTCAAGCTCCCTCTCAATGGATACTCACATGGCCTTCTCCTCATCGAACTTGATATCCCTGCGAACCATTGTCATCTGACTAGTTGACATGTACACCTGATAGTTGTGGGGTTATCAGTGTACACCCAAATTTATTGTTGGCTCAAGATTCTTCCATGCATCTTTGGTCACATGGAAATAAACTAATGACCCAAAAATCCTAAAGTGACCAACATCTGACCTCTTACCGGAATAAGCCTCCTCTGGTGTCTTCATCTCAAGTACCCGATGTAGGCTACGGTTTTGAACATAAACTGTTGTGTTTCATGCCTCAACCCACAAGTGTGCTGGCAGGCCCTAATCATGCAACAACACCCTTGCTACCCCTACTATGCTCATGTTATTCCTCTTGGCAACCCCATTCTTTTGAGGGTTATGGGGTGCCATCAACTCTAAGGGTACCATCAACTCTAATTTAATCCCTTCCACTGCACAGAAGTCCTCAAACTCATTGGAGGCATACTAACCATTGTTATCACTTCATAGAGCTTTAACCTTCTTACTAGACTCTTTCTCTACCAATGCTTTGAACTCACAAAACTTTGTGAAAGTTTGATCATTTTTCTGCATAACAAATACCCAACATTTACGAGAATAGTCATCAACAAGTATAACATAATACCTGTGTTTGTCTATGGATGATGTTGAGAATGGTCCACACACATGTCAATAGACTCTCTCTAGAATAGTTTGTGCTCCACTGTCTCTATCTCCAAAGGAAGGCTTGGTGTATTTTCCCAAAGTACAACCCTTACATGTATCAACTTTCTCAAGCGTACCTTTGGGAAGATCGGTAGAGATTTGTTGCAATATCTTCGAAGCCCCATGATGCAAGTGGCCCAATCACCTGTGCCATAACTTGTTGACATCTTGGCTCAAAATATTTTCTGCTTTTGAAATCAATACATCAAAATCCTCTACCCCTATCTTATAGAAATTCTGAACTTGAATCCCTATCTTCTTTACTTGACCCATGGCTATGTGTCGAAGGAACACATTTCCTTTCAAAAAGATTGCATCATAGCCTCTATCCTCAAGCATGGAAATAGATACCAAGTTCCTCGTCAGTCTAGGTACATGCATAACATTCTTCAAGGTTAGTGGAGACACATGCTCCCTCTAAAAAGTAATAGTGCCCACACCAATAACACTATACTTACCGTCATCACCCATCTCAATATGCATCTTGAGATCTTTCTCCTCCACTTCACTGAATAAATCTTTGTCGCCAGTCATGTGGAAAGAAGCTCCACTCTCTAAGTACTAGACACTTCCCATTGTTGAAGACACCATGCATGCAATGAGGGAAAAGTCCAATTCGAATTGGGAGGCCAAGACCTCACATGTTGCTCCTCCTGATGACTTCTCCATGGACTTATTGAGTGAACATTTTTTAGCGAAGTGACCCATCTTGTGACAATGAAAGCATTTAACTTTTGTCATGTTCTTCTTCTTACCTCCATGATAAGAATTTGATTTGGAATGGGAAATTTTACCTTTCCCTTTCCTTGCCTTAATTTCTAAGGCACAATTTTCTTCATCATTAGTCTTTGATGAAGATCCATCCCTGGTGTTCCTCCTGATCTTATCCTGCATGAAATCTGACCATAGTCATTACCAATCTGGCAACTTCTCCCAACCATTGATAGAGTCATGATAACTACTCCAACTCTATGGGAGTCCAAGAAGAGCAAGACTCACCATATCCTCCTCAGAAAATGTGATTCTAACACTTCCAAGTTCATCTTGACATTAAGTGAACTTAGTCAAGTACTTTGGAATTGTCTCACCTTTCTTCATCTTGATTTTACGAAGTTTATCCTTCAGTGCCAACTTCCTTTGATCACTTTTATTTTGATACAAGTCCATCAATGTTTCCACATAGCATGTGGGGTTTCCTTTTCATGGAGACTAGAGACAATATGATATCCAAATCCCTCAAGGATTATCTGCCTTTCCTTTGCCACACACTTCTTCAACTCAACCAAGTTCTGTGCATCAATATCTACTAGCCTAGGAATTGCTTATTTAACAAATTCCTTCAAGCCATTATCCTCTAGTGCATCCTCCATCCTATCCCTTTAGGCTATGAAATTCGAGCTTCCATCCAAGGCATACTCAAGCATCAACCCATGGAACGACATTTGCCAATCCTAAAGTATGTATTGCAAATTAGAGTTTCATGTGTAACCCAGAAACTCAAAACTTTGAAATATCCTCTAGAGAGCTGATTTTAAATCAACGATATCTCCCTCATCCGAACTCCGATTCAGCAGATTTTGTTTTTGAATTTGGTTATATTTTGCCAAGGAATCTAGATATGAAATTTATCTCTCAAATTTTTTCACATCAATTTTTAGATCTTCTCTACAAACTCTCGGCCCAAGAAAAAATATTGCTCCGATACCATGTAGAAAATCTTGTAGATTCACAAGATAATGCAATTTGCTAAATCAAGAGACAAGAATCTACTTCTACACTTTACAGTGGAAGCCCAAAACATTGAGAAAACAATAATCAATACAGGAAGAGAATCAAAGGCACATAACACAATAAATATATGGGGAAAGCCACAACTCAAAACCCCACTATCTATTTTGTATTAATAAAAAAGATCAAGATGAAATTACAATGCTTGTTCTCTCTAGAAAAATCTCAACACTCAACAAATTCAATCTCCAACTGATAAGCATGCTCAAGGCTAAAGCTTAACCTCTTCATAAGCTCTCCAATTCTCTATTCCAATGTATAATTCCTATGAAGGATAGTTTTCATTTAAAGGGAAATAAAGCCTCTAAAATAACGAAATCCCTTAAGGATGAGTCCCTGAATGCATGCACTATCAGTGGAAATCAGAAAAATCTAAAATAAATAGTACATTGTCCTTGCACTCTAGTCTTAACTGGGTCTTTCTCAGAATTGACATGCATGAGTTTCTGATGCATACATATTCAGTTAACTAGAGAAGCACTAGTGGAGTTCATACTGTCACCACTGACTGTTAAATCACTATTAGTTCTTGTAGATTTTAACCCTGTATAGAAATGACCTCCATACAAATTCTAAAATATAGGAAATAAACAATGCGAGAGCATAACACATAAAACACATATACATAGAGATTTTCCCTTGGATCCCAAAACCAGGACTACGAGCTTTATTTTTCATTATCTTCCTTTCAATGTTACAATACATATTTATAAATGCCGAAGCATCCAATACCATGGACCGAAAACCATCACGTCCAAAACCATGGGCCGAAAACCATCGCGTCCAAAACCATGTGTGAAAATCATGCACAAAACCATAGGTAGGTTTGTCCAACCTAACATAGGGTCCAAAACCAAAATTTTCCAGGGCGCTGCCTCGGACCCCATAGAGTGGGGTTACATGCACCCCTCAAACCCCCTGTGACTCCCCCCGCTACGTAATTAGCGCAACGAAGGGGGGCTCCGTCCTCCTCCTAACCCCCTAGTTAACTACGTGGGCTAGTCATGAAAAGAATATAACACAACCCAATAGTTCTCTCAATCAATTTGAGAAATAATTTAACTGAATTGACTCATGAAACTGAGTCTTCTATTTTACACTCACAATTAACTCACAATGGACTCCTACAAAGTAGGAAAAAAATATACATTACTTCCAAAAGACTTCCAACTCGAATCTCCTAACTTAAGTAAGTTTAATAAACTTCGTTTAACTATTTTAAGTTGCTATGAGAATAGAATTCGAATTTGATTCATAGTTTAATTCAAGGACAAATTAAACTGGAATTTCTTATTTCAATTTCTCAATAGCAAGGTCACGAGACATGTATTCCAAACTGAATGTTGGGAAAACAATCCTAGTGTGGGTGTTCATTTGGTTTATTATGGCTAAAGAAATTGGAAAAGCTAATGGAAAAGGCTTTGGAAAGGTAAAGTGGCATCAATTGGTATCCTATTTACGAAAATAATCGAAATTAGGAGAAAATGAAGGTGAAAGGTCATAGGTTGCATGTTAGGAGGAAAATCAAAGAAAATAATGGAAATTGAAGGAAATAGAGGTATCATTGATAAAAAGGCTTATGAAGATCAATTCACAGACTTTTTTCAGTTCAGTTTTCGAGCACTCTCTCTATTCTGTCTCTCTCATACTCTTGGAAACTTAGAATATTCTTGGATCACTCTAGCATTTGAGGAAGGAAGACAAAAGAAGGACAAGAATGAAAAAGGGAAGAGAATATCAAGCAAGAAGAGTTGGATCAAGCAGCTACAACGAGATTACTTGTAGCTATCGAGTTGCATGTATGATTTCCTTGCTAGTTTTGACATGCATGGGACATGCATGCGTGTTTTTGGTTCTCTTACTGTCATTGGCATGGGTTTTGTTAGATGTGACAATTAGTGTCAATAACCTTCTACACCTGGGCATACAATCAATTCACAAATAATCCTATGCTCTTTAATACATGGGTAATTTCTTTCCTTTGTATTATTTCCCATAGTGATGTGAATACAATATAGTATGAGGGAAGGTGTCGTTTTAGTGATTTCCCTATTGATCTTTTATCTGTAAATCAGGTACCTTATGTTGCAGATTATTCCTCAAAGTAATATCCCCATCGTAATGTGTATGATATGGCCTACACCAAAGCTTGCATTTCCTTGAGAAAAATTCAGTTTTATTCATAGTAAATACTACTAGTCTAGCTGCTAAGATATCATACTTGCCCCTAATCATCCTTGCGGCCATCATGGCAGTGGCACTCAGAATGGCACAACACACCCGTTGCTTGGGGCTTTACAATGCCTAGTCATTTCATGTAGTCCTGCAACCCTCTTGATGTAACCAATAGAACAAAATATCTTAATATCACTCATCGGGATAGAAAATGAGACACATCGATCCATCATGATGGCATGGAGAGATGGGGTAGGGAGCACCAGAGTAGGTCCAATATCACACAACTAGCTTATGGGGAGGCTTTTTACATGTTGTCAGCTTTGAGGCTTTCTTTATGAAATCATGTTAACTCAATATCGCTAACACTTCCGAGTTTGTTGATGTAAATGATACACCAAGTGTTTCTTCCTCTGGGGTGAATTTTCTTCTCTCGTGGTCACATGCCATTTGGCTTTACCCAATATACATTTTCATAAGTTGCCGAGTATAGTGGTATGTGATGGTTGCTTTGGTTTCAACAAGTAGTCAACCTGCATTGTGTCTCCCATGTGTTGTTTGAAGAGATTTCACAGGTGCATACAACCTTTTGATGTGCTAGACATGATGACTTGTGTCCCTCAATAATTGATTGCATGGCAACCTTTTCATGCTATATATAGATACATTCAAAATTCCCTTTGAATGGCACCATTACCCAATGCATGGTTCGAATGGTTTTCTTCGCAACACGTAATTTCCTTTTCAATATTTTCGGTTGTTGCCTTATAATGTGTATGTTGAATTATGTGCTTTTTGTGCATCACCTTTAAAATGTAGTGTTAGGTGGTGGAAGTAAGTCCTTTGCAATGTCAACATAGCCTTTCAAAACCCTTGGGTCATGCCTTCCTCTTATTCCTATGCATTTAATTATATGCCTCCTCACCTAAGTATCATTAATAATATCTATCTATCTATCTATCTATCTATCTATCTATCTATATATAGTATATATATGGGTTTTTCATGATGGAACCCACTTGACATAGACTTTTCATAGTGCACGAGGGTACTCAGTGCCACTTTTAAGGCTCAAATTTCGCTGGTTTAATCAAAGACTTGCAATACCTCATGTAAGAAAATAAGAGCTGTTTCATTCTCCTTTAACACAAATTAATCCCAACAAATTAAATAGAAAGCCTAACACATAGAAAAAAAGAGATCTCGCACATGCGATATGATTTTCCCCAACATAAGTAGATCCCACAATGATTGCAAGATAGGTGTTTAGATGACTTAGGAAGGAAAACTTCATTAGATGTTCAAATGTTACCTTGGAATATTGATATGTGAATCAAAATAAAAACATTTTGCAACATAAACTTCCCTTTGGAAAGTAAATGCCCACTCTCATGGATATTAAAATAATGACGAATGTGATTGATGCAACTGAAAACTATTTAAAGTTGCTAGAGAGTGAACTAAATAATGGAAGTCAAAGTGAAGCTCAAGGGACTTAGGCATAACCCATTGATTCTCAATTATGGTAACTTAGGGTTTGAAAATATGTGTATAAGACATAGCCTCCGAAACCCCAAAGAAATTAAAGGCATACGGTCACATGCACAATATGACTAATGATGCAAGCATATTCTTGCCTCTTGCAAATGGATACTGATGGAGAGATAATGCCTAATAGGACATTATGAAAAAAACCAACTTTTAAAACTGTAATGAATTTAAAAGGGACAAGGACCAGCACGGGATGAGGTTAATCCAGGAGGTACCCCCATAAACCCTAATACGTAAGTTTGATCAAGATCAGAAGTAAATCCAGAAGAATAAATATAGAAATAGTGTGAGGCCGACTGATTGAAGGTCTAATCATAATCCTAAAGGCTTGAAGCAAGCATGGGGGACCCAAAATTTTGGAAGTATCCAAAATTTTGGGTGTTGTTTTAGTGGCTACAACAATTGGCGAACCACTAGTAGAATCCAACATCTCTACCAACATCCCTATAATAGCTCGAGTCTGGATAATGATTCAAGGAAGTATTGAACCATAACTATGGGTACCGATGACATTACCTTGACCTTTATATATATGCTCTTCCCATGTCTAAGTGACATCCTGCTAGTCATTAAACACCAAATCAGACCATGATAAGCACAAGGTTCAAGTTATGGGTGTAGGTCATTCAAACTGATTAGGGTTATCTAGAAGCAACTTGTTTGTATTTTCCTTGCTAATGACATAAACGGATGAGACATGTTTAGAAATAGTTTTGATTACCAATTCTATGAGAGGTTGCCTCTTAAAGCAACCATTACAACCACACACAACCATTAGGGTAAGGGTTTCAACATTAGGTCAAGGTGATCAGGGTAGCTATTGTAGGGTTTCATCATGTGCGAAGAGGTCACATCAATATTTAGGTTTCAAGAATGTGAAAAAAAGCATAAAAAAACTTATCACAACACCAAAGGTACGAAGGGCTCTAGAATTACGAAGGGTCATGTAATGGCATACAACATAGAGAAAAGACAAGGTTGGGATATCACATGTTATGAAATAGAGTGAATGCAAGATTTAATGTAGCAGGGAGGACTATAGTGCAATGTAATGCTATGTAAATGCAAGGAAGAAATAATCCAATTTTAATTAAAATACCAATGCAATGCATATGTAGATATTTCATGAATGTTGTGCACCAATGAGTAATGAAAGAATATGAGTGCAAGATTAAATTCCTAATGTCATGTAGCAACTGATCACCTATGATAAAGAAAACACAACAAGGCATATCTAAACCATAAAGAAAATGCTAAGAAGCAAACATTAATCGACAAATTAATGAAGAAAACCTAAAACCTAGCTAGTGTAAACCCTAAAACCCTAATTTAACAAGAGAGGAGGTCAGGTCATGTGAAATAAAACTTCTAATGTAGCCGCAAGAACAATTCCTGACCTAGAAAAATCAAATACATCAACGATTAAACCCAACATGAAGAGTTGAGAAAAAACCAAAATGCTCACCTGCGAAACATGCACAACAACAAGAAGGAAATGTCTACTTATAGGAAATTGGCCAAAAAATAGCATTCAAGCCAAAATGCAATCCAATCCTGCTAAATAGAATGATATACTTGAAATCTATTATCATCCAGCCATGACACACATCCATTGATGCTTAACCCTAAGTTCAAAGAAAGTCATGGAAGATGTTGTCTACTTGCAGAGAACTTTACCAATTAAGATACTTCAAGGTAGCCAATAATCCCATCATTATGTTGAGGATGATAAACTTGAGGACATTGAAAAGAGGGGTTCTCGCTAGGTGTAACTTAGATACTAGGGGATTCAAGCATAGAAACCATAATTTTGAAAACCGTAGTTTGAAGTTGTCCATGGATTTCGTCGAGGACATGAGCACCTGACATAACCATCAGCGAGAGTTGAAGTGCCTAATCATCTTGAAAAATATTTAAACCTTCAAATTGAAAGCCATTGAATATTGGTGGGTTCATGAGATTAACAAGTGAATGCATATGGTCATCATTAGTTGTGAAAGGACAACTATTAGTGGATATATTTTTTAATTGATTAGATGTTGAAACATTGATAGATTAGGAGTTCAACAGATCAAATTATTTATATTCCCAAGAATGAGGTGAATAACCCATAAGTTTCTCAGGAAAAGGAGAGGTTAGGTGATTGGTAGGGAAAATTTTAAGAACCCCCCTAAATTTATATGTATAATAAATGGATGAATCCCCACGATACATAGGAAAAATGGAAGGTGATTTTATTAATAATATAATATGTAAATATAATTTTTTGGAAAATCTCTCACCAAATTATATTATCTTGTAAAATCACGGCAAATCACTAGTGCAAAATGGTGAATCACTAGTACAAAATGGTGAATCACTAAGAAATACAAGGGTTGTTGCAGTATCTTGGCACCAAGAAGGTATTCAAGAAGAAACTATAAAAGAACTTGACAATATTGTTGGTGAATTAGGCGAGCTTGACTAGTTACCATCAAGCATGCCACTCTAGTGACTAAATCAAATAGATTTGGAACTAATTTTTAAAGTGAGTTGATGTGTAATTGTTTTTTATTGTATTGTTTCATTAATTGTAGAAAGTTAATCATTGGCATACATAATACCTTTTAGGTGGCCATCGTTGATTTGCCTTTGTATTTGTGACACATATCGCTTGATTATAGAGATGAGTATTCTTGTTTTATTTGGATATTCATATAAAAGTTGTGAACCTTTTTCTTCACCATGAATATTCCATGTCCTACACTTGAGGCACTCGGTATGAGTTCATCTACTGCAGATGGCATAGTGATCATCAATCCTTCCTAGTTTTCTCATATACTTCTTTTGACTTTTGATAATAGTATTTCAATATCGAGTTAAATGCAGAAGTTGTTGGAAAGTTTGAAAACTCCATTAGTGTGCAGATTTATTGTGAAACAAAAACGTCAACAAAATCTTACTTTTGTCACTAATACTTGATTTTGTCAGAATTTGTACAATATTAATGACATTTTGCTAGGTAGAATGGGTTATTCTTTGACTTTGGATAGAAGTTTTCCCCTCTGGTGGAATTTAAATGCCTTCTCTTAGGAAAATTCATACCTCTTGTTGGCACCCTATTTTTTTCTCTATCTTTCTGTCACTCAAAAGATCAAAGCCTGCTGGATAGGTTTCTTCATGCTAGCCTACACTACTAGAGATTCCTTTCAAACTTTTGCTATTACATGAGGTCAATAATTTCTTTCCACATACTTATCTCTGGAATAGGCTCTCTTTGAGCTTCTCCAAGCTCATGGCTCTAATGTCCATTTCAGAATTTTTCTTGAAACTTTATGAATATTTAAACTGACGTTTTATTAATGTCCTTTCTTGCAACAATCATTGATGCATTTTTTAAACTATCAATATATAATATTTGAAATCAAGAAAGCTTCCATCTCTGTTAATCCTGATCATTATGTCTGCCATGGACATAAAAATTTGAAAATCTTGTGTCCACTGTTATGCAAATCTGACAAGGAATTATTGTTGGTGTTCTTCTGAAAGCCTTGATACCTAGTCAATCACATAGTCTATTATCCTATATGGGATATGAAATTACACTTTCTCCATATAAGTCCAATGAGGTTGGAAACACTCTCAAACACACTGAAAAATTAATGGTAATGTTAAAAAGTGACATTATTTGGACATTCTACAAACAATCATAAATGAGATTGTTTGGATAGAAAAGTAGAAATAAATGAGAATCTCTTATTTATGACTGTTTGGAGAATGTCCGGAGAATGTCACTTTTATTTTAGGAATTTGATATTTCCCTTAATTTCCAAGGTGACAAACTCCTCAAATTTCTATCCTATACTTTTATTTTTCTTAAAGGGTTGTTGAACAAAAAAATGGGGGTCATGACACCCAGGCATCCCATCCTAGAGTTGGTGAGGAGAGGGGGAGGGGGTGCATAGATACACCCCTTTTGGGGAAATGTGTCCCCCACATTGGTAAATGTTTCCCTTGGTCCCACGCATAGCATGAGATGCATGGGGGGCATGTCCCCATGGCACATTGGAGATAATATGCAACAACAAAAAATCCAAGTTGGTTAAAATGTCAAAGCAGACATCTTTATAGATATGAAAACATGCATTCCCCAAATTTTTAGAAAATTAAAAAATATACATAAACCATCAAAAATTTTAAACTAACAGCCTCTCTTCATTGAAAAGAAAGTTGAAATATAACATACCACATACCAATGTGACATATATGATCTCATCATCTTGATTCCCTCACTAATCTTATGAGAATTTTTAGTGTAGAAACAAAATTCAACACACAAGTTTTTAACACGAAAGAATGAACGAAGCATCATGATATCAATTAGAGACTTTTGAAATCATAAATTAAAAGTATAGGCTCATAGTCTCAATATATTTATGTAATTGCATGTCCATCTTCATCGCTGACATGAGTATATTTAGGTTGGCTTCAAGAGAATTTCTCAAATCCACTATCAAAGGATCATCTATGTCAGAGAATGAAGCCTTAGGATCCCTTTTGTTTTCTATCATGAAATTCACATTGATAGAACTATCTATGTCATTTTCCACATCATCAATGTAAGAATATGTTAAAGATGATTTATCATTTTGTTTCCAATCATTGAACATGACAGTAGAGTTATGTTTAGTGTAGATGATATTCTCACCAAATTCATTTGAACGATTATCTAATTTTCTCTTTGTATTTGTAGCATGCATATGTGAGTTGCTTAGAAGCCGCTTTGCATTAATCTTCCTATTGTTAGATGGAAAGGTATTCTTATTCTCAATATATTTTCCACGCATAGGACACTGAAATTGTAGGTTGTTGGTTTTCCCATATGGTTTTCCAGGTTCAAAATATACCGTCTATGATGCATTTGAGTATATTTAGGTTGGGTTCAAGAGCATTTATCAAATACTCTATCAAAGAATCATCTATGTCAGAGAATGAAGCCTTAGGATCCCCTTTGTTTTCTACCATAAAATTCACATTGACAAAACTATCTATGCCATTTTCTACATCATCACTGTAAGCATATGTCAAAGATGATTTATCATTTTTTACTTCCAATCATCAAACACAATAGTAGAGTCATGTTTAGTGCAAATGATATTCTCACCATATTCATTTTAATGGTTATTCTATTTTTCTCTTTGTATTTTAATCATGCATACACGAGTTGCTTAGAAACTTCTTTGCCTTAATCTTCCTATTGTTAGATGGAAGGGAATTCTTATTATAAATATATTTTCCATGCATAGGACATTGAAATTGCAACCTGTGCAAGGACATAAGAGATCTCTCAATACATTCCAATAGGAAAGTAATATTTTGAGCCATGCAAATTTTCAACTTCAATGTATTCAAAATTTTATAGTCTCTTGCTATCGAGTTGATGAATGGAGAACGTAAATATACTCCTTAAAACAACTAAACAAATACTTCTAGGAACTAATTGATATGAATTCATTAAAGTGGAAGCACATGAGATATCCACTAGCCCAAAAAAGGCAGGTCATTGCTGTATCAAAACCTATGGCATCTATTTCTTCCCCCCTGTAGTGCTACAAGGGAGCTCTAGTTACCAATTCACATTGTTACTCTACAAGAAACTTCAAGGGCATAATATTATGAATGGCATTGTACTAGACTGAATAGTTCTGCTAGATGTATTAGTACGCTACATTTGGAAACTTGTACTGACTACTAAAGGATAAATTTTGTTATCTTTTTTCTTTCCTCGGTATCAAAGGGAAACTCGTAGAAATCCCAAATCAGAATAATTAAAATTGTGTTAAGATTTTAATAATATAGGTCAGCCCAACTTGTGTATATATAGACAATTCAAGTCCCCTTGTGTGGATCACTGATTTGTGGTTTGTATTGGCCTTCTTAGAGGTGAATGGACAAGACAATCTTAGCTTCTCATTTGCCTCATTCTCTATGTATGTTATTCTGCTATATCAATAAGGATATCTGGTATCATCATGAGTAATATTTCATTATTCATTAACACTTGCTAGGATAAGTTCCTAAAACTTTATAGTTTAATTGGGGGATATAATTTTAAATAGGATTATGGAATCAAGAGACTTCGTAATGATAAGCCTTGTATTATGTTGTAGTGGCTACAATCACCCTCCAAAATTTTTCCTTAATCTCATTTTGGAGCCTCCCTTCCAACCTTCATAGTAGGTTGCCTTGCTTCGTCAAGTTCACAAGATTTAGTGTCTTTCTTGCACAAAGTCAGCCTATCGGTCACAACTTGATCCATTCCTGTCAGAGGCTGTTCATCCGAACTTGGTCCACCTATAGGTTGACCAGCTTCCCCTTGAAAATTTCGCATTTCTGGAGGGAAACCAACCTTCCCTCTAGAGAATGCACAATCTTCTCTGGCAGTCTACTGGGCTTCATGATTATGCAATCCTACCTGCCAACACTCCCAATAGGATTTACGCAAATTTCCCCAGTAAGGCTACTCAGCCTAGAATTTGTGCAAATCTGGGAAGCAGTGAGTTGCTCTACCCATAAATTGGGAAAATATCCTAGGCAGCCACCTGAGCTCCCAACCAGAAATGCACAATTTTCTCCAGCAGTTGAGCAATCTCTTACATGTGCAGCTGAGTTCACTGGTTCCCTCTGGGACCGAGCAAAACAGACTTGCATGCATGGTCTCCTTCTCCCAAGGCAGCATACAAAGGAATCCCTTGTTTCAAGGATCTAAGTTTAGCAGGTGGAGGTTACATGCAAGGAGCAATTCCGAAACCTCCCACCAAGTGTTGCTTCCCCTAGATTCGTGGCATGCACGTCACAACCTTGATGTTATAAAAAATCATCAACCACATGCTGCAGTGCTCATTCCTCACATCAAACTTGTAGCTCTGACATCCCACATCACATGTAGGAGCAGTCAACACATTTAGCTCAACTGTTTTGGGGTAAGCTTACTTCCCATGTCTTGTGCTACATTTCTGTTGATTTTTGTGTTTTCACTTGTGGGAGTAATATTTACTAGTTTTCTTTGAATGCTTGTTATCGTTTACATATATATTAGCTCATCCTAGCTCTATTTCATTTGCTATTTCACTGCTGTCGTATGCATGAAACTATTTTTTATGGACGTTCGCCCAATCGGCGAGTTTCCTCACCCACATGCATGTTGATCTGTTTGTTAAATATTTCATTTATGTTTTGCATGCATTGCCAATCGCTTTTTCTATCACTTAGTGTTTCCATGCATTTACTTTCTTAGTTTCTTTTAGTTGCCCGTTGGCAAGTCAGGCCAACCTTGGCCCAGACTCTTCCTTCACCAAAGTTGCATTGCAAAATCTGGGGAAGGAAGCCTCACCTTCCTCTCCATATTTTCTTATTCCTACCCAAAACTAGCCTCTAGGATTGTTGTGCACATTTCTAGAGGACAATGGCTGCTTGGCCCAAGAAATTGCGCAAATTTGTCCCTAGGCCAGCAATCCTTCCCAACTGGAATGGTGCATTACGCAATCCCAACAGTGAGCAACCAGACTGGGCTATGCATTGCATAGTTCTAGTAGTCAACCAATCTCCCAATAGCCCAAACTATGCCTTGTGCAGTCTTGGCAGTCGGTCTCCCAACCTCTCGACCGAAATTGTGCAACCTTCATGATCATGCACCTAGGTATGTTGCAATTCAGTTCTCACGTTCATTTTGGTTTTCTACTGGGAGATTTCTTTCCATGAGTGTTTCCATCTCTCTAGGTATCCCAAGTGTTCATCTACCTCTCAATAGTATAGGTGCAATGGTTTTTTAGGCTAGCAGAGACGAAGACACTGTTTAGAGCACACTTGGGGATGTAGTCGATCAAGTGTGCATGGACTTGTCTACCCATGAAGACATCAAGTTGTTCGTAGACAAGGACATCAATATATGATATTAGCAACATCATAGTGAGCAACATCATGAACAATATTTGAAGACAACTTACCAAATGAAACGAATGCAAGAGGAGGGTTATTGACAACACGGAGGCGGAACAAGGTTGCAAGCTCAAGCAGGTCCATTGATGATGAAAGCAAATTTGGAGACTTCGGCTATGAAGTGATGACGCGACATGAAGATCGCGAAAAGGAAGAAGATGGAACAAAGAAAGAGTTGCATGTGCTGAAGCAACAACTCATGAAGAACATGAAGCTTCACAGACAGACAAATGAGTTGCAATAGGAACATGAACAACAGTGGGCACAACATGCACTTGCGGATGAAACTACACCTGTACAAGGTAAGGATCCATCGCAACAGTTGACACAGAGCAGACACGGTGAGTAGTGTCATTGATCACATGTAAGGGATTCAACAACATGCATGTCATTGAACCACACATGCAATCCAACCCATTCAACACACTCACTAAGTGGAAGATAAGAAGCAAGTCCAACTAGGGTTGAACATGTACTTCAGAAAGTTGATGCACATGAACACCAACACACACTTGAAGATAAACATGGACACTATGTATCAATTTGTTTCCTATTCAACCATACCCAATAAGACCATGCGCATCTTAGCAGACAAGTTGGATGAAGGAGTCGAACCAATGCACCAATTGTAATGGAGGCAAGGTTCACTTTAGCAAGATGTCACCAAGAGGTGCATGCATACCATCATGGATGACCAAGCTTGGCATCAGCTCACCACCTTCACCATCACAAGCATGTCAAAGAGTTGGTCTCATCACAACGTCCTGAGTGCCAGTGATGTCTTGCAAGGCTTGCTCAAGCCATGTTGTCTCACATGAGTTCATGTGCATTGTAATGTTGAGTCATGTCAAGTGTAAGTCAAGTGTGAATGGTTGGTTGTAACAATCATAGAGTAGGTGAAGAGTCATGAGGGTAATTGAACTGTCACAAAGGAGAATGTTAAGGGTCACCCCACCCTTTGCTATAAATAGTCCCTCATAACTCATTGTAGAGGCTTTTGGTCAACCAAGCTTCTGATAAGACTATCTTCGATAAAGCTTGGATAGTATTGTAACTTGACTTGGCTTCTACATTGCATAGAGCTAGTTCATCTCTTTGGAGGAGTAGGCAAATGTGGATGTAACATTCCATTATTGGGGCTAGTAGGTTTACATGGTGTATTGTATGATTGTGACTTACACTTCTTTATATAATAAGAGCCAACACATTTTCATGCATATGTTGTTATTGTAGTTGGACTGCTTCGGTTGCCTTAATGATATATGTTGTTTAACTTACATACTTGTGTATGAAATGATTTGTATGCAATTATATTGATCTTCTTGTTAATGTGTTGCATATGTAGTTAATGTTGTCACCATCCGTGTCGACTGCTCTGCCAGACATCAGACAAACCTTTCACATGAACCTTGTTGTAACAACCGTCGCACTCATCTCAGACTGATCCATGAGTGTTCTACGTGTTATGTTACCTTGTATGATGTGACTTCCACATCCAAGTGGACTGATCCACCAGAAGCTATGCATGTCCTTTTGTGTTGTGTGTTCCTAGCCGAGTTGGGACTGATCCCTTTCAACCTGGAACTCGCCTTCACTTTCTTCTCCCTTCGAAGTGTTAGAACCTTTCATACACCTTCATTGACTCACTATATCAGTCACACCCTTGCTACTGATAGAGCTATTTTACTTGCCTCTGTGAGACATCACAGTCAAGGAATTACCTTATGACCCATTGTTGGGACTCCTACACCAAACAGTCTGAGGTATAATTGGGACTTCTTACCAGGGTGATCCCCTTGAGATATTGGTCGGTCCAGCACCGTCAACATATTGTTGAAGGGATTGAGATTCCTTGGGTCTAGTCCCTTAACAAATAAAATTAAACTTACTCTAATTCCCACATTCAAGCCTTTTTCACTATATATTGAAGCAACACCTTTCACCCCTTGCTATAATTTCATCATCCCTCCAAGTATGTTATCATTTGCATCCTAGTATAAGGAACAATATGACTAAGCAAAAATATTTTCCCCTTGTTGTAATTTTATCATCCCTCTAGAGATGCTACCATATGCAACCTAGAATGATAAACTAATAGTGTTCTAAGATGGCCCCATATAGTCTCCTTAGATGCAGTCGGTACTTCTATACACAAAAACATAGAGATAAGATTTAGTACATCCTTGGAATTTTATCTTTCAGAGACATGGAAAATATTCTTGCTTAGATTTGTAAAATACAAGAAAGACATGATCTAATAGAATCTATAATTAGATTGATAGAAAGCATGCTCCTTTATGTTTTTGATACTGAAAAGGTTAACACACTAATTCTACATCACATTGACTCAAATTTGTATTCTTTTTTAATATCTTGCTAATATAAATTTAAATTTTAAATAACCATATGATTTTTGTAACTTTCAAAATAGAGTATATTTTCTAATGGATAATTGCAAATGATTTGTAACATTCTCCAGTGAAAATCCCTCGAGTTTCATAATCTTTATGATTTTCCTTGGAATTGCTCATGTAAAAAACTTCAAAAAATAATGTTTCAAGAATTGGAAATTTTTTACCTATAGAACCTCTCACTACTAGGTTGAGACATGCTAAGGAAGTTCAAACTTACTATCTACTCCCAACCGATCCACTTTAGAAACAAATCATTGAAGAAGTTGCATGGTCTAGTGAACTCGTGCCCTCTTAATACAAGTAATGCCACCTACAACCTCATGAAAAAATTCCCCACCACTGGTATCGTTCCTCCTTTTGGAAGAGGTGTCTGGTGAATCACTTATTTCACAATCCTCACATTCTCCCAATTCAACCTTGAGAGATTCTCTGCCCCATATATGCACTACATGTTGCCAAATGTTTCTTATCTCATCTAACCTTATAGACTTAATGAAGTAATCATAGGCTCCATCAGTGATTCCTTTCATCACAACACTAGTATCTTCATGTGTCGACATCCCTATAGACATAATAATGCAAGGGAATATGTGGTGTAGCATGGCTCAACTAACCAAACTAGTTGATTATTAACTTCCTCCATTAGATATACAAAAATAAAGTGAAAAAATAATTTAAGTCGATCAACGAAAATAGTGGAAAATAATAGTTAAAAACCTAATTCCCATAGTCAAACTATCATGAAATTTTTGTATGAAATTCAACAATAACTCCAACTGCTTTGAAAATGTTTTGGTTTGTTCAGAAATTTGATTTTGTAAGCTATCTAGTGGGGTATTTAGATTTCATGTTCTAGAAAATGAGAAGCTAATCCTAGAGAGAAGGGAAACCAATTACTTAGTACAAGAAGATCTAGTCCCAATCCAACAATTAAAGGTAGCCTGAACTTGTCCTCATTTGGTAAGTAAAACTTACACATAACCATATTGTAATGGTCTTAGTCTTCCTTAACTATTGATATTTCTTGGGGAATTCACATGCATGTTGTAACTGAAACAATATGCAATAGTAGTGTCTCTGAGAAAATACCCTACTGAAATCATATGTACACAATTGTAGTAACTATGAGAGAAGCATAGAGTATCCAAATTAATATTGGTTGATTGAGCTTATGATCAAACTATCCCATATTACAAATTCCTCATCACACATCACAACATCATCATTAAGACATGGCGCTGAGCATGACAGAACATTCCCACGAAGCCAGGACAAGAGGGATATGACTTGCATATCCCTCTACAAGGACCCTTGCATGGATAAGTGATTTGTGGTTTATATTTCCCTTCTTAGAGGTTAATGGGAAAGACAATCTTAGCTTCTTGTCTGTCTAATTCTCTATGTATGTTCTTATGCTACATCGATAAGGATCTTTAGTATCATTATCAATAATATTTAATATTCATCAACACTTTCTAGAAAAGAATTTGCAAATTCAGATATAGATCAAAGACATGATAATTTATATTTAGTCTTAATTGACTATTAGGTCATTTTCTAGAAACCACAACTCTTGACACATTGAAAACCTTGTTCATAATATAAGCAATTTTCTCAATTCTAGTTTGTTCAATGCAAGGAGACGAATGTATTAACTTTATAGTGGAATATAAGTAGTGAGTACAATACCGGAGGCCCGTCAGATGGTGCTTATGGAATATATGTGTAGTCTCCATTGGGGACAAAGCACCAGCCATGATAACTACATTGCAAATCCATGTCTTCAACTATGCTTCCTTCAGACAAAGGAGCCCTTCTATGAGGAAAACTGTCATCAAAAACTTGCCAAGCCTGGCTACATTTTTCCCACCAAACAACGATGTCAAGGACCATACAAGTGAATGCGTGAGGTACCCTCTTGTCCATCTTCTAAATTCTACTTTGGAATCATTTAAACAAAAAGGCTGAAGCCTATGCTCTCTTTTAAGGACTCACTTTAGCGAAGAGAGCTCAAATCCAAAACCTCGCTGTGTTAGGAGACTCTGGCCTAATTATTTAGCATATGTTATTCAACTCTAATCCTGTAGAACCTCATTTGTCTTCCAAGATGGCCCCATATAGTCTCTTTATATGCAATCAATATTTTTACACACACAAAAACATAGAGACAAGATTTAGTACATCCTTGGAATTTTCTCTTTTAGAGACATGGAAAATATTCTTTCTTAACTTTGTAAAGTAAAAGAAAGACATGATCTAATAGACTCTACAATTAGATTGATAGAAAGAATGCTCATTTATGTTCTTGAGATTGAAAAGGTTAACACACTAATTCTACATCACCTTGACTCAAATTTGTATTATTTTTGGATATCCTGCTAATATAAATTTAAACTTTAAATAACCATATGATTTTTGTAACTTTGAAAATATAGTCTCTTTTTTGATGGATAATTGAAAATGAATTGTAACATTTTCCAGTGAAAGTTGTTGAAAATAGCAACAAGAAATGCCAAAAATAGAAGTGCTAAAATTAGCATTGCTATAAATAGCATTTCAGGATACCTTCCTATTTTAGTTAGTCCCTGAACTAAAATTGAGGAGTAAAATTCGAGTTTGTTCTTAGTAGCTGTTTGATTAATAATTAATTAATTCATCTTGAGTTAATTAGTTGGAGAAAATCAAACATGAAGTCTATGTGAGGACATGCAACGGTTATCCCATTGATTGAGGAATTTATCCCTTAGTTGAAGAGATAAGGATGAGTTATAATTTGAGTTGTAATTAGTTAGCTCAGTTAACTGGGTTAAGTCTAGTTAGATTAGTTCAAATGGTTTGTTGAACTAATTGTGAGATTAGTTAGTTAATGCATGCATGCATGTAACTGCTGCACTTCAAATAACTGAATATTCTCTCATAAATAACTCATGCATGTTAGTTCAGACAAAGACCCAGTTGAGATCAAATGACGGGACAACATACTATCAGTTGTAGGAATATTCCTTGGATGATATCTCTTTCATGTAGAAGGAATTCATTCCTTGGGTTTGGTGAGTGTGTGATGAGGCAAATTCACATAGGTGGCAACATTGGACCCCAAGGAAAACTGCACAAGGAAATAGGAGGCTTGGAGGGCTGAGGGAAGGCATATCTTATGTCTAGTCTGCCTGTGAGCTATATTGTTCGATTGTACTAAGAGTAGGATAGCTTGTGAGTTGATTCTTTGTGTAATCTAAACATTTTTGACTTGTATGATAATACAAAGATCAGGGTTTTTAGCTGAGGCTTTCCCCAGAGTATTCTTTTGTGTTCATGTGTGATTGATTTCTCATTCTCAGTTATATGTGTTATATTTGATCTTTCTCAATTTGATTAACATTCCACAAGTTCGTTGTAGAAGTAGAACTTGTATTTTGCTTTAGTATATTGCATAATCTGTTGATCTCAGTGGAAAATTCTACATGGTATCAGAGCAAAGGTGATCAAAGTGAAGAACAATATACAAAGAAGGGAGAAGTTTGCAATTTCAAGTTCCTAATTATAGAAATCAAGTTCTTATCACATCTCAAATTCACCAATGGCGTTTAATGGTTTAAGACTCAAGTATGACGTTGATGGCAGCTCAAATTATATAGCCTAGAAGGATCACATGGAAGAAATAGTAGAGGACAATGGTCTAAAGGACTTCATTGATCAAGAAGTCCCCAAGCTGACAGTAGCTAATGCTATAGCATTGGCGGAATGGAAGAAATGTGTGGCAAGAGCAAGGAGAATCCTCCTGGAGGGAGTTCGAGACCACATTGTCTCAAGCTTCCATGAGAAGGAGCCACCATTTTCGATGTGAAAAACATTGAAAGATCTATGTCAGAACAACAACGATCAGAGGAAGCTGGTGTTGAAAGACAGGCTTCAAAAAATCAAGTGAGAAAAGGGCGACACGTTCTCTACATATCTGAACAAGCTCACCACCTGCAAGCATGAGCTTGGAAGTGTAGGGATCATGACAGCCAATGATTATATGGTAAGCCTTGCACTCCTCGCTATTCGTAAGAGCTAGCATAGCTACCAAGACTCGGTAAATGGAAGAGAAAAACTGCCAAATTAGGAATGAATTTGGTTGGATCTGATGCAAGAGGAGATAACAAGAAGCACCAAAGATGGATCATCATCAAAGCAAGATGATGAGGAAAATCTAGCCTTAGCGAGTAAGGCGAGGAAGGGGAAAGGGAAGGCATCCCATCCCAAATCTAGTTCTTCCCATGATGGGAAGAAGTTTGAAAAATCGAAAGTGCGATGCTTTTATTGTCATGAAGTGGTCCATTATGCTACAAATTGTCCATAGAAGAAATCCAAGAAGGGATCCTCGAAGGGATCAGACAATGAGGCACTGACCTCACAATTTTAGTTGGATTTCTCTCTCATCATATGCATGGTTTCATCCATCGTGGGATGTGTTTGGTATGTGGACAGTGGAGCCTCTTTCCACATGTATGACGATAAGAATCTTTTCAGTACCCTGGAGGAGAGGGATCTCTAGATGTGGATCAAAATGGGAGATGATGGAAAGTACTGTGTTTCAGGTGAAGGTATGATTTCGTTTTAGAGGGAGCATGGAGCTCCTCTCACCTTGACTGATGTAAAGTATGTACCAGGTCTGAAGAAGAATCTTGTGTCTGTTGCTATGTTAGAAGATAAAGGCTATGATGTAGTCTTTAGTAAAGGAAAGGTATTCCTGGGGCATATCGACACTAGAAAGACCAAGCAAATAAAGGTTCGAGTAAAGAATCTCTACAAGCTGGAGGTAGATGACTGTGTTGCATTGAGTTCCAAAGCTGGGATAGTGCAGAGCCAAGATGTTGGCGAGATATGGAATAGAAACTTTGGCCACTTGCACCATGGAGCCCTGAAGATCATGCAACAGATTTCTACTGGACTTCCCAAGGAAAAATTAGAGTAGATGAATACATGCAAAGGTTGTACCTTGGGTAAGTATGTGAAATATTCCTTTCCGGATCAAGACAATAGAGCTGGAGCAATCTTGGAGCAAGTTCACAAAGATGTTTTTGGACCATTCTCTACAACCTCCACCACTAAACAAAGGTACTATGCTATTTTTATTGATGATTTTTCTCATAGATGTTGGATCTACTTTATGCAAAATAAGGATCAGAACTTCTTGAGCTTTTGTGAGTTTAAAGCCTTGGTAGAGTAAGAATTTGGAAAGAAAATAAAAGCCTTGTGTAGCGACAATGGTGGAGAGTATGTCTCCCAACAATTTAAGGACTTCTACGATGCATAAGGAATTAGACAGGAGTTGACGACACCCCATAACCTACAATAGAATGGGGTGGCCAAAAGGAAGAACAAATTGATTCTGGGAGCAGCTCGAGCGATGTTGCATGACCAAAGCCTACCACTGCATTTGTGGGCTGAGGCATGCAATATAGCAGTATAATTGCAGAACAGAAGCCCACACCATATACTGGGAATGAAGGCACCTATGGAGGCCTTTTCTGGGAAGCGACCAAATGTGAGTCACTTCCGAATCTTTAGACCATCAGTTTATTTCCATGTGACCAAAGATGCCCGGAAGAAGCTAGATCCAACAGTTGAGTTGGGAATACTTATGGGGTACACGGATACACCCCACAACTATCGGGTGTTCCTACCTACCAGTCAGAGGATAGTGGTACACAAAGATCTAAAGTTCGACGAGTAGAAAGCCATGTAAGTATCACTTGAGAGGGAGCACAAGTTGCATGCAAAGGAGGAACTTTCAGTTCCTAAGGAGGATAAGCCTTAGGTTGATACAGCACAACCACATGTAAAGGATTTGGGAGTGGAGACATCCACTCATGCCGAGTCTTCTAGAGATGGGCAGAAATGCTCGTGGGAGAATGTGGGACAACCATATTCTCAGTGCAGACAGAGGAGGTCACCTGAGCGGTACACTGGTTACATGGCCCTAGTTGGGGAGTGCGTAGAGTCTCAGCCTTCTTCATTCGAGGAGGCAGTGCAAAAACCAGTTTGGGTTGATGTAATGGTGGAGGAGTATGACTCCATTGTTCGGAACTGTGTTTGGGATGTTTTCCAAGACCTCATGACAAGTCAATGGTGAGTTCCAAATGGCTTTACAAGGTAAAGCAGGTAGTTGATGGCAGTGTTGAGAAACATAAGGCAAGGTTTGTTTCCCATGGTTTCTCATAGGTCGAGGGGATTGACTACAATGAAACCTTTGCTCCTATAGCAAGGCACTCATTTATCTGATCGATGTTGGCACTATCAGCTCAGATGGGTTGGAACATCAATTAGATGGATGTGAAGACAACATTCCTCAATGGGAAGATTGAGGAGGAGGTGTACATTGAGCAGCTAGAAGGTTTGGAGAACTTCGATCGTGAGTCACATGTGTACCAACTCAAGAGGGCTTTGTATGGGCTGAAGTAAGCACCGTGTGCTTGGTACACTAGGATCGACAACTATTTAACCGAGTTGGGCTTCACCAAGTGTGAAGCATATGCGAACCTTTACCACATAATAATAGAAGATAAACCATTGATCATCTTTTTTTATGTCAATGATCTAATTTTGACAAGTGATGATCAACTGATCTAGTATTGCAAGAGAGTTTGAAATGAAAGAAATGGGTCTTATGCACTACTTTCTAGGCATGGAAGTGTGGCGAAAAGATGGGGAAGTTTTTGTGTCTTAAGACAAGTATGCCGATGAGATACTCAGGTGGTTCCACATGGAGAAGTGCAAGCCCATGCAGACTCCTCTAGCTGGGAATTGGAGGAAGGAGGATGCTACTTGAGGTAGTAGCTACTACTATTTATTGGCAGCTTGTGGGTTCACTTATGTATCTGGTGAGCACATGACCAGTCTTATGCTTTGCGGTGAACCAGCTGAGTCAAGCTATGGTTCAGTCTACAAATTTGTTTTGGAAGGTAGCGAAGCATGTGTTGAGATACCTCAGAGGTATATCTCAGTATTGATTGTGGTACAGATGGATAGAGGGAGTGAAGCTTCAGGGCTTCACAGATGCGGATTGGGCAGGGAGTCCATCAGATCGGAAGAGCACTTCTGGAGGAATCTTCAACCTTGGTTCAGCTGTAGTTTCCTAGTACAACAAGAAATAGAGATTAGTTGCACTTAGCTTAGCAGAGGCTAAATACATGGCTGCTAGTTAGGCTACATGTGAGGCCATTTAGAAGCGGAAGATTCTAGTGGGATTGTTTGGTCAGAGGATGGATACTACTGTGATCTACTACAATAATCAGAGTTGTATCAAACTCTTTGAGAATCCAATTTTTCATGATAGGTCCAAGCACATTGATATTTGGTATCACCATCTTTGATATTGTGTGCTCAAGAGGATCATGTTGTTGCTGTATGTTTCGATCGAGGAACAGGATGCATATTTTTTACTAAGGCATTGTCAAAATGCAATTTTGAGTTCCACAGAGACAAGATTGGGGTTACTGATAATCCCTTTATTGTTGAGAGGGAGTGTTGAAAATAACAACAAGAAATGCTAAAAATAGAAGTGCTAAAATTAGCATTGCTATAAATAGAATTTCGAGATACCTTCCTATTTTAGTTAGTCCCTGAACTAAAATTGAGAAGTAAAATTCGAATTTGTTCTTAGCAACTGTCAGATTAATAATTAATTAATTCATCTTGAGTTAATTAGTTGGAGAAAATAAAACATGAAGTCTATGTGAGGACATGCAACAGTTGTCCCATTGATTGAGGGATATATCCCTTAGTTAAAGAGATAAGGATGAGTTGTAATTAGTTAGCTCAGTTAACTAAGTTAAGTCCAGTTAGATTAGTTCAAATAGTTTGTTGAACTAATTGTAAGTTCAGTTAGTTAATGCATGCATGCATGTAACTGCTACACTTCGGATAGCTGAATATTCTCTCATAAATAACTCATGCATGTCATTTCAGACAAAGACCCAATTGAGATAAGATGATGGGACATTGTACTATCAGTTGCAGGAATATTCCTTGGATGATATCTCTTGCATCCAGAAGGAATTCATTCCTTGGAGATTGCGCAGTTAATTTTGGGTTTGGTGAGTGTGTGATGAGGACATTTCACACAGGTGGCAACATTGGACCCCAAGGAAAAGTGCGCAAGGAAATAAGAGGCTTGGAAGGCTGAGGGAAAGCATATCTTGTGTCTATTCAGTCTGTGAGTTGTATTGTTTTATTGTACTAAGAGCAGGATATCTTGTGAGTTGATTCTTTGTGTAATCTAAACATATTTCCACTTCTATGATAATGCAGAGATCAGGGTTTTTAGCTGAGGCTTTCCCCAGAGTATTCTTCTGTGTTCATTGTGGTTGATTTCTCTTTCTCATTTATATGTGTTCTATTTGATCTTGCTCAATTCAATTAAGCTTCCACAAGTTTGTTGTAGAAGTAGATCTTGTATTTAGCTTTAGTATATTGCATAATATGTTGATCTATAGTGGTAAATTCTATAAAAGTCCCTCGAATTTCATAATCTTTATGATTTTCTTTGGAATTTCCCTTGTAAATTACTTCAAAAAACAATGTTTTAGGAATTGGAAAATTTTCACCTACATAATCTCTCACTACTAGGTTGAGACATGTTAAGGAAGTTTAAGATTACTATCTATTCCCAACTGATCCACTGTATAAACAAATTGTTGAAGAAGTTGCATGGCTGAGTGAACTCATGCCCTCTTAATACAAGTAATGTCACCTGTAACCTCACCAAAAAATTGCTCACCATTGGTGCCTTTCCTCCTTTTGGAAGAGGTGTGTGGTGGATCACTTATTTCACAATCCTCACATTCTCCCAAGTCAACCTTGAGAGATTCATTGCACCATATATGCACTACATGTTTCCAAATGTTTCTTATCTCCTCTAACCTTACAAACTTAATGAAGCAATCATAGGCTGCATCAGTGTTTCCTTTCATCCCAACACTAGTATCTTCATTTGTTGACATCACTACAGACATAATAATGAAAGGGAATATGTGGTGTAGCATGCCTCAACTAACCAAACTATTTGAATCTTAACTCCCTCCATTAAATATACAAAAATAAAAGGGAAAATAAAATTTAAGTCGATCAAGGAAAATAGTGGACAATAATAGTTAAAAACCTAATTTCCATAGTCAAACTATCAAGAAATGTTTGGACGAACTTCAACAATAACTCCAACTAATTTGAAAATGTTTTGGCTTGTTCATAAGTTTGATGTTGCAAGCTATCTAGTGGGTTCTTTAGATTTCATGTTCTAGAAAATGAAAAGCTAATCCTAGAGAGAAGGGAAACCAATTACTTAGTACAACAAGATCTAGTCCCAATCCAAAAATTTAAAGTAGCTTGAACCTATCCTCATTTGTTAAGTACATCTTACACATAACCATATCATAATGGTCTTAGTTTTCCTTAACTATTGATATTTCTTGGGGAATTCACATGCATGTTGTCACTGAAACAATATACAACAGTAATGTCTCTGAGAAAATACCCTATTGAAAGCATATGTACACAATTGTAGTAACTATGTGTTATAGACATATTTGGGCACTTCAACCCCAAACTTATATGTCGATAAACTAGGGATATTCAACCCTTAAAAGAGTTGTTTTATGCCCTAAAAGAACATGGTCATATGATTACATCATTCCCTAGACGTTTCACCTGAAAAACCATCCAAAAATGGCCTAAACTAAACCATACTAACTGCTCCACTGGCAAGGTGCGATGCATATTGAGTATTACACTGGCTAGGTGTGATGGATAATGTTTGGCCCTTCTATAGGGTGCGATGGGCAAGGATGGACAAATTTCCAAGACAATTTGCTAGGTGGTTGCTCATGGAATCTTCTAGAAAGTTCTCCTATGACACTTGCCTCTCTAAATTCGCCCAGGGATGAGTAAGAGATCCAAGAAATCTCCAAGTGGAACCAATTGTAACAAGTGGAATGACACTAATCAAAACCCCAGAGATGACTCACACCCTCACACATGTTAGTGTAAATCTTTGAAACCTTCCACCAGTGATCAAATATGCTCTTACAAAGTGGTCTCAGAGTGTCAAGGTCAAATTTTGTCATTTCAGTGAGTTTTCAAGTAAAATTTGGTCACTAGGTATTAGGTCTAGGGTCTGTTTTCACTCTTTTCAAAGTTTGTCAAATGTCAGTCCATGTCACCATTCAACGGAGTGTACCATGATTCAGAGAGTTGTCATCATCATTTCAGGTTCCAATGGGTCATTTTACACCTTGTTCGTGCTTCAGTTGTGCTTAGGTAAGGCTCATTTCCCTCTCCTAGGGTTTTGAAGGTAATTTCTCTTGGATGGTAAAATCATCAACAAAACTTGTGTCCTAATGTTCATACACCTTCCCCTATCCTTGATTCACCTTACTAAACACTTCCCATAATTGATATCCCTCAAATTCCCCATTTTTCCACAAACCCTAGTTTCTTGCTACAATTTGACAATTTTCTAGGCTAAGCCTATGTTTTTCCCTTTTGGACCCCTTCCTATCACTAAATCTTTGAAATTCCACTTTTCACTATTTCCTAACATCCCTCCCTACTTCCCAAAATTTCCTGAGGAATTTAGAAGCCCCTTATCTCCTTCATTTCACTTCATTTCGACAAATCCCCTGTTCCACACATCGGGATAGGTTTTACTCAAATGATGTTTCTGAGAAAGAAAAAATGAATTTGGGAAAAATGAGAGAGATTTCTATCTAAAATAGGCCAAGGAAGAAAAACCCCCTTCACTTTTTACACAGGTGTCATGGTTTTAGAGAAATGTCAAAAATAAAGTTGCCTTAGGAGGGTTGTTGTACTTCTAGAGCGGCCTTTGGAAAGTCAATATCTATCCTATCTTGGTTGGAAAAATGACTTGATTGATGAGTCCAATGATATATAGATAGAGATATCTTTCCAATGAGCTATCATGAGCTCAATTTGGAGTTGAGGAAGACCTTAAAAAGTTCACTGCAACAACACTCTACATTTAGGCAGCCTCATTTTGCACATTTTGACTATCTTGGGAGATTTGAATTTTGACAGGGCCAATGACCTCCAAATTGAAACATTCAAGTTGTTTTGGAAATTAGACTCAATAATTTTTCCAAATAACTATCCCATGCCCAATTTGGACATAGGGAAAGCCTGCAAAAGTGTCCCGCAAAAAGTGCTATGCACCTGTTAGCTAGCGCTACGCATAGAATTGGCACTACGCACCTGGGTAATTTCTGCAGTGTAAAAATGAACGGGTGCTACACACAAAATTGGTGCTACACACCTAGGTGAGTACACTATGCACCTGACAGTTGGGCTACAAATTGTTGCAAATTTCATCAAATCGCCTCAAAACTCCCAAATTTCTCCATTGCAAGTAAATAACATCACTTTTCTTGTAGACAAGAATTGTTGCATAAGTTTTTGGGTTGTATTGTCTCTCAAAACATCAAATCCTAAGTGTCACTAAAGCATCTCATATATTTTAAAAATACATTCATTGCTGCTCTCCCATATTAGTTTTACTATTTCCCTAAATTCTATCCTCCTATCCACAATTCCCGAGACAGCATACCCTATTCCCAAACCCTAATTCCCACATTCTACATTTTCACTACCCCCATTTCATTACAAACCCTATTCACATAACTAAAACCCTACCCACTCTACCAAACCCTACACTACTTCCCAAACCCTACAAGCCCTACTCACATCATCAAACTCTACCCACTCTCCCTAAAACCCTACTCATCCCTAAACTTTGTTCAGCATACATTTTCACACACACTCTGCCCATTTCATTCCTTCACCTTATTTCCACACTATTATCCATAAAACATCCATATACAACCACATTTTTCAAAACCAAGGGAAAACAATCGAGATAGACAATGCGTATTAAATGGAGGAAGAAACCCTTAGAGACAGTTCCATGGAAGGCCTTAAGGAGCAAAGAAAGAGCATGATAATCTCAAGATCTTGGCTGAAAGAATCATTGGCCCAGTAAAGCACCTAACAAGGATCACTCATGCCAAATTTCAAGAAATTTGGAGTAATTTTTTTCATTTTTGAAATTTTTAATGTAAAAAGCAAGTTTTTCCAATAGGTGCGTAGCGCCACCGGCGCTATTCTTTTGATGGGGGCCTCCATTTGAAAAATGGTTTACATTTTTGGAATCAACATGAAAATTTATGTATTCTCAAAAATGGCTGAGAAATTTTGACATGTTTTGGACCTCCAAAAGGGCCAAAAACACCCAAAAAGTGTCGTCTCTGCCACTTTTTTGCAACACAGGAAGCAGTCTTGGGATATTTCATTTTCTGAGGGGAAAATGGACTCCAAATCAAAAACTTCAAGTTGTCCCAGAAGGTAGACTCACAAAGATTTCCAATGAGCTATTCTACACCTTATTTGGACTTCGGGAAGCCTTCCAAAACTGGCCTTGAAAAGGCACTATGCATAGGATTAGTGGTGCTACGCATAGGAGAAAAATTTGCCAGTTTTGCCTATTTGTTCAGAATTTCGCCCAGTTTTCTATCAATTTGAATTTTTCTTCTCTCTTGGTCAATTAATGATGTAATATGATGTAACTTGATATACTATGATCTAAAATATGATGAAAAGTGACTTGAAGAGGTAGATACATTAATTAGAGTTGGTTTGAGGATGAATGAATCAGTTTCCATAGTTTTAGAGGCAGGCTCTTCCACTGCCTATTTTTCAGTTCCTAGTTTCGATCTTGTTGAAACAACTCCTTGACTCATGGATTTGACCCCTGATGGCTAGAATAGGTGGTTTGATGCCTATATCTTGTACTTTCTTAGTCATTTGTCAAGGTTGGACTCTTGTGGATGCATTGAGGACTATTGTAAACCACTTTTGCAGTTTGGTAAGGAAATGAACTAGGATTTTGCAGCATTTTGTGGGATTCTTGTGGTAATGTGAATTAGCATTGTTTTCTCCTCTATTATTTAGTTTATCTTATGTGTATATGTGCCATCAGCTCTCTTTTTCTGCATAAATAAATGAATCAAGATTAAAGGGTGGAATCCATTGATGTTCAGTGCTCCGGCTTAGGGTTTGATTTAGTTCTAAATGTTTTTTTTGTTTGAAGAGGACTCATGAAACTTGCATGTCCTCTCCAAATCCTCACTAGTCTTTAGACTTACCATCACATTCATTTTAAAGTGCTAAAACACTTGCCTACCTCGCCCCATAGAAACCTCTACAAATCTGTGTTGATTTCCCAGACCCAAAGCTGCCTTCCTCATCTAATCCAACAACCAACCATTAAAATCAATCAAAATCCTCTGAACAAGCATACATAGCCTAAAATTAGTATTCATATTAGTCATCTCAAGCGTTACTTGCCATATTTTCTTTGAGATTGACAAGGAGAGAGCCCTCTCTCGACCTGGTAGGGCTAGCTACCAGGTTAAGCGTGGTTTGATGTTACCCTAGACTTGAATTTCTTAGCCTAAGGTAGATTTAGGCTATAACATAGTGGCAACCATACTGGGGAACATAGTTTTATGTTCCTCGACAAAATTTAATCAAGTTTAGATCTGATTGTTGACGGTGAACAATGATTAGACACAACAAGGCTGAAATCATTTACGTGGCAACTCCAAATCAATTTCAACATTAGATCCAAGGACTCCACTGGAGGATGAACCTGACCAGTAGAAACATGAAAGGACAAATGGAAAGATTAGGTATTCAAGTTGGAATTTCATCCAAGAAATTATGTACTTTGTTATAAATTATTTCTTCTCTTTTCCCGAGAATGTCAAGAAGGTTTTGAAAAGTATATTGTATTTGAGAAAAGATCCTCGACTTGCATGTGATTCCTTCCCTTTGAAGATTGTGAATACCAAAGATTTGCATGCCTTTGAGCTTGATCAAGACCCTTTTTTTGAATCTTGTGATGATCGTCTTCAAACTAATGAGCCTTAAGAGACCAAGGCTGATTCTACACCTTCTGTACATACCCCTATACCTTGTAAAATTCCAAATCGATATAAGCCTTTGATTTTACCTCCCATATCCCATGCTTTCACTAAAAATCATGACCTATATCTACCAATATTTGATGGTGAATGTGAAAACATCACTGCTGCGAGTCACGTATTGAATTTTGAGTCTTTTCTCGACCTTTTTGAAGTTGATGAAGAAGATGTCAGTATTAGGCTTTTTTCTCTTTCTTTGCAAGGCAAAGTCAAGAGTTGGTTCAAGACCCTGCTTGATGCGAGCATCTCAGATTTCCAGAAGTTTTTCAAGTTTTTCCTCGACAAGTGGATGATCAAACAAAACCCTTTCTTGATTATAGAAGAGTATAACCAGTTGAAAAGACAACCAAAGGAGACAATACAACAATTTTCTACCAGATTTAACCAAGTTTATTATTCGATGCCTATTAATATAAGACCTCCTCCTGGATCCACTCTATTACACTACCCGAATGTCTTCGATCTGGAAATGGAGTTTCAGTTGAGAGAAACAAACCTTGCAACACTTGAAGAGATGTAGAATAGTGTAGTAGATGTAAAGGCTAATTTGATGATTAGAAGCGCAAAGTTGAAGGAAGAAGAGATGAAGAACATAGACCCAAAGGAATCGACATCTTTAGAGGTAAAGCTTGACATTTTGGTAAGTGCAGTGGAAGAGATGATGCAAAAGATCACCACAAAGAATAAGTGTGGCATTCAAGACCATGGCTCGCTGATTGAAGAGGAACAAGTTGCTGATCCAAAACATTTTGTTTCTTATCCCAGTTGTCATAGACCCTATAATGATTGTTTTATAGATCATCTTGCAGAAGAGAGATCTGTTGATATGACATGCATGCTTGATGATGTATTTTTTACTGATGATTTGCCTCAATTTGATCAGTATGATGATGATTATGTCCTCCAAACAGAAGGTAATCTTGTCGACAAATCAACAGCTAGTTTGTGGAAGGAGGAAGTTCACTTTCATTAGTTTGAGTATAGTGATCAACCGTTACATATCAACTATGGAGATGATGAGGAAAGTGCAACAAATTTTGAACTAAGTGAAGGATCTTTTCCTTTTTGTTTTGCTTCGTTTCAGTTCATTAGAGACAAATTTCATACAATTAGAAATCAACTGTCGATGAGTCTTGATCTGGACCATATTGAGGGCAATGAAAACCTTGTTCAAGACTTTTCATATCCATAGTTGCAGCCTTTGAATGCCATTGATTGTCAAGTTGTAAATGAAGATTTCAAAGCTGAACCATATGATCAAATGATGCAAGATGATTCCGTACCATTTTTTTTGAATCATTTCAGTTTTTAAAGGGAAAATTGCATAGTATATCGTCAAATGGGCAGCTTGTAGGAAATCATGTAATCTCATCGGAACCAATAGAAAATGGTTTGCAGCAGTATTTTCAAGTTTTTCACGATCCAATAGATGCTGTGTTGGATGATGTCTGCAGTTAAAGTCCTTCTCCATAAGCTAAATGTGAGCTTGAAAAAAGTATTGATACAAACTTGATCTAGCAGCTGGTTTCTTTGTCATTTTCAGCAGGAGTCTCATCACAAATCTTAGATGAAAGTTTGCATTCATGGTACAAGGAGAAGAAAAGTAATCCATTGGATGAGATAATTCCTAGTGTGCATGAAGTTCAAGATCCTTATGCAATGTTTTTGGAGTCAGATAGAGAATCAATATCATTCAACGGATTTGTTTACAAGTTTTCATGGGAGTCAATAGTTCTTTCTTGTTGTTCATAAGCAAGCACTTGTGGAGAATGAAAATAACATCCAGAATGCTTACTTGGTTACATTGGTTATTTCACTTCACTTGATCAGATGATGAATGGAACAACTAGAGTAGGTTTTATTGAGTAAGATCAATTTTGAGCATATTTTCTAGTTTTTCAGTTGTGTTTTAGTATTGCGTCAGTTTCATTTTAGTTATAACTCTTGAGTTTTGATGTTTTTGTTGCCAAAATATTGACTCAATATTTCCTAATGGATAAGGCACAGGTCTGCTCTCCCAAAGATATGTGGTTCTTGGCACCTCCAAGGAGATACCATCTCCATTGGAGCCAATGTCAGTGTCAGTCTTTGAAACCTTCCACTAGTGATCAAATATGCTCTTCCAAAGTGGTCTCAGAGTATCAAGGTCAAATTTGTTCATTTCAGTGAATTTTCAAGTAAAATTTGGTCACTAGGTATTAGGTCTAGGGTTTGTTTTCACTCCTTTCAAGGTTGTCCAAATGTCGATCCATGTCATCATTCAGCTGAGTGTACCATCATTTAGAGAGTTGTCACCATCATTTCAAGTTCCAATTGGCCATTTTACACCTTGTTCGTGCTTCAGTTGTGCTTAGATAAGGCTCATTTCCCTCTCCTAAGCTTTTGAAGGTAATTTCTCTTGGATGGTCAAATTATCAACAAAAATTGTGTCCTGGTGTTCATACACCTTCCCCTATCCTTAATCTACCTTATTAAACACTTCCCATCACTGATATCCCTCAAATTCCCCATTTTTCCACAAACCCTAGTTTCTTGCTACAATTTGACAATTTTCTAGGCTAAGCCTGTGTTTTTCCCTTTTGGACCCCTTCACTCAATATTTGAAATTCCACTTTCCCCTATTTCCTAACATCAGTCCCTAATTTCCAAAATTTCCTCAAGAATTTAGAAGCCCCTTATCCCCTTCATTTCACTTCATTTCGACAAATCCCTTGTTCCATACATCAGGATAGGTTTTACTCAAATGATGTTTCTGAGCAAGAAAAAATTAATTTGGGAACAATGAGAGAGGTTTTTGTCTACAATAGGCCAAGGAAGAAAAAATTCCTTCACTTTTTACACAGGCATCATGGTTTTAGAGAAATGTCAAAAATAAAGTTGCCTCAGGAGGGTTGCAGCAGTTCTGGAGTGGCCTTGGGAAAATCAATATTTCTCCTAGCTTAGTTGGCCAAATGACTTGATTTATGAGTGAAATGATATCCAACCAGAGAGATCTTTTCAATGAGCTATCATGCACTCAATTTGGAGTTTAGGAAGACCTTCCAAAGTTGACTGCAACAACACTCTACATTTAGGCAACCTCATTTTTCACATTTTGATTAGTCTTGGGAGATTTGATGTTTGACAGAGAAAATGACCCCCAAATTGAAACATTCAAGCTATGTTGGAAAGTATACTCATTACGAGTTCCAACGAGCTATGACATGCCCTATTTGGACACACGGAAGGCCTCCAAATGTGTCCTTCAAAAAGCACTACGCACCTGTCAGCTGGAGCTACACATAGAATTGGCGCTACACACTTGGGTAATTTCTGTAGTGTAAAAATGAACGGGTGCTGCACACCAAACCGGTGCTATGCGCTTGGATGAGTGCACTATGTACTTGGTAGTTGGGCTACAAATTGTTGCAAATTTCATCAAATCACCTCAAAACTCCCAAATTTCTCCATTGCAAGTAAATAACATCACTTTTCTTGTAGACAAGAATTGTTGCATAAGGTTTTGGGTTGTGTTGTCTCTTAAAACATCAAACCCTAAATGTCACTAGAGCATCTCATATATTGTAAAAATACATTCATTGCTGTTGTCCCATATCAGTTTTACTGTTTCCCTAAATCCTATCCTCCTATCCACAATTCCCTAGACATCATACCCTATTCCCAAACCCTAATTCTCACATTCTACATTTTGACTACCCCCATTTCATTACAAACCCTATTCAAATTACTAAAAACCTACCCACTCTCCCAAACCCTACAGTACTTCCCAAACCCTTCAAGCCCTACTCACATCATCAAACTCTACCCACTCTCCCTAAAGCCCTACTCATCCCTTAACTCTGTTCAGCATACATTTTCACACACACTCTACCCATTTCATTCCTTCACCTTATTTCCACACTATTATCCATAAAACATCCATATACAACCACATTTTTCAAAACCAAGGGAAAACAATGGAGATGGGCAGTTGGTATGAAATGGAGGAAGAAACCCTTAGTGACAGTTCCATGGAAGGCCTTAAGGAGAAAAGAAAGAGCATGATAAACTCAAGATCTTGGATGGAAGAATCATTGGCCCAAAAAACCACCTAACAAGTATCACTCATGCTAGATTTCAAGAAAAGTGGAGCAATTTTTGTTATGTTTGAAAATTTTAATGTAAAAAGCAGGTTTTTCCAAATGTGCGTAACGCCACCGGTGCTACGCTTTTGATGGGGGCCTCCATTTGAAAATTTTGACAAACTATGGACCTCCAAAAGGGCCAAAAATACCCAAAAAGTGCCCTCTTTGCCACTTCTTTGCCACACAGGAAGCAGTCTTGGGAGAATTCATTTTTCGAGGGGAAAATGGACTCCCAATCAAAAAATTCAAGTTGTCCTAGGAAGAAGACTCACCAAGCTTTCCAATGAGCTAATCTACACCTGATTTGGACTTTGGGAAGTCTTACAAAAATGGCTTGGTAAAAGAGCTACACATAGGATCAGTGGTGCTACGCATAGGAGAAAAATTTGCCAGTTTTGCCTGTTTGTTCATAATTTCGCGCAGTTTGCTGTTAGTTTGATTTTTTCTTCTCTCTTGGTCAATTAATGATATAATATGATGTAACTTGATGTAATATGATGAAAAATATGATGAAAAATGACTTGAGGAGGTAGATACATTAGTTAGAGTTGGTTTGAGGATGAATGAATCAGTTTCCATAGTTTTAGAGGCAAGTTGTTCCACTGCCTATTTTTTAATTCCTAGTTTAGATCTTGTTGAAACAACTCCTTGACTCATGGATTCAACCCCTGATGGATAGCATAGGTTTTTTGATGCCTATATCTTGTACTTTCTTAGTCATTTGTCAAGGTTGGACTCTTGTGGATGCATTGAGCACTATTGTAAATCACTTCTGTAGTTTAGCAAGGAAATGAACCAGGGTTTTGTAGCATTTTGGGGGATTCTTGTCGTAATGTGAATTAGCATTGTTTTATATTTTGTTATTTAGTTTATCTTATGTGTATATGTGCCATCATCTCTCTTTTTCTGAATAACTAAATGAATCAAGATTAAAGGGTGGAATCCATTGATGTTCAGTGCTCTGCCTTAGGGTTTGATTTATTTCTAAATGTTTTCTGTTGTTTAAAGAGGACTCATGAAACATGCATGCCCTCTCCAACTCCTCACCAGTATTTAGACTCACCATCACATTCATTTTAAAGTGCTAAAACACTTGCCTACCTCACCCCATAGAAACCTCTACAAATCTGTGTTGATTTCCCAGACCCAAAGCTGCCTTCCTCATCTGATCCAGCAACCAACCATTAAAATCAGTCAAAATCCTTTAAGCAAACATACCTAGCCTAAAATTAGTATTCATATTAGTCATCTCAAGCCTTACTTGCCATATTTTCTTTGAGATTGACAAGGAGAGAGCCCTCTTCCGACCTGGTAAGGCTAGCTACCAGGTTAAGCATGGTTTGATGTTACCCTAAACCTACTTTTCTTATCCTGAGGTAGATTTAGGATATAGTGTTTATGTTATAATAGATCAAGATGCTTTGACAATTTTTTGTTATTGTGTTTCTACAAGTACTCTCCAAGTGGGATAAGCATGAGGAGGAGTTGCAAGCTCTGTCAAGGGGGAGAGAGATCAAGCAAGTATCAAGCAAAAGTTCTAGGTTGGTCCCCTCATCTTTCTCTTATCTATTGTGCATAGAAGAAATTGTTTAATTACTTTAAACTGTTGTTTCTAGGGTAGCTTCCAAACCTACAGGGCTAGTCGATTGAAAAGACACTAGTTTTCCCAGAAACACTATGAGAGAATCGTAGAGTATCCAAATTAATATTGATTGATTGAGCTTATGATAAAACTATCCCATATTACAAATTCCTCATCACATGTCACAACATCAGCATTAAGACATGGTGTTGAGCATGACAAACCATTCCCATGAAGCTAGGACATGCGGGATAAGACTTGCATATCCATGTACAAGTCCCCTTGTAGGCATCAATGATTTGTGGTTTGGATTGGCCTTATTAGAGGTTAATGGGCAAGATAATCATACCTTCTCATCTATCTAATTCTCTATGTATGTTCTTCTGCTACATCGATAAGGATCTCTAGTATCATTATTAGTAATATTTCATTATTCATCAGCACTTGCTAGAAAAGAATTTGCAAATTCAGAAATAGATTAGAGACAAGATAATTTATATTTTATCTTAATTGAGTATTAGGTCATTTTCTACAAACCACAACTCTTGGCACATTGAAAACCATGTTCACAGTATAAACAATTTTCTCAATTCTAGATTGTTCAATGCAAGGAGAAGAATAATCTAAGAAATGAGTAAAATATTGGAGGTCCATTAGATGGTGCTTGTGAAATGTATGTGCAAGATCCCTTGGGGCCAAAGAACCAACCATGATAACTGTATTGGAAATCCCTATCTTCAACTCTCCTTCCTTCAGACAGAGGAGTCCTTCTATGAGGACAACTATCATAAAAAGCTTTCCAAGCCTGACTACATTTGTCCCACCAAACAATGATGTCAGGGCCCATAACAGTGAATGTGTGCTCTTTTCCATATTCTGACTTCTATATTGGCATCATGTCAAACAACAAAGCTGAAGCCTATGCTCTCTTGCAAGGACTCATTCTGGCCAAGAGTTCTCAAATCCAAAATCTCATTGTGTTAGGAGACTCCAGCCTAATTATTTAGCATATGCTATTCAAATCTAATCCTTCAGACCCTCGTTTGTCTTCCAAGATGGCCCCATATAGTCTCTTTAGGTGCAGTTGGTATTTCTACACACACAAAAGCATAGCGACAAGATTTAGTACATCCTTGGAATTTTCTCTTTTAGAGACATGGAAAATATTCTTGCTTAGCTTTGTAAAATACAAGAAATACATAATCTAATAGACTCTACAATTATATTGATAGAAATCATGCTCATTTATGTTCTTGATATTGTAAAGCTTAAGACACTAATTCTACATCACCTTGACTCAAATTTGTATTCTTTTTTGATATCCTGTTAATATAAATTTAAATTTTAAATAACCGAATGATTTTTGTAACTTTGAAAATATAGTCTCTTCTTTGATGGATAATTGCAAATGACTTGTAACATTCTCTAGTGAAAGTCCCGCGAATTTCATAATCTTTATGATTTTCTTTGGAATTTCTCCAGTAAAAAATTTCAAAAAACAATGTTTCAGGAATTGGAAAATTTTCACCTACTGAACCTCTCACTGCTAGGTTTAGGCATGTTAAGGAAGTTTAAACTTACTATCTATTCCCACTCCATCCACTGTAGAAACAAATTGTTGAAGAAGTTCCATGGTCTAGTGAACTCAAATGGGACATCTCTCCCATAGGAGCCCATCCTCTGTGCCATCCAATAGAGATTGAAGCAAAAAAAAGACATAAAATGAAGGCCTCTATAAAAATACATATTTAATCATCCATCATAACTCATAGAAAATAATTGTGATCAGAATAATAAAAAAAGTCCCCAAAAGTGCATTTCTTACAGCTGCCATAATGAATTTTAGTCCTGCACATTCAAGTTTACATTTTTTGAATACAAGATGTCGGTAATAAGGATTTCATACACTTAAACATGCACTTTCTGTGAATTAATGAAACCGAGTCTTGACAATAAAGAAAACATCCAAATTGAAGAAAAACAATATCCTAATATAATAGTATCCTACATGAGATTTTATTGCATTATAAAGCATGTAATCTTGTCTATGTCATTCAAAATTCTCATAAATTATTAAAACTAAGTCCTCATCAAAAGTTCAAAACCAACAAGAGATCCAAATATCATTCTGGTGTTTATTATCATACATGAACATGTAGTTTATTCGGAAATTAATGAAAGTCATTCTTGACCAAATCATTTTGAGACTAAAAAAGCATAAAACGATAGATTCCAATACCCAACATTCTACTACTTCGGCTTTTACATAAGTATATCATGTAAACTATCATAATAATCAAAACAATAACACTTAAAATGACCTTCAAATTAGGCTTCTGAGTACAAGATGAAGTTCCCCCCAAAAAAGTATAAAACACAAATGCATATGCAGCTAGGCTTCTGAATACAAGATCAAATTCTCCCAAAACAAAGGGGTAAAAAATAAAAGCAAATGCAACTATGCTTCTGAATACAAGATCATGTTCCCCCAAAAAGGTGTAAAACACAAAAGAAAATGAAACCTTATGTTGCTTAAGATTGTACAAAACCTAAATACATTCTATTGTCATAAAAACAACTATTAAAATGAATCAGATCGTTACCCTAGAGAAAACCACATAAAAAAAGTTAATAGCACAAAAAACCTTCAAATTAAGCTTGATTTCGAACCCCTAATCTTCAGAAACAACATATTTCCATGAACATTTTAGTCGCAGGGAAAAACAGTTCTACAAATTGGAGAATCTTGAATTTTCTAGTCCCAATAAAACGCCAAATATAGGCCACAAAACTATAAATTACACTACTGAAAAGAAGATAAAACTCCCACCCCTAAAAGAACCATAAAAACTGCAAAACAATATATTTTAGTAGCCTCAACGGGAAAAAAGGCATAAAAAACATCCTACAAAATAGGCTACTCAAAAGAAGATCAAGCTTCCTTGAAAACCAAATGAAAAGTGTTCTACATCACTATGACATTTATGGGCACAAACAACCAAACAAAAACTTGCAATAACAATTATAAAAAAATTGCAAGGAGAAACTGAGTGAAAAATAAATGAAACATATGCATTATAAATAGTTTAGAAATCAGGGCAACAACAAAGACTCCATTATTATTTTCTCCACAGACATGTACCCCACTGCTAATTGTTAAGCCTCTTTCAATATGTGTCCACTTCCTCATTTATTTCCTTGTACATATGAGTAAATAAAATTTCATCGAAAGTGGTTGCTATCTCATGTAATTGATCTCCTTTAAGTCTGAGCAGAATATTATGTAATTCAACACTTCCCTTCATCTAGTTTATGACAAAGGAGGCATAGTAAACATTCTAAATATGTTTGACTCTCCTTTCTAGTGCACACTAAAGAAACAACCTCAAAGTCATAAGCTCTGCATAGTTATTGGATCCTTCCTCAAGGCCTTCTTTAAATGTGATATGATGAGAATACGATACAAACATAACTCCTTCAACATTGCTAAACTCTGGTGGACCCTTTATAGCTCCATCAAAAAGACCCCAAGCTTGAATTTTGTCTAGTCCCAGCTCTTTCAACTGATAGGGATCATCTTGCTTCTAACATTTGAAACCATTGATTTGATTTTTTAGAATTAGATTTGACTTGTGAGAAAAATTGAAAGGTGTGGAATGTGTTTATCCCCCAAGCTTGAATCTTGTCTAGTCCCAACTCTTTCAACCGATGAGGAGAATATTGCTTGATAGGCATTCTAACATTTGAAACCATTGACCTAATTTGTCAGAATTAGATCTGACTTGTGAGAAAACTTGGAAGGTGAGGAATGTGTTTATCTTGAAAGATTTGTCTGTTCCTAGCCATCTAGATTCCCAAATGATTAGGCATGTTAGGGCTATAAATTCTTTCAATTCTTTTTTGATATATCACCACTTCAAACTTTACTCCACCGTCTCCTCTTTCCACACATTTGAAATACCCAAGATCTGCTCTGAATCTTTCTAGATTTTTGAGCATAAGGACATTTTCTTAACTAGAGTAATATATTATATTCCTCCTTTCTACACAAAATGAAATCTGTGGTCCCTGTCTACACCTCCTCTGCATGAATTCCCATCCCAATTCCTTATTTATCAATGTTGACCATAAAAACTTGAGTCTTCTTGGGAGATTTTCATTGCCAAATCTGTCTGCACCTCCAGGTTGGCTCCTGAAATTCTGTAACAAACAAAGCTTCTCATCCAAGCTTTGCATCGATGCTTAAAATATGGCTTATCAATCTTACTCTTCTTATAAAAAATCTTCTTATGTTACAAGCAAAAGAAGAAAGAAAAATATTCACTAGTACAAAATGGCTAATTAGTTAATAAAAAAATGACTAAAATTTGCATATAAACGACTATTTTTTGGTCAGTGACCAATAGTAGCTAATTTACGATATCTTCTAATGCGACCAACTTTTAGTCATTTTTTAGCTTAGTCATTAATTGGTTGTCTCAATTATGTTCTCTAGTAGTATATTTTATCATTAATTTAGCCATTTATTTGATCATTAATTTAGCCATTGATTTGATCATTAATGTAGTCATTGATTTGGTCATTAATGTAGTCATTGATTTGGTCATTGATTGCCACAATTATTGACCAAATATACAAAAAAATATATTACTAAATAATCACCAAAGAAAACCAATTAATGACGAAAATGTTGGTCGTGCTATAAGATACCGTAAATTAGCTACTAATAGTCATATATATGTAAATTCTAGTCATCGTTTGAGACCAATTAATGATGAAAGAAATATGACTAATTTTTAGTCATGTTATAAGATACTAATAGTCGTATATATGCAAAAATTAGTCGTCATTTGTAATCACAAATTTATAATTTGCAGTAGTCATTTATCTTTTTTCTGGTAGTTTCATATTCATTATATAAATGACTAATTTAGTAGTTTATATTCATTTCATTTACTTTCATTAATGATGATTATAAACAACTAATTTAGCTGTATATTCATTTTATTTGTGTTCATCATTAATAAACATAAAATACTAATTTAGTAGTTTTAGATTGCTTTTATGTGTTCATTATTAATCAACATAAATTAATTAGTATGATTTTGCAACCAAATTTTAAAAAAATGGCATACAATGTACATGTTCATCTAATATGAAAACACAAAGTTACATATGTTAATTAGAAGACTAACTAATATCAAATGCAACTATAAATAATTCCAATCACAAATTATATTATATAAAATGTTAGGTATTACAATATGAGTTTCCAACTTAATATTTGTTGGAGTACAATTTACACATGAAATATTGTTTCATCACTTCAAAACATAATCATCATGTTTCCAAGGCATTGCAAGTGAATTCACCAACTCTGAAGACTTGACCATTAGTCTCTATGTGTGTGTCTTATGAGGGATATTGAATCTATGGGTACCACTAGACCAGTTCTCTTCTCTCTATTTAATTTGCATTTTGTTGCTTTAGTGTTATTGTTCTCCTCTTTCTTCAATCTCTGCTTCTTACCATCAATATTGAGTCCTTTTCTGAACAAAAAGAAAAGATACATGTAGACTATAAGATATGAAATTTGATTAACATTGGAATATAAACTAAAGTACACTATAGAATATTTATATGATCTATACCTCAACATCATCAATATTTCTAATGTTATTTTCCCCATAAAATCAAGAAACTTGAACAAGTTTTCTTCAGTTGGGAATAGTGGCCACTTTGTGCCTAGATGACATGTATAAACAAATCAAATAAACACAAAAGAACTAGAAATTTCTACTAAGAATGTCTCATGCTCCACTTTTGTAGTTGTATTGTTTCCTATAGTTATCTCTAAGAAGCAACAACACTTCAACAATAAATCTGGTCAGTAGAAATCTAATGGGTGGAGCAAAGTATTGCTAACACAAGCTTACAAGAAACTAAAAAAATAAGATAAGACTTTGTAAATTGTGATACTAACCGGGAATATAGCGTCAATATAGTAATATTCAATTGTCAGCATACTACTCCACGAGAAAAGGAATCCTATTCCCATAAACCAACAAATTATGTATGCCCCTTCTTTTCCTTGTAATTAATTCAGAAAGATTAGCACATGCAATTTCCATTTAGAATCTTTGGCATGATTCTATAAATATTCAAAACAAACTTAATGTTACTCATTCATTCTTCTCTAATGAATACAAAACTGAATATGCTAACTTATTTTGAGCTAGAGAGTTTTGTAATTCATCGTGTCCAAAATCATTGCTTATTGTCATGACTGGTTTTTTTAATGATCAGGAAATAGACCGACATTTGATCAGAAAACATATTTTTCAGAATATATTCCATTTTTCTAATTCAAAGTTAAATTTCCTTTCCATTTATGGCATTCAAACAAACTAGAATCCTTTTCATTTAATAAATCACTATTGTAATATACTACTAAATAGATAGCTCCATAATGAAGTTAATTAGCAGTGGAATTCTAATAAATCACAAAGACATGCAGGAAATAACACCACTATATGTCCTAGGCATGCCAAGTCTATGCTCTTGGTTGGAAATATTACTTCATGAAAACAACATATTTGAAAAAGAGAACTTTTCTAAAACTAACCAACACTAGTGTATCCAACAACATTGACATTTCTATTGGCATGCCCTCAAAATATGCGGAAGTATCAAACAAGAGTAGTGCACTTCCCTGTAAGGTTAAAGTTTGGTAATGGAACATGTTGTCCCTTAGTCTAATCAAGTTTTAACTTGCGTTTTATAACTTAGAGAGAATGGGAATTCAATCTAAAACAATGACATAAATCTTTTATTCATTCACACTTACCTAGATCATAAACAAGCATTTAAGCATTATACAAATCCAAGCATGTCTCACTTCCACCAAGAAACAAAATTTCTAGATTTTGACTGTAAACCTTAAGCCTTTCTCAAATTTGTAAACAGGTAACATCATAAATATTATTTCTTTGTTCTCAAACCTTATCTTGTGTGGAGCTTGAGAAAATATGTGCATACACATATCACATTATAGCATGTTTTGGAGTACATTTACAAGAAACCAATCACTCAAAATTTTATATACTGGAAAGATTGAGGCATGTGTTTTATGCCCATTATCTACATCTCTGCATAATGGTGTCATTAATAATTTGAAGCTTCTTGTCTTGATAGTATGATCTAATTATTTCTTTGTGCAAGATGTTTTTTCACTACCACTATTAAAATTTTGATGTTTATGAACAATATATAGATACAATGGATGCTTCGAATAATAAAAGAGGCAGCTACTTTTCCATTAAGAGTGTTTAGTATTTTCATATGGTTTAAATTCAATATTTCTACTGGTGGTACTTAGGGTCAACCTAAATGGTTCTTTCACATGCATCAAAAGAAGTAAAATGTGATAATAGGAAGGACTCATGCGAACTTTTCTAATCGTACATGTTGAATTTGCAAATGTTTTTGTTGCACTCAATTTCTTATTGGACTAAGGTCCTATCAACTGACAAAGTTTGTACAAATGTTTGAAATGATACTAAAGAATTTGGACCTAGGAGATTGAAGAAAAAAAGCACAAGGCAATACTCGACTGAGATCTATAGATGCTATAAAATAATCAACTTAAACACCCATCAATGTTTGACTCTTACAAGGGAAACATCCTGTGTATTATTGGTTAGCATTTTCAATATTGAAAGTTGTACTGCACCTTCTTTTCAACTTGGCAATAGCATTAGTTCAATGAAATTAATGCATGATATTTCTTTTAGGTAACCAATGTCATCCATAATGCCTATGCAGAACATGAGTACATGCTCAAGTCGACCTAACTTCATTGATATTGGTAATCATCGCCACTAACTAGTGGGTAGATAAAGGATCTTGGTCATTGTATCAACACTCACCCCAAGGGGATATCATGTGATTTTGGCTTAACACTCTTCCCACTAGGTTATTGTATATTGTAGGCTCAACACTCTTCCCATAAGGCTAATATGGTCTCAACTTCACTAACTAAAGAACATCTTTGCACTCTTCCAACATGGATATTGTGTTTTCTCCCTTCATTAATTCACCATTCTAGAAGAACAATGGCACCCCATGGCATGTATTAAACTATTGCGGAAATGTTAATGAACCCAAAACTCTTACATGAATAATGCACAATATTGATTAATTGTGAGCACAAATATTATATCCCCACCTCAAAAACTAAAATATCTCCATATCTAGAAAGGATTTTCCAAAAATAAAATTTTAGGTAGTTAGGGTCTCTTTCTATGGTAAACTGTCCACTAGTTGACATCACTAAGATCCCTAAAATCCATAAAATCCCTAAAATGAAATTTCAATTAAATAAGTCAATTTTCCAAAGTAAAACCCACCCAAGGTTCTCACTTATATGGTGACCTGGGGCATATATAAGTTTGGATAACTATTTTTGAGCATGTGTTTCCTTTTTTGAATATTGATATGCATAACAACGATATCACTTGGGTTGCTCCTAACACTTGATTACTATTAGTTTGGGTAATTAGAATATATTACTCAAATTTAATTTACTATACATGGATCTCATTATTAGCATCCACATAAATAAACTTCCTAATATAAAAATTTGAGTTATTCTCATTCATCTAACTAGTATTAGTGTAGGTCCTAAATGATTGAATTTTAAATGATACTAAATAAGGTGGACTTGATGGACTAAAGAATGAAAGCACAAGAAAATACTGTCTGAGATCTATAGGTGGCTGGAATAGAATCACCTTGAACTCCCATCAATGTTTTATTCTTACAAAGGAAACATCCTACGTATTATTGCTTACACCACAACAAAAAAGGTCATTGGCGAGTTTCAAAAAATGACATCATAAGTGCATTGGTGACAGTCAAAAGAGCCTTCTTCACCAAAAATTGAATGTCACCAAAGGCGGTATCACCAAAAGTATAGTTGTTATGGTGACATTCAAGTTCTGTCACCAATAAATATTTATAATGAAGGATAGTGACTGCCACTATTTCATATGAACAATGGTGACAAACGTTAGCCTCCATCACCAAAAAATTGAACATCACCAATGGTGGTGTCGCAAAAAGTATAGGTGTTGTGGTGACATTCAAGGTCCATTACCAATAATGATTATAATGATGGATAGTGACCATCACCATTTCATATGAACAACAATGATTTATTATGATGGACCTTTCATGACCATCACTATTAATGCATATATACATGGTGATGTTCATTGACCATCACCATTTCATATGAACATCAGTGATTTATGGTGATGTACCTTTCATGGCCGTCACTATTGATGCATATATATGGTGGTGTTCATTGACCGTCAGCATTTCATATTTTGGTGAGGGTAGAAAATGTCACCATAAGCTCATTGGTGATAGTCAAAAGAACCTTTGTCACCAAAAACTAATCATCATCATTCCATTTGAATAACAGGGCACAATGGAATCAAACCATGGACCTCCTACTTGTAAAGAAGAGGCTATTCCATTCAGCTAACACCCTTTAAAGAATTAGACTTGCAAGAATATATATAGGGGAATAACAAAATAATCCATAGAGAATAGGATTAGATTGGGAAAAATAAAGATGATAAGAAAAATAATAACCAGCAACGAAATATACTAATTTGAACATGTTTAAAGTACATTAAACAGAGGTGACATCCATAGTACATTAAAGTGACGTTGGTTAATGTTGGGATTTGTCAATTTCCGACTATTTGTAGTTCCACCAATCTAATGAAATATGACAAGAGATGCTTCCATTAACGGAGAAGCATATTTAGAGCTCATGGTTTCTTGATAACCACTGTCTCTAACTAAAAATCATGCATAGTTCTGGCCACTACAAAACATGGACACAAAAGTGAGCATAAAGGCCAAAATCATAGTACCACTAATCTAATGAATTGTGACAGATGATGTTCCCATTAATGGAGCTACATGTTTAAAGCTCACATTGTTTCTTGATAACCATTGGCTCCAACTAAAAACCATGCATAATTCTAGCACATCACTACAAAACATGGACCCAAAGTGAGCATAAAGACCAAAAGCCCAATCTACCTTAATGGGAAAAAACAAGAAATCAAGACTTACTTACAATTTACCAACCATTAAAAGGATAAAAAAATGAAAGAAAACATCTTGATACTTCTCATCAAGGACAAAAAAAAATCATATCACCTTAAACGATGAATTTAGAAACCTTTTGTTTTCAGAAAATGGTGTTAATACACTTAACTTTAGTTGGTTGGAAAAAATAATTCAAGGAGGCATTTTAAGATCAAGAATAATTATTTATTCATGGCATAAAACAAGTTCAATAATAGATCATTGAAGATAATTGGACTAGCAAATCAAATATAATATTCAACTAGAAGATATTATCAGAAGAAGTAAAAAGGAAAAGAAAAAGAAGATGAGCGCATTATACTTCAATTGATAGCTAGATCCACATGAGGAACTTATAATGAGCTTCTCCTAACCGTTCAAATGAAGAGAACCCATGAGCTATTCACATACATGATGGTCACATACAATGAAATCTTTGACTGCCAATACTCATTGCTTGGTCCTATCATAAAAGTACAATGTCAAGAGAATATACCTCTGGTAAAGAATGCTTAGTTTGTCAATTGTAATATCATCGCAATCATTAGGCAATTTCATTGCATAAAAAACATCATAGCAAGAAATGTTGGCTTTATCACCAATGTAAACTAAACTTCATGTATTGAAATTTGAAACAAAGAAAAAGAAAAAAAGTTAGTGTATTGATCTTTGAAACGTTGATAGATACATGCTTTGACCCAAGCAACTAAAATTATTCATAATGTTACCTAAAATGGAAAATCAAATATGAGAAAATATATTTCAAAGAAAATGTATGAGTTTGTTTTACCGAAACTGAGCATTGTATGAGTCTATTATTACCTAAACCATCTCACAACACTCTTCATCAACTCCAACAAGTAATGAATAATCCATGACATCAATTGACTACAAACACACATTGCACACAATCATGATAACTGACTAGCTTAACAAAAATTTGAAACTAAGATTACAATTATAGTTGATTAAGGAAAATGAAAACTATATTTACCTTCAGAAAGGAAGTATCATTCCAGACTACGGTAGTTGGCTTTATTCCCAGGAAATATTGGAGTAGTTGGCATGGTCTCTAAGAGATTCTAGTCTAGAAGAACATTGTTGTTGCATGATGAATCTACATTGTAATGGGAGAAACCAAAACCTTTGAGGTCATAAACCCGTGTTACATTTCTTAAAAACAACAGATTTTCCATTACCATTGATTCATTCTGATCTCTTTGCCACCTTTTTCATTCTTTATATTGACCTGAAAGATAAGCACATTATGTAACATGCACACACAGAATGAAGGAAACAGAGCATGGTAAACTCTCTAAGAGTCTGCAATATGTAATTTTTAAATATAGAATTAGGTACCTTGTCACATAGGCAAGTCTGATATTCTTGCGAGCTTAGTGCATAAGTTATTATGAATGTTGGCTCATCATTATAAACAACAATAACCATATCGTTGACACTAGTTGGTAAACGCAACTTACCCACTCCATTACCAGGCAGATGACTGATAGATGAAACAAACATAGGATTATAGCTTCTCTAAGAGTAAACTCTAATAGAAACTGATAAATTTTCTTGTAAACTCTTGCTACAACTTTTTGGTAAGTTTGGCATAGGAGCCCCAATACAACTTCCAAAGTCTTTCGATAGATTTAATTATTTTACTGGTGAGGGAGGGATGGTTTTCTTAGGCACCTCTATTCCACTTTTATAATGCACGATTTAGGGAGATTTGGGCATCATCCAGTCTCCTATTGCAATTTGTTGAACTATATTAAAATATTTATGTCTGTAGATTCACTGCCACTAGCACTAGTAGCCAAAGTGGCAGAACCAACTTCCTTCCGTTGTGATGTCATAGATACATCCTAAGCTTTTACATATTGGAATTCACCTATCCATGTTGCATCTAATGTAGTTGACAAATCATCGAGGATAGGAGAATCATGCTCTGACAGTTTCTGACAAGTTGCCATATCTTCATCCAAACCGTTTTTATTGTCCCTACTATCAACTGCTTCAAAAATCATTGTCTCAGAAAAATTGATGTTTGTATTTCATTCACCATTCTCCATGTCAAAAGTATGAAACATGGTACCATTAGTTATATTGGATCAATCTTTAATGTTTGGATTTCCTTCCACGTCATCTAGATATTTTGGGTTGTTTTACCTTCTACAAATTTAATAATTTCCATGCCGCAATTTAATTTTCCATTCACAGTCCCAATTCCCTCTAAATGGCCACATAAGTGGGAGTTTCCCACATTACTAACCATGGAAAGCTGCGTAGATCCATAATTAAAAGCATGCTTTTCGTGAACTTGCAGCTGAATATTCTCGAAACAGATAGCTTTGTCCAAACAATTTCCATCAACCATGGAGCATATGTCCTTTGTCATCAGAATTCCAAAACCACCACTAGCATTGTAACTATCTTTGATTGTACCTTGAAGGTCTCCAATTTTTTCATTTATGCTAGAATCATATTCCTTATATGGAGCCTTAAAATCATCTAGTGGACTAGATTCCAATTTGGCAAGAGAGTTTTTCACTCTAAGAGATGAATCTAAATGGAAAATATGGTGATCCTATTCATAGGCTTCATAAAGAAGAAGAAACCTTATATTGTTTAGCTTTGAAATATCAGCAACAGGTCTTCCAAGTTCCAATGTGCCTAAAACTAATGATGGCCTCTTGTGACAAACCCTGTTTGAATTTGATAGATTTCACTAGAAGAATGGAACCCTATGAAGAAATGATTTCCAACTAAGAAATTTCTATAAACAAATATGGAAATAGTAGATAGCCTCAATACACTAAAAAACCTTTATATACATCAATAATATCACCTCAAATTCAACTCTCTCTTTATGTAACATTCCTTCAAGATCTGCAATTTTCCTCCTTGATTCAAGAACCTTAATAACATAATAAAAGGATCTAGATGTGGCAATTTTATGTTTGAGCAAATTAAAAACTTCTCTAAACAACATTCCCACTTTATCTGCAACCTATTCATTTGCATCAAAATGCACATTAGTTTGGATCTAAGGGGTCCTACTTCATTTATTTTTTTGTTATTCCTTCCTTCTCTCATGCCACCTTCTCAGATAACTGCTCTATTTTTATTTGATAATAAATATTAACCTTGGATGAAATAGAAACAATGAAGCCATTTGTTAGATCTGAATCTTTTCATTCCTTATCTTGCAGTTCCAAATATGTTGTGACTGTCCCATATGAACTTGGACCCGTAGGAGATATAATTTCATTTGGATATGCCTTTATTGAAGCTAACATCTAGATAAATCACTTTAAGGAGTAGTTGGAAATGAAGGTCTCTTTTCAGAAGGATATATATCCTACTATACCCCTGTAACTTGAGCATACGTATCTCCTACAGAGGATTTCTTAAAAACAATTTATGTAAAAACAAGACTGGTTCCATCAACACTAGATTTACTAGTAACATGTGATATAGGTGGCCCCATCCCTCTACTAGTAAGAGGTGGTTTGGACTCTCCCTTATTCTTATCAATCAGAGGGTCATTTGCTAAGGCAGAGACAATTGACATTGTCTTATACATTTTCATGTTTTTCATTTCTTATGATTGGTTTTGTTCTGGAATAGTAACAACAAAATTAGGTATCATAGAAATATATCTATCTAAAATTAATTGTTTGTCTAACAATGCAACAATTTTTGGTGATTTCAAGGGAAGTTCAAGCAAGGTGGCACCTTCATTTGCAAGGAAATGGGTCTTAAGGGATAAATGATAAGTTGCAAACCTTGCATATTGAACAACATGTTTAGCTTTCTTCAATTGATCATGACTCGCACCCATAAGAAGAACTTATAAACATAAGAGAAAAGTGAGTCCCATAAATTCTGACTTCAAGAAAATAGCATATAACTTAAGACCAATATGTCACCTAATTTGGAGATAGTCAACAATATGAGATACTTTCAAGAACACAATGTTGAGAACCTTTTTACTTTGTTGGAAATATTTCAGAGAAAATATTCGATTGGTTTTGAGGCTCCAGTCTCCATCTCTGACTTAGATTATCATAGCATACATAATAGAAGTACCATTTCTACTAGATAGATTATAACTTCAAGGCATATTAAGCATAAATATAATAGTTATTTTAATGACAATAAAATTTTAAAATGCACAATGAATCCTAGACAGTTTGCCACCACTGGAATCACCATCCTAGATTGGCAAACAAATTTCCAATTTGTATTTGAAATGAAAAATTATTTATTCACGTCAGAATCTATAGGAGAACATCGATCAACATGAGAAACATTTCTACATAAAATAAAAAATGAAGTTGTAAAATACCTTGCTGATTTTGAAGGGAACAGGTAGAGTGGGTCCACATGGCCTCCCCACACAAACTGGCGTTTGAGGAGGGATGGACCCCCTATTTATCAAAGTTTTCCCCTTGTCTCTCTACAAAAGTACTTGAAACCCAAATTCATCTCATTTTTAAGTTTCATACTGTGGAGAGCAGATTTGGATAGCATAAATGAGAACAACTTAGGGTGGGAAAGTTTGGTAGACAACATTGAAAACAACTTTGGTAAGAAGATTTGAAGGGAGGAACGAAGTTTTTTCCAACAAAAAAACTCTCAAAACTCTTACATGTTCTTTTGTTTCTTACTCTCATATATTCTTTTGATGGAATCTCATTCATCATCTTGGGGAGGGTATGATCATAGAAATCATGGTGGAAGAAGTGGGAAAGGGAGAGGAGATGGTGAAAAAAATAAAATAAATTTCCCATTGACTCCCCTCTATGGAATTGTGTAATAGAAAGATAGAGAAAAAGGAGAAAAATAAGTTGGAAAGTTGAAACTACTTATGGAATTGCATAGGTTGAAGGAAAATTTTGGATTTATACTCAAGGGTTAAAGCCCTTTTTCTTTGGATTCCTAACAATGGGGTTGAGTTTTGTAATCTTTCACCCCAAATATGGAGGCCCAATTTCAAAAGGAGCATGGTGATGCATAATTAGCTAGGGAAGAAAGGAGGGGCAACAAACATGTTCTTGTAGGTTAAAAAAATGGGCAACCAGTTTCCTCAAGAATTGAGGAAGCTTGGAAGAGATTGAACACCAAACTCTTAGAAAGAATGTTTTATTGATTGCAGGAGGGAAGAAACAAATAGTGGAGTTTCCCTTGCCATAAATGCATGTGGTGTTCCCTTTATAAAGTATTATGTCTCTATATTGGCAAGTCATGTTTAGAGTGGTGAATGAAGCACTCATTGGTCACAAGAGACAATTTTTGAAAATGTATGCCCCACCATTATACAAAAGGAGAAACAATCTCAAAATGCTACTCCTGCTCCTAATGCTACTCATCTAGGATCTCAAATTCTAACCAACCTAACAACACATTGAACTGATGATCATAGTCCTAGATATTTTTTTAAACCCTACTTAATCTCCTTCAGTAATGTGATACACTGAGATGTAGACTTAGGCTTGTGAAATAATTTCAACATTACCTACTTAATATATGTTAAGGTTCTTGAATGTCTAGTGAGAACATTGTTCTTATACTTCATGTACAAGGTCAACACCTAGTATCTAAATGTACTCTTAGACAGGGTAATGGTGATGGAATCATCTTGAACATTACTGGAAGCCCATATTTCTTCACACACAAATGAATGTTTTACGACATCTCCATTCCCGAACCATGAATAACCAACATATTTGAAGTATCTAGCATGATTCTTGTATACTAGTCTCTGTCAATGGTTTACTAGAAATAATCAACATCTCATGTGGCTCACCCTATGCAATATTATTTAATGAAGGACTATATGGTCTACTTCATCTCAATTGACTATAATGTCTCCTACTACTATCCTCACTATCTTCACTCTCTTTGCTAACTGAGGTATGCAAAATGTTGCTGGGGGAATTTATCTATGTATGAATTTGTGTGCATATGGTCACAAGTTCAAAACATGGTGTATTCTGAGTAGAATCCTCAGGATGCATGTATCTTTCTACTCTCATGCTTGACTGCAAATGTTCCCCATCCTCTCCTTCTACATGTGGTATGCAAATGCGCACTCTTTCTGAACGTCTCTAGTATCCACTATCCCTCCTTCTTCTATGGCCTCTCACTATCTCGTTCACTTGAATTTAATAACAACATGCATTGACACATAGCTCTCTCCTCTTTTATTGCTACCTCAGAACCTTTTTTCACTACACAAAATATTGTTGTCAAATTTTGTCATATTTTACCTCCCATGCACTATCTATCTTAAAATACGTGTCATACTTCATCATGATCTTGTTTACGATTATTCTGTAGCTCCTTCATCCACTTCTTCCTTCTACTCCGGCATGCTGGTGCTATTGCCAACCCCATCTCACCCTTAGCACATGAGGGGTTTAGCCATTCATAGTTTGAAACTCTGTCTTCAAAACACCTTTATTACACAACAACATCTTCAGTAGGTAATTCTCGAATGTATCTACCTCATTGGCCCTTCAAAAAAAATTCTCTCACTATAATTATTGTAGACTATAGATTCAATTGCAAATTCAATGACATACCCTCCAAGAAACCCTTTCAAACCAAAAATCAACTTCCTATTGGGAAAAATAGTCAGAGGGGGAGGGGGAGGGTGGGGGGTGAATTATTATTTTAAAAACTCACAATAATGATTTATGTCTATAATATATATATATATCTCTATATATGTGTGTGTGTGTGTGTGGTGCGTGTGTGTGTGTGTGTGTGTGTGTGTGTGTGTGTGACTTTATTGAACCCAACTCGCATATGTATGCGACTAGTGTAAAAGAAACTAACATATGCTTAGTAAACATGTAAAACAACTAATTCTTTATATGTTAAACTTAAACCAGAATGTAAGAGATTTAGCAGGCATTTGATAAGTAGTAAGAAGGTGTAGAAAGAACAAAATAAAGTATCACACATAAGAGACACATGAACACTGGGATTTAAGGTGGAAACCCAATGTCGTAGAAAACCACCATTGTTGTCATCTTAGTCTTCAAACTTATTAATATCAAAAAATTCTTACATTCTTATATTGGTGCAGACTCAAGCTAGTAAGCAGACACCCACTTGCTAAAGGCTACAACCTTCACTTGTTCTCCAGATCCTATTGGAAGGAAGCTCCAACCCCTTGATCGGCTTACCGCTATTATGGATAGGAAGCTTAGACTTCCTCACTGAAGGCTCCAACCCTGTGATATGATTACCAACTACTATTGGTAGGAAGCTTCAACTTCCTCACTGAAGGGTCCAACCCTCAACAACATCTGTGGACCATATTTCATAAATTTTCACACTGGATCCACCCACTTTAATACATCATAACTTGTAGATCAACTAAGGAAAACACGAACTTAATTCAAATAGAACCGTGAAATCACTGTAACACAAAACTAAACTCAGAATATTGCATCAACACACAAAATCAACTACAACCCTAATCATTCATATGCCAACATGTATACACTACTTCACTTAAGGCAACCTGCATGTATACGCCATCAAAAATTTTAGGGGACAATATTTGTAAGTGGTCTAATTTTCCATGATTTTTCCAAAAAAAAAAGATTTGCCAATTTCTATTTTCTAAAAAAATGATTCATGCAAATTTTACAATATACAATTATTTTACCTTAAAAATTACAAACATTATATAGAGAGTATATATAAAATCATTATAAATTTGAATAATTGTACAAATACATTAATAAACATTTTATAGTTTGCATATTAGGTAGTAGTGAGATTCGCAAATGTTTATAAACTTCAATATAATTTTCCATCCTTAACGTTTTCCATGGTATATGAGCGTTTCTGTAAAGAAATTTGCATATAGATCTCAATAAAATAAAAAATTATAATTTTGAATCAGACGCAGAGTTGAGCAGAGTTATTATGAAATATTATGTTATCTTACAGAACCCTCATAAAATTAACAACATCAATAATATTTCAACCAATCAACATGTAATCAAATTCAATTTCATCATTCAATCAGTTCTACTTTAGACATTATCACTCAACCTAGATCAATATGAGGACATCATTGACAGAAAATAGAGATACAACAGTACTGATCAGGTTGGTAAACCATTTATGAACATAAACCCTTCCTTTATATACACTACTTTGAAGAAACGAAACCACGTGTATACGCGACTTCACTGAGACGAACCTGCATATAGATCTGAAAATTTTAACATAAAATTGCGCAACTCTTCAAAACTTCAGAAAGACCCGGATCATAATATTCATAGATAAAAACATGCATCAATTCTTAGATCTAGTCAATCCATGAGAATATCATACAATGGAAAGTCATTTTAAGTCTCATGATCCTGATCCATCATTGTATTCATCAGTGCATAATTATTTCATATCTATGTGTCAAATATGGCCTGCAAATATATTTTAGATTGAAGTATTCATCAAAAACCCTTTCACATGCACACTTAGTACTTTGATCTTCACCTCCTTATATAGTTAGAACCTTAGCCAATAACATGGGTAATAACTACACTAGTGTCGGTGGTAATCTTGGATGGGATCAAGTAACTGTTGTCATGCTCATTACTATGGGATAATACCATGGTAAATACCCCTAGTATTGAGAATACCATCGTGTATAAACTGTGCATGAATTTGCTTCACCAAACCTACATGTATACGAGACTTGGCCTTGACAAACCCATCTATAGATATTCAAATATTCACCTTTATCAAACTTTTGATTCTGATATGTAAATATTTGTGTCAGCATTCTATTATTCTATTCCATCACTTTGTCACCTCTGAAATGACCTGTGGATTCATCTAATTACTATATACTTATTTTGTTACAAGTGAATTGTCATCAAGGACAACACATGCATCATAATTCCAACAATCTTCCCCTTTGGACTTGATGGAAACCATGTTGGTGTTGATCACCTGAACGTGTAGAAACATGTTAGATACATCAAATAACCATCATTCAAACACCAAGATACTCTCCCCCTATAACATTGAGGGAAAAGGGCAGACTGAATCTCGCCCTTTGGATCTAATTTGCACCATACTGACCATGCTCCCCCTGAACACATGTTGAATCTTCAGAAATATTTTCAAATGAAGAACATGACTCTATAACTCAACTGAGTATGACCTTCCTATCACCAAGGAGTCATACTTACATCAATCACCCAACCAAGTGGGGATACATATTTGACTCAACCACCCAACCAAGTGGGATTACATATTTTACATGACCTCAAAATTCCATACATGACTGAATATGAAAATTATTACATCATAGGTCTCCACGTGACCTTTACATCAAATGAAAGATATGACATTAATCACTGAGACCAAAAGATCTTAATAGTATCATAATTAAGAAACCATAATGCCAAAAATGTATTATATTCTACAAGGCTAATGCTCCCTTTGAACCTATGCTACCTGTTCATTGTCAACAACTCATTCATCAAACCATCTTCATCAATAAGATAAATATCAATGAGAAAAATATAACTCGTTACCATATTAGCAGACTGTACCGATCAACACTAGAACAAGAAAAATAAAATCATAGTTGTCAATAGCATGTCAAAGGTTGATCTTGATTCTGTCCCACTATTTTTCTATTAGAGAAAAAAAATACGCAATTGTCTACAAAGAAACTCATGTATATACGTGACTATACTTCATGAAACCCACATACAAAAAACAACCTTATAAATTTTCACCTGTAGACTAAGCAGACTAGATTAACAACAAAGTGATGTAGAGACAACTCATAGTTTTTGTATGAGATATTCAAATGCTTCAATGGGAAGAGGTTTATTGAATATATCAACAACTTGTTCTTTGGAGGGAACATACTCCAATTTAACCTTTTTCTCAAGCACTTGTTCTCATAGAAAGTGAAAATTAATTGGAACATGATTGGTCTTGGAGTGCATAACAATATTCTTCAAAATACTAATATCACTTGTATTATCACATAGGATGGAGATGGGTTGAGAACATTTGATTTGTATATCTTGTAACATTTGCACCATCCATAGAACTTATGTCAAACAAGCTGAAGCAACCACATATTATGATTCCAATGTAGATAAGGCAATGGAACTTTGTTTCTTATTGAACCAAGATACCAATCAAGACCCCATGTAGAATGCACCTCCACTAGTGCTTTTCTGGTCATCAACATTTCTAACCCAATCTGCATCTCTGTATGCATGAAGGGTAAGATCTACATCTTCAACATACCATAGACCAAAGTCTTGGGTTCCTTGGACATATTTGAATATTTTCATTACTGCCCAAAGATGTGATTCCTTTGGATTGTCTTGGAAATGTCAAACAATCCCAATTGCATGCATGATATCTGGTCTGGTACCTCTTTGATAAAGAAGACCTCCAATCATAGACCTGTACTCCGGTTGGTTTACTATGGGAGAATTGTCATGGGAGTAGATACAAGTTTGCAATCTTCCATCCCATGCTTCTTTAGAATCTTCTTGAGATATTTTTTTGTGAGAAAAAGATGCCATATTTTACAAGTTGCACTTGTAGACCAGGAAAATAGGTTAGTTCCCCAAGTAAATACATTTCAAATTCTTGTTGCATAATAGAAGTAAACTTTTGACTCATAGATTCTTCATTACTTCCAAATATGATATCATCGACATAAACAACAATAATTATCAGTGTATCACCCTCAATTTTTGTGTACAAGTTGTTGTTTGTGGAACCTTGTTGTTGAAGATATTTTTCAAGACAATAATACCATGCCTGTGGAGCTTGTTTTAGCCCATATAAAGCCTTTTTGAGTTTGCATACAAGGTTTTCATCATTACCAAAAATGAATCCTTCTAATTGTTCAATATATACTTCTTCTTCTACATCTCCATTAAGGAAAGCATATTTTACATCCATTTGATAAACTTTGAAATTTAGAAAACTTGAAAGTGCAAGAAACATTCTTATGGCTTCAAGTCTGGCTACTAGTGCAAATGTTTCTTCAAAGTCTATAGCTTATTGTTGAGCATAACCTTTACAGACAAGTCTAACTTTGTTCCTAATGACCTCTTAATTTTCATTCAACTTATTTTTGAATATCCATTTTGTCCCATTAACATTTTTATCATGAGGCCTTGGAACCAATTCCCAAGTAACATTCTTTTGAATTTGATCAAGTTCTTCATTCATGGCCTGAACGCAACATTCATCTTTACTAGTTTGATTTACATTTTCTGGTTCAATGGTGGATAATAAATCTAGATAACTAGAAGATCCTACAAGGCTTCTTCTTATTTACACCCCAAATTCCTTTTCTCTAGAATTTGAGTTTTTGGATGATTCTTTTGAACATACCTAGATAGAGCTTTTTTATTTGTATGATGTATCTTCTTCTACTTCTTCATTAGTTTCTTCTTCTGTATCATTGTCATTTGATGTGGGAGAGCATTCATCATCATCATCTTGTTTTGTTGATGTTACCTTTTTGGGATATGCACATGTTTCATCAATCATAACATCAAGGAATTCAAAAATTTTCCAAAGTTTCTTATTGTAACATTTGTATCCTTTTCTTCTATATGATTAACCAAGTAGTATTCCTTCATCTTCTCTAGCTTCAAATTTACCAAATTTTTCATCATTATTTTTTATGTAACATTTTGTTCGAAAAACTCTAAAATTATTTACAGTGGGAGGCCTACCATACCAAAGTTCATACGGAGTTTTATCACTATTCACATGAACATGACCCTTGTTGAGAATATTTATTGTAGTATGTGCAGCTTCACCCCAAAAGGTGTCAAGAGGTCCAGACTCATCAAGCATAGCACAAGCCATTTTTTTAACAATTCTATTCATTATTTCTGCCATGCCATTTTGTTGAGGAGTCTTAGCTATAGAAAATTGTATTTTTATGCCATGTTTTTCACAGAAATCAAATAATTCATCTGATATGTATTCTCCTCCTCAGTCAAATCTGAGATATTTGACTGTTATATCTAATTTATTTTCAACTAATTCTTTGAAGACTTTAAATTTATCAAATGCTTAATCTTTGTGTTTCAATAAATTGATCCAACACATTCTAGAAAAGCCATCAATGAATAAGATATATTATTGTTCTCGAGGAGGTGAATTTTTCCTTCCCGATTCACACAAATTAGTATGTATAATTTCAAGAGGCTTAATAGCTTATCTCCTTCTTTTGTATTGAGCTGAACTCTAGTTTGCTTACCAAATTGACATGACTTACATATGGTCCTTTCTAGTAGGGGGATGTTGGGTAGATCACGAACAACTTTGAGCCTGCTTGATTTGCTTATTTGAGAGAAGCTTAGACGTCTATGCCATAACTATTTTTCCTCTTCCTTGCCAAGGTAACATTGTTCTTGGCCACCTTTCAATATATACAGATTGCTTAGAGTTCTTGTTCCTTTTATTATGGTCTTTCCTGTGCCAAGTTCATGAACCACACATTCTTTTGATTGGAACACCATCTCATTTCCTTGGTCACAAATTTGGATAACACTCAACACGTTATGCTTTAATCCATCAACATACATAACATTACCAATTTTAACATTTTCTTTATAAAAAACAGAACCATTACCCTTAATGACAGTAGGTGAGTCATTTCCAAAAGTGGCATTCTTTTCTTTCTCTATAGAATTGTACGAAATAAGTTTATCTTTATCACATGTCATGTGTTTTGAGCATTCGCTATCAATGTACCATTGATTTTCTTGTCCTTATGCAAACGACGCTATGCCACAACTTTCACACTGTAACTCCTTCCTTTTCCATACCTTAGAATTTGTTGATATTTTCTCTTTTTGAGATGTTGGTTGTAATTTGCTACTATATTCAGATTCTTCATGTCCAAATTTATTGCAAAATGAGCATTCAATTTCATTTGTAAGAGGTGAGAAGTTAGTATAAATGTTCTTCTTGACTCCTGCCTCATTCCTTTGTTTTCTTGCTTCTCTAGTCATGCTAGTTTTGTATGCAACACATTGAGCAACCTTATGACCAAAATTATGACATGAGAAACATTACCCATTAAAGAAGATATCTTTGTGATCATAGAATCCTCTAGTGTTGTCTACCTTTTGACTGGTGCTTCTATTGTTGTTCATATTGTAGGTTTTAACCCCGTACTGAAATTACTTGAATACAAATTCTAAAAACAAAAAATAAAAAATGGCAAGAGCATAAAGCATAAAACAGATATACATAGATATTTTATCCTGGATCCCAAAATTGAGACTACGAGATTGATTTTTCATTATTTTCCTTTTAATGTTACAATATATATATAGATTCTGAAGCATCTATAAACTGTAATCCATTAACCCTCAATTAGAACATAAATGTATTTCCCTTGACCGGATCTATAAAATACCATGGACAGAAAACTAGCATGCCCAAAACCATGTGTGAAATCCATGCACAAAACCATAGGTATGTCTGCCCACCTAACGTAGGGTTCAATTTTTTTTCTTGGGTGTTGCCCCAACCCTGTGTAGGGGGCTATCACCCCCTTGCATACCCCCCTTGTGACTCCTCGGCAGCATCCCGCCCAACATACAACATTAGGCTACCACCCCATTGTAACCCCCTCGCGAGTGGGGTAGTCGTGGAAAGAATATGACATAACCCAATGCATCCTCGTATTAGAGTGAACATGATTTACCTATGGAATTCCTTTATTCTTTTGTTGAGGACTAAAGCTTTGCTGACTGGTTTTTGTTACATTTAGATAACTTCTAGTGGTGGCTGAAGACTTTTCTATTTAATATGTTTCTCCAATTTATCCAAGACTTGTCTTCATAAGAGGAGAGTGTTGTACCTTGATAATTTCATCTAAGGTTTCAGATCCTTTAGAAAATCTAAGATTGAAAGTTTTTCTTTTCTCAAGTTCCTTTCCTAGACTTAGTAGTTCACATTCTAACTTCTCATTATGCTTTTCCTTTTCTGTGAGTTGATGCTTCAATGTATCTTTGGCTACTTTTGTTTCTTCCAAGAAATATTTGAGTTGAGTAATTTCTTCAAAGAAATATTTTTTGTCTAAAGCATCCACAAATTTATCATTAGACTCATTAGTATTTTTCTCAAAATCCATGAGTAATTTAAGATCTTGATGAGATTCTCCTTCTTCACTATTTAACAAGCAATCACTATCTTCACAAGCATAATAACTTCTTTTATTTTCAAATCGTCTCCTATTACCTTTTGCAATATCATTCCCTTTGTCATGGTTGCCTTTATGAGGACATTTGGCATCATAATGACCAACTCTACCACAAGAAAAGCATTTGAAGCGAAGCTTACCTCTAAACCTTCCGGTGCCCAGTTGAAGTTTCTTTACAAATCTCACCTCATCTTCTTGCGATATATATCCTGATTCTTTGTGTTCTTCCTTTTATTTTCCTTTTGTAGATGCTTTAAATGCGACTTCTCTAACTTTTGAGGGACCTCATTTCCTCATTTCAAAAGCGGTCAGGATCTCGTGAAGTTGAACAACAGTGAGAGTTTACAATCTTGCTTCTCTTTAATGGCAGACACTTTTGACTCGAATTTAGGAGTTAGAGATCTTAATATTTTCTCTACTAAAGTGGTATCCTTCATTTCTTCACCCAAAATTTTCATGTGATTTACAATCTCATCTATACGTAGAAAGAAACAAGAAATATTGTCATTGTTATCACTCAGGTTGTTCCCTTTGACTCCCAAGGGAATATGACCGAGGTAACCACAAACCAATCTTTGGACTACAGATCCTAGCCTACCAGCAGTCAGAGAGGGCTCTCTCTTTAGGATTTAACTTTGTTTAAGGGATGATTTTAGGCTAGATATGATGCACATGGGTTTTGATTTGATTGATGGGATGGTTGATCTATTCAAGCAGAGTTGGCATGCAAAGTGTAAGAAGTTCAAACCATTGGCCATGGAGTCATGACTGTGAACTGAAGAGTGTGCCTTCTTTGGCAGAAGAAGGGAATATGGAGCAGGATAGCTACACATGGCACAATGATTTATGTTCGAACAAGGATGAAATGGAGGTCAGGGAATGAGAGGCAATTAAGGATCTCTCATCTAGCCAAAGAGGGAAAGTGGATGAAAGCTGTATGGGGCAATGAAGAGTTCCTAGACAACATTCATATAATGAAGGGAATAGCTTAAACATGCGCAATTAAGAATGCATATTCATCACTAATTTCAAAGGAAAACATGGAAAAGCTATAGGAATTGAGCACAGAGGGCATGAAAACCAATTCTGGTCTATTATTTTTTCCTTCAACTTAGATCATGATATATATTTGGTACAACTATGTATAAACTGATAAACGAAGGGAGGAAAAACTTATTGAACCATGAGCAAGCATGAGAATTCCATACCAATTTCTTCAACCATTAAAAGCACAACCAGCTAGTTCAGATGTAAACATTCCAGCAATATTTGATTACAAAAGTTCTTAATATTTACAGTGCAGCTCTCAAAATAAGAGATCAACCAAACAACCCACCAACCCTTATTACATTGTTCAGGGCTGTATTTATAGGCAAAATATCTACAAAAAAAATTTGCTAGAAGATCTTTTTAGGAAATAAATGCAGTTAACCTAACTTGTCTTATAAGTAATGAAAATATCTATTTAATGCTGCATTGGGGGCAGTTGTTTAAAAAATGAGGCTATCTGTATTTTGCTGTTATGCGCTGGCCATTCATCATGAATGTGCATTGGTCTCTGCTCCACTGCTCTTGAGTGGCTTTACTGTGCATTAACTGTGGTCTGAGAGCCTTAAATGGCTTCACCGCTTTCTTATGGTCAATCTGATACTCTTTGCCGCTTCACTGATACTCTTTAATTGAATCTGGGCTTCTTCTTTTCTTTGATATGCTAAAAAATGTTAAATCACCCCTTTTCTACCCTTTTGAGGCAAAAATAACTGCTGAAAATAAAGATTCCCCATTTTGGCCTATTTCCCGTAGTGATGCGCGATTAGTGCTAAGCGCTAATCGCGCATCAAAAACTGCCTCAGAATTTGATTCTGGGCCTCCGAAGCATTGATTTCGCACTTGCGCGCTTTCCTTTCTGCGGATGACATCAGTGGTATGGTGGGTGACGTCAGAGGTACGGTGGGTGATGTCAGCGTGACGTCAGTAGTGGGACCCAGTACGGATGATGATGTCAGCAGGGTGATGTGGCAGGGTGACGTGGGGCTTACGTCATGCAAGGGGGAATGGTAGGTTGACGTGGCAGGGTGACGTGGTGCTTACGTCACGCAAAGGCGGAAGCGGTATGTGGTTTTAGGCATACTACCTTTGGGCATGGGTGGTTTCGGAGGAGGGGGCTCTGCCACAGCCGGGAGGGCGACGCATGGTGGGAGTACGACGGGAAAACCGCCCATCTCTCGGACGCTAAACCTCGGCACATCGGGGTAGAAAAAGGCCCGCCCACCGTAGATCTTAGGGTGTGCTAGATCTAACGGCCGACAGGACAGATAAGACGGTGGAAGGTTAGGGATGGGGCTCGCACGCTGTTTTAACATTTGTTTATTCATACGATAGGGGTAAACATTAGAAATGTGGGTTTTTATGAAGGGAAAAGGGGAAAATAAGAGATCGGAGGGAGTTTTTATGCCGTGGGAGAAGTCTAAAGGCATTAAAAGATGGTTTTTTGAGACAAAATGAGGGTTCTTACTAAGTTTCAGGCAAACTTAGTAATTCCCAAGGGATACTTTATGGTTATTTTTCAACCACAGGGGGGATAAGTATATAGGGGAGTTGTTTAACATAGTTTTAGTAGGGGAAGGGGAGATAGATAGGGAGTTACATAATAAAGTTAGCAATTAATATGACTTGGTGAAATGGAAATGTAAGGGCAATGATGCTAAGTCCAAGGTCTGGAACTTAGACATGTACTTTGAATGAGATATAGAGAAATGATTTTACACAAGAAATGTGGCTTCTTTTCATTGAGGAAAGTCAAAACTTGACTTGATATTTCACACAAATGAACTGAAAGCAGGACTTGTTGGGTAGATCCCAAGGTCCTTGGGCGGATGTTAGTAAATGATTTCTGAGGGGATGAAGGGGAAGTTATTCATGCTTCCACTATTGTACCATCAAGTCACTGCCTGTTGCCAATGCCATAAATGATATGAGTCCTTCTTGACAAGACCACAAGTGATTACCAATCTGCTCCTGCAACCTCAAACTACCTACCCAGGCTAATACACCTAACATTTTTTCTTCTTTTGGTTTGGGTGCACTTGAACTTGCAAACCCAACTTTACAACTTTTCTTTTCTATTTTCCTCCTATCTACATCTATACTTATTTCATCCAGGGGCTCAGATTAGACTATTGAGCACCCTTGCTTCTCTACCTATCTAAGAATATGCCCAGATTAAGCTGTTTGGACAGACAATGATTCTCTATATTCTACAACAGGAAATTGAAACCTAGGGTGACCAAGATTAAGCTGTTTGGACCTCCCTTTAACTGAAAATTCTTCAAAAATGGAATAACTCCTCAAAATTGGAATACAACAGAGGCACTTAGGCTGGCAGACTCTCATGGACACTTCTTTGGCCTGAGTATCAAATATGGAACATTGCAGCCTGCGGAGCACGACATATTTGGCATGTAAAAATTTCAATCACGAAAGATGAATACCTGCTATGAGAAGGAGGCTAACAGTCATCACTATGCATTCTTAGAGTTTGATATTGAATTATAAGAGTTTGGAGTTTAGCACCTTTTACCTTGGTATCTCCTTCATGTCTTTGAATGATTCTGTCCCATATTTCTTTCGTTTTGTTTAACTACATAAGTTTGACAAATTCTGATTTTGTCAGACTTCCCAATAATGCATTGACAACTTTGGCATTGGTTTCATACATCTTCTTTTCTGCTACATCTGTGGGAACTGTAGTTGGATATTGGTAAACTCCTTCCACAATAGCCAAAACATCTACTCCAAGATACTAAAGGTAGGAATTTGTTCTTTTCTTCCAATATATTAATTTATTTTCATTGAAGAGTGGTGGTCTGATAGATGTCATTCCATCTTGATTGCTCATCTTGGGAGATCTTCCTTCAAGCGATGAAGATTCTTTTGAAGGACCTATGTTGATACCAATTGTTGAGAAAAATATTGAGAGGGGGGTTGAATCAGTATTTTAATAACTCACACCAATGATTTTCTTTTGTCAAATATATACATGACTTTACTAAACCCAACTTGCATATCTACGCTACTGTAGTAAAAGAAACTAGCGTATGCTTAGTAAAATTGTAAAACTGCTAATTTTTTATCTGTTAAACTTAAACCAGAATGTAAGAGATTTATCAGGAATTTGATAGGAAGTAAGAAGGTTTAGTAAGAACAAAATAAAGTATCAGACATAAGAAAGACACATGAAAACCAAGATTTAAGTTGGAAACCCAATGTGGGAGAAAACCACCACTATTGTGGTCTCAGTCTTCAAATTTATTAAGATAAAAAACATCTTACATTCTTGTAATAGTATAGACTCATGCCAGTAAGAAAAACCACACCTGCTAAATGCTACAACCTTCACTCGTTCTCAATATCCTACTAGAAAGGAGCTCCAACCCCGTGATTTTATTACCATCTACTACTAGCAGGAAGCTTCAACTTCCTCACTGAAGACTCCAACACTCTAATCTGATTATCAGCTAATACTGGCAGGAAGCTTCAACTTCCTCATTGAAGGCTCCAACACTCAGCAATATTCGTGGAATGTTTCATAAATTTTCACACTACATCCACCTGCTTTAATACATCACAAATTGTAGATCAACTAAAGTAAACACTAACTTAATTCAAATAGAACAATGCAATTGTTGTAACTAGAAAACATAACTAAACTTAGAATACTACATCAACACATAGAATCAACTGTAACCCTAATAATTCATATTCCTACATGTATACACTACTTCACTTAAGGCAACCCGCATGTATATGCACTTTGCTTTAGAGCAACCTCAATACATATCTCAATATTCTAAAAACTTATAATTCTAAATTAGATAAAGAGGTGACAAGAGTTATTCTGAAATATTATGTTATTTTACAGAACCCTCATATAGGTAGAAACATCAATAATCTTTTAAAACAATCAACATGTAACCAAATTCGACCTCATCATTCAATCAGTTCTAGTTCAGACATTATCACTGAACCCAGATTAACATGAGGAAATCATTGACAGAAAACAGAGATACAACAACAATGATCAAGTTGATCAGTCATTTATGAACAAAAAACATTACTTTATATACGCGACTTCACCGAGACTAAAATGCGTATAGATCTACAAATTTTGACCTAAAATTGCATAGCTCTTTAGAATTTCAGAAAGACCCAGATCATAATATTCAGAGATAAAAACATGTGTCAATACTTAGATATAGTCAATCCATGAGCAGATCATAAAATGGAAAGTCATTTCATGTCTCATGATCCTGATCCATCATTTTATTCATCGGTGCATAATTATTTTAGATCTATGTCTCAATTATGGCCCTTACAATGCAAATATACTTCAAATTGAAGTATTCATCAAAAACCCTTTCACATGTACACTTAGCACTTTTTTCTTCACCTCCTTATATAGTTAGAGACTTAGCCAATACCATGGGTCAAACCTACATTGGTGCTCGTGGTAATCTTGGATGGGATAAAGTAACTGTTATCACATTCATTACCATGGGCCAATAACATGGTAAATACCCCTCATATTTAGAATACCATGGTGTAGAAATGTACATGACTTTGCTTCACCAAACCTGCATGTATATGAAACTTGGCCTTAACGAACCTGTGTATAAATCTTCAAACATTCACCTTTATCAAACTTCTGATTCTGATATGTAAACCTTTGTCCCAACATTATGTTATTCTATTCCATCACTCTATCACCTTTGAACTAAATTGTGGATTCATCTAGTTACCATATACTTGATCGGTTACAAGTGAGTTTCCATAAAGGACAAAATATGCATCATAATGCCAACACTGCCTAAGAAATTTTGTTATCCAAAAACTATAACCTCTAAACTCACTTAGGAGTCTACCTTCTAGGCTTGATAGGGTGAGAGTTTTTATTCATATCATTGAATTTTGAGATCCACAACACTGATAATGTTGGGAACTCAAAAAAGAATATTTCATAAATATCAGTGAACACATGCCATTGCACCCTTGCATCATCAATTCCTAATCGTGATAATAGAAAATTACCATAACTTTTCTTTAAACCGCTAGCTAATTTCCTCCTTGGTGGGATTCCACATCCTCATCAATCATGAACCCAGATCCCAAGAAAAGAACCATTTGTTGGCATTATTTTTGAATTTGACCCTGGTCAAAGCAAGAAACATGAGCAAAAAACGCAACTGGACACCAACCCTTTTGGCACCAGTTATAAAATAGGTGAAGTCTCACCCGAGGCACCTATGGGGGATGAGAGAACCAAGATTTTGTAGTAGTGAGGGGAATGTGAGCCTAATACATGGAAAAATGATATAGTACCCACCATCTTATTCAAATGATAACATTGAATATAAATATTCATAACGATTGAAGAAAATTTACCATACATAAATTATTTTTTAAAAGAGGTGCCTCGATTAATCATATCACTAATATTAATTTATACATGCATTATAAATTTCAGAAAGAAATATGAATACACAAATTGGAATCATCTTACAAAACATAGGAATTAAAAATAAGATGAAATCTAACCATATTTTACTAATACCAAAAGAGAGTGATAGGAACAAACATACAATCTTATAAAAACATTTATCCTTGGATCACCAACCTAAATCACAACATTATAGGATCACAACAACCAAATCGAATTACTTAGCTAATCGAATAAAAACCCAAGACACCAAAGATATAACTAGCCAATATCCAACCCAAATCCCTTTGGATTTTGTCTATTAATACAAAAAAAACATAGACTCTAATACCATAGGATATACCTGGTGGTACAAATACCATGGGCATTACCATGGGCATACATTCTATAATTTCTAAACTAGACCAAATAAGTATAGCATCGATGATACATTCAACTTTAACCATTCTTTCTCCTTTGCTTTTGTACCACCTGTTTTTATGTGGTTCTTGTTGGCTTAAGGCGTCCTGACCGAGGTTCAGAATTAGTTGCACCAACCAAAAAAGCCCTACACTATTGGCCCTTTCAGTAACAACCCACGTAGCACAGGATATAGTCTCAGCCAAAATAGTATGGGGGGATGCAAGAACCATGTTTCTACATCTAGAGTCTGGTATGTCTTTTAGTGCCTTAAATCTACTTCTACACAGGTTGATGGACTACTAGGGCTTGTCACTGTAACACTGTTAAAATGGACTTCAAACCTTTGCGAATGTCCATGATCAGTCCTTATGTACATTTAACAGTCAATCTACCTACTTATGCGCATCAGAATGTAATCCTAATTTGGCATTTGTACAGATCTACTTAAGTCAATTGTAAACATAAGAGAAATAACTAGAGACTTCGTGGAAGTGTTTAAACATGCACTACGTACATTATTAAGACTGATTCAAGATAATCACGTAGCATTCAATCAACATTCCATAAAACAAGTCATTTATCAACGTCATGTAAAATAAATAGATATAATAGAAATACTGAATACTTTGGAAATTGTCTTTTATTGATCTTCAAACCATAGATTTACAGACTCAAACTACCCTACGCACACAGCTGCAGGGATCTGCACACTCAGGTGTGGACTCTACTTAGGCCTTTGTGCACTCCACTATGGAGCATGTCTTTCCCTATCTAAGCACAGGAAGCAGAGCCTTCCTAGATTAGCTTCTGCCCAAGACTCCTTAATGAACCCAATTTTCTATCTCTCTTCCCCCTAGTTACCTCTTCCTTTTGCTAAGACTCAACTATTTATAGACTTTTCCATACAAAGCCATGGTCTATGGACCATGGGTGAATCTAAAAACCAACTCAAAAATTTTCTTAAAATAAGGGGCTAAGCCCCTTTGACTCTTATTCATCTATGTGTTGCGCATCCACAAATCGTGGAGAATTTACATCTCTTACAAAATTGTATACAAAATTTGGTGTTTTTAACCCCAAACTCACCTAGGGCACCCTATCCCAATGGGCACCCAACACAAAGACCATGACTCACCCTCCATTCAATCAGCTGGTTGTTCCACTCTCTGGCAGAGTTCGTTGAATGCTATATTCAATGCTTGTAGCTCTGTTGTACTTTTTTCTACTGCTTGCTGCACCTCCTAGACCAGTTTCTCTATGGTTGTCCCCTCTACTGGCAGTTGCATAGTCCTTTACATCTAATACATAGCCTTTAGCTTCTCAAGAGTGGTCTATAAGAATAGCTGGCTTCCTCTATCCAAGGCTAAAGTTGTGCACTGAGCATAGAATTCTTCTTCAGTAATTCCCCTATCTACAACAATTTTGCTTTACCTTCCTGTAGGCACGCGAAACGCTGAACTGAATCCAGCTTCTGCACTGTCATGTTGATCTCATCATACTATTCTTGTGCTTTCCTAAGTTCTGTGCTAAACTGCTACAACATAGGATCTTCCTACAAAGTATCCCAGAGGTCTAGTGCCTTAGTGAAGAGCTTGTCGCACCCTTGAACGACGAGATCTAGCTAATCCATTAATTCTTTAATTGTCACGTTTCTTTTTCCCACACCTCTAGCGATGTGGTCAGCTGCAACTTCAACTGCAGCTCAGCTATCTACATCTTGAGGTTGAAAGTCACTTTGTCAACCTTCTCCTTCAAAGCATGCATTGCAGTAGCCAATTTCCTTACCTTGCCCAGGCCTCTGCATCATTAGGGATACCCAACTCAAGTACAGATTTTCAGGCCTGCTCGATCACGATGATCAGGTTCAGACGTTGTTTCCGCAACTCCTCCTGATCCTTCAAGGCCTTAGTATTTTTTATAAAAATTTGTTGATTCTTGACATTGAACTCACTAACAAGAGTGAGTGGTCGTTGTTCTCTGATTTTGAGCTCTTCTATGACTCCCTGATGTAGCGCATGCAGAAAATCAAGCATCAGCATGGCAAGGTTAAGCCCCATGTTTTTAATTATGTGAAGCACCGCACGCTACTCCTCCATCTCCACGCGGACTGACCCTTTAGGTAAAGGAAAGATTCTAATGTCCTGCATCCAGTCCATCTCTGTGACTGCACTCTTTTCCCATGTTAGAATGGCTTGCTCATCGCTCGCCTTCCTGACATCTATCTGAATTCTATTTTCTTGGCTCTACAACTCACACAGATCCTTCTAGACATCCCTAAGCATCTCCATATATTACTGCTCCAATTGTTGTAGCACCACTATCGTGGTGTCCCAAATTTTGTCATTGATCTCGTCAAGATCGCCCTCTATCAACACCATGTGATCCACATGCATCTTCTTGGCAAAATTTTGTTTCTTTTGTTTCCCACTCTGCTACTCTTGTGTGTGCTTCTTCAGTATGAAAGGAGTTTTTTTCTCTTCACCGCCACCTCCTCCTTACTCCAACAGTTCTTGCTCATCACTGTGGTGGGAAGTAGACTATTTATTGTCCTCTGCATATTTCTTCTCATGCTCTACCTAGGCCTTGGTATCACTCTCCTTTTCCATGTCAGCCTTCTCATTAGCTACCATAGCAACCTACTTCTTCTTCTAGGCAGCTAATGTGAACACAACTTCCTTGGCAGCATCCTTTCGCTTCTACACAACATAGTTTTTTGCACCTATGCTCATTCCTACATCCAAATATGTATCTGTGCACCATTCTAGTGACCAAATTCCCACAACTTCCTAAATATATGTGTCTATCACCATATAAGGAAATGTGTGTCATTTTTCTCAGGGTCTTTGCGTGCTTTGATCGAGACCCTGTGAAAATCTGCTTTAAATTTTGTATAAGCTGAGATCTGCGCATACAAGGCGGGGAAAATCTTGGCCACTGGCTAATCACCATGTACATGTTCATCTCCATGAATTCCCAAACAATCTTTGTGCCCTTAAACTATTCTAGACATTTTGCTGCCCATAACAAGGCAAACCATGCTACCTCGAGAAATTCCTCTTTGTGTGGAGGAAACTGGTTACTCTTCGGTAAGATCCAAGCAACCAAAATGATTGAAAATAGAATCCATGCATAGTGAAATGGCTTTCTCTCCTCTTGGGCCTCCTGGTAGTTCACGAGGAACTCCTGGCATAGATACTTAGACTAGTTGTACTGAACCCCCTTTGTGCACCACGATTGCAAGTGAAATGACCGACGTGAGAACTTCCTCCACGCAACCTTTTCTCATTGCCTTGCCTGTTAGGATCTAGGTTGCCAACTCCACTGCTAGGTCTAATATGGATGTGATAGAGTACCTCCGTGACCTTGTTAGCAACCCAAATTCCTTCTTCATCTTGTCTACCAATTCTTTCTTTCCAGTTTTTCCCCCAAACTCCTTAGCAGGGTTTGCACCTTTGTAAGGTAGCTTTGTGATCCTATGGATCAACATGTTAGTGATAGGGAAAGGCTCTTTGAGACATAAGCACCCATCACACACTAGCGTGAGGACCTGGCGCATACATACCATATTAATGGCATTGCAGTGATAATGTGGTACCAACGACAGATTGAGTAGCCCTAACTACTCAACATCGCACACCCACTTCATGGGCTCCAAAGTTGTAACCCCAGTGTCTTCAAAATATAATTTATGCATGTAATTTTGAGTCACCAAGTGCAAAAAAGATTGTGTGCTCCACGAGGTCCCAATCTTCCATTTTGAGCAATGGAATGTGCACTAGCCTAGAACCCTAGAACACAACTTTCTTAGGCAGCAACGATGTTGACACTGAAAATTTTCTTGTATCGAGATCCTTGGTGATCTTAGCTTTTTCCTTGTGTGGAGGGATATACTTAGGAAACCTCGTCATCAATTCCACCCTTTAGACATCAATATCCTCCAATCCCTGGAATTCTTCCTCCTCCAAGTCCACTACTTTTTATGGCTACTTATCCTTTTTCTGCTTTGCCTGTGTTTTAGTATACTTCCTCGGTGACGTGCACACCAACACTGGCTTCTTCGATTTTTTCTTTGCAGATGGTTTATTTTTGTTTAGGAGGCCCCTTTTCTTTAGCCATAGTCTACTTCAGCCTAGGTGACCTCGGCGCTGTGGGCACCATAAGCGTAGCCTCTACACCAAACACTTCTAGTCCTAGCATCTCAAACATAGTGACTTCTGAACTCAGAGCTTTAGTGAGGTTAGTGGTAGTCATTCTCTCCATAAATAACTCTTGCACTATGGGAGAAATTTTTTCTCATGACAATAATTCTTCCCAGAACGCTTGACTCGTAGGTGATAGAAAGCGAAATTTAGTAACAAGTCTTAGAGCGCAAAGTTTACTCTATTGGACTGGTACGCATAATTTATAAGGGGTTTTGAATTCAAATCTGACCATTCCCCCCAAATTTGGATAACAAATGTTGTTTTGGGAGCAGATCTTCAAAGAATTTCATCTTAATTTCTGCCACCCCGCTCCACTTAACCGTCTTCTAGCCGTCAAGTCATGAATAGTAACTCAAACAGTCATTTTCCTACTGGGCTGCATGGTACCTTCCCTCATGGTGCAACTTCCTAAGTGCATCTTCATTGGTGGCATATTTTCCACTCTTCACATAGCCTTCTCACTATGTTGTCCACCAAGCTAAGAAGTGTAGTTTATAGTCTCGTGCTTCCTTGCAACTACCTAGAGCACTAAGACTATCTTGTTGCCATATAGTCATTACGCAGGACCCCCCTGTATAAAACTTCAATCTACTCCCATTCACTCTTCTCGGGAAGGGTTCCCCATTCAACTTTGCAAGTTGAAACATGCCTCCATCTATAATTTATTTGACAATATATGGCCCTAACCAAAAAATTTGGAATTTATCCAGAAATTTAGTGAACTTACTATCATATAACAAGACAAGATCTTTTACCTTGAATATGTGAAGCTTGATATGGTGATCATGCCATGATTTTTCGCATTCCTTCTCTAATTTTTGATGGAATTAGATAAAAAATCAGTTTTCTTCGAGCTCCATCAGCTGTGCAAGTCGTTCCTCCAAGGCCTTGCGATCGGCCATGTCCGTCAATGCTTCTATGTGTAGACTAGGCACAATGTATTCCATCGGCATTACGTCTTCGACCACATAGATCAATCTGAATGAAGTTTGTCTAGTCAACTTCTTACAAGTAGTCCTATAAGCCCATAGCACTATAGGTATGCATACATCCCAGTAAGTTTGTTGTGTGTTGCAGATCTTCATCAGCACGTTCTCCAAAATCTTGTTAACGGCTTAAATAGTTTCTTTTACCTGCAGGTGTTATGGTGTACTCTTCAGATGGTAGACATGGAATTCCTCAGTCAACGTGTTGATCGTTTCGTTCAGAAAGTGTTTACCCCTATCACTCATCAACACTTTTGGGCAACCAAATCTAGGTAAGACATACTCAAACAATAATTTTTCTATCATAGTGCCTATACAATCCTTAATCGGCTATGCTTCCACCCATCTGGTTAGATATTCCATTGCAGTGATAATATAATCTGCAATTGTTTTATTTTTAAGTGGCTGAATTGGCCCAAAAAAATCAATATCCCATTTCTCAAACGCCTCCAAGGAGACCTGAGGATGTAGTGATAACTCCTCTCTTCATGATAGTCTGCTAGTTATTTGATATGCATCACATGCCTTACAATATTCCTTGGAATATTTATGTAATGTTGGCCACCATAGACCTGCGCGGAAAATATTCTGAGTAGTTTCTTTGCTTGCATAATGGCCTCTTGCAACTCCCCCATGAGCTTTAGTGAGAATGCTATCCCACTCAAAGTTTGGCACATATCTTCACAATATTTCATCTGCACCCATTTTATACAAATGTCCCACAATAATTGAAAAATTGGTCAGGCACACTACTAATTCCTTCTTCTATTGACGAGTATATCCTTTCGGTGTCATCCTTGTAGTTAAGAAGTCAATAATGTATACAAAATGGTCATCCTCTACGTGCACCACAAAGAGCTACGCATCTAAAAACCATTCCTCCAAACTGTTGGGTTCTTAGCCTATTTCAATTCGTGACAGATGGTCAGGTCCCATGTTCAACCTCCCTGGCTTCCCAATGCCTTCAAATTCATACTCCTGAAATAATAGAAACCATCTACGATCTTCACCCCAACACAGACTTGTTGACCAAGTGCTTTAAAGCAGAATGATCGGTATACATCTTGAAATTCCCTCCTAACAAATAATGCTTGAATTTTTGCAACATGTAAACCAAGGCTAACCCTTTGCACTCAGTCGTTTAGTAATTTTTTTCAGCCTTCGATAAGTTCCCACTTGCAAAGGCTATAGGATGGTCCATTTCTCCTCGACCGGCCTGCATTAGCACTACACCTAACACAATGCAAGAGGCATCCACATGTACATGGGACTCCTTTTTCCAATCAGGGAATACCAATATCAGTGCAGTGACCATGTTTCTTTCAACATGTCTAAGTTTCACTGACATTCTTCATCCTGATAGAGTGTCGCATCCTTCTTTAGCAGTTTCTCCATGGGCGCAGTAATTTGAGCATAAGCTTTGATAAATTTTCTATAGTATCCCATATGTCCTAGCATTGCGCGCAACTGCTTGAAGTTCCTAAGGGCCTCCAAGTCCACAATTATAGCAAACTTTTGAGGGTCCACCATCTTTCCTTACTTACACACAACATGACCCAACAAAATCCCAAAAGGAACATAGAATATGCATTTTTTCAAATTCAACACAATTTAGTATCTGCAACATGTATCCAACATCAGGCACAGACTTGCTACATGGCGCTTCACTAATCTAAACACCGTACAATCATCAAAGTATACCTCCATAAAATTATGAATGAACTCCTTGAACGCTGCTATGACTACGCTGGAAAATATCGTAGGCTTATTCTTTATTCCAAATGGCAACACAATGTACTGGAAACAAGCCCGCTCAATTGTGAAGGTTGTTTTGCTTCTATCCTCTAGTGTGATCTTGATTTGATGATACCCAAAAAATTTGTTAGTAAAGGAATAGGCCTCCTGCCATCCAATATTGTCTAACACTTCATCTATGAACAACATTAGAAATGGATCATGGACACATGCATCGTTAAGCTTTCGCAAATCTACATAGATCCTTATTTCACCCTTTTGTTTCTTCTCTTCAACCACCATTGGGCTGACTCAATCGGATTCCTCAACAAGTTCTATGATGCTTTCCTCTAGCATCTTGTCCAACTCCTAGAAAACCATTTCCTTATACCTAGGATTAAGGCGGTAAGGCCTCTGTTAACAGGCTTCACGTCCAACTTTAATGTGACCTTCATAACAGCCAAATCGCCAATTATTCCATTTAAATTTGAAAACTTTGCGGGGAAGAGATCCTAATATTCATGAAGTAATTCAATAACTTTATCTACTATAGCGTCATCCCAATAATCTCTAATTTTCACGAACTACAGTTCTTCCTTAGTGCCAATGTTTACTTTCTTTGTTTTCAAAGGTGCGGAGATGTTTGGGATTTCTATTTGTGGTCCTTCAACTTCGCGATGCCCTTCTATGTCCAGAATATTGATGTTCATTAGGTCTTATTCTTCCTCTTCAGCAGTCACATTATAACATTCCAATGCATGGCACAGTTGGGTTCTCCAGTCTGGTTGGGTCCATTCCATAGGTTCCTTAGGTGTTCTGAAGATAACCGCCTTAAGCTCTTGCAGTGCTTCATCAATGCCTACAAAGCCATATTCAAAACTGAAATTCAATAAGAACCATTCCTTCAATACATCCCACTCCACAGTTCCATGACAGAGCTCCATTTCCAGATACCAGCTGGGAATTGTGTCCAAGGTCTGACAAAATATGTGTACCCATTCTAGTTGCGGTTCTGTTCCCAACACTTTAGTCAATTTTGCTAGGGGATCATCCCTTCCATTATACTTCTAAGTTATTCTAGTGTTATCACGCCCAAACCATAGCTTCATCATTCTTCTGTAATCATGCCATCCAACAAAAATATTCTTATGCGTACCCCACCATCTTGTAGGTGTAGCGTGTAGTGCCAACTCTAATGCTTGGAAGTGGTGGTCCTTAGGGACTTCACGCTCAGATTCACCTGAAAACCTATCTACATCAGTTAAATCATCATAATAAGGTGATTTTCTTACCTCCAATGAAACACAACAGAATTCCTTTGTCATCATATTACATTGCAATGTAGAAACTTTATGTAAGTGATTTTGCCAATGCTCTAACTCCTCATCTAAATCAAAGGTGCAAGAACTCTCCCAGTCCCATGCAATCAGTCCATCTTTTTCCGGATTGAACTAGTCTTGATCTCACAGTGTTATCTTGTAAATTTGATCCAGTTCATCATCACTTTCTTCATAATCATGGATTGGTTCAGTATAGCACACACCTTCTACAAGATCTAGTGGTACTATAACCTGAAGTCACTTTCTTTCAAACAACATTGTTCTTTTCTTCAAATTAATGACCCCATTCATATCAATAGCCCAGTCCATTCCTAGGAGCATAGAGTAAGAATTAGTATTGTCAATGAATTCTATAACTTCAAACTCAACCATCATTATTTTACCTTCAATATCGACTATTACTCCATATAACTTTCCCATGGGGACAATTTTTTGTTGGTTTGGCATTCTAAGGTAAATCAAAGACCACTATAGTATAGGTCTCCCCATCCTTTCCCATGTCTGTTTCGATAATAAATTCGCATTAGACCCTAGATCCTAGATGACCTGATCCATTTCATAATAACCTATCTACGATGTTAGCCACATCTCAATCTTTCTGACCGCGCGGTGTCCATCAGGGACCATTTCCATGCTGGCACATTTATTTATTAATTCTTGCATGCCTTCCACAACCTTGCTATCACATAGTCATTTCATGCAAGTCTCCAAAAACATAGTGAGTATAGAGGGATCAACATTTGTAGGCATGCTCATTTCTTGTTTCTCAACCTGGCTTCCTAAGGTGGAGACCTCCACGAAGCTCTTCTTAGCTTCCATAAATGTTTCCTTAGTGCGATCCAAATCAAAGCCGACTTCTTTCTTTAGCACTTTGTGGACCCATCCCTCTTCTTCAGGTTGTTTACCTTTATCGGTGTTAGTCATCGTTCCACTTCTTAGCACAATATTAATGCTTTGATCTTCCTTGCAGGGCTTAGCCCTCAACATCTGTAAATTTTTCATAGGTTTTTGAGGCTACTTTTTCTTCTCTTGCATTTTATCTATTAGCACCGGGCATTCTTCTATAGTATGGTCAAACTATCTATAGTATTGGCATGATGAGTATGCAGGATTCTGGCATTCGTACACATAGTGCCTCGGTTGTCTACAGTTGTAGCAGATAATCTAACCGCGACCCCTACTAGGTCCTCCTCCTCCTCCTCGGCCCTCTCCTCAGCCTTGATATCCTCTACACATTGCTCTAGCACCTTGATTTAGAGGCTGAGTTTCTTCTTGCATATGGTACATAGGGATTCTTTTCATCATCAACTCATAGCTTCAACAATGGCACTCATTGTGTCCTATAGATTTGCAGAAATTATAGAACAACTATTGAGGTGTATGAACAAACTTCTAAAGTAAATGGTAATTATCCATCACATGTTTCCTAGTAACTTGACAAATGGAACGCCACAGCGTGACCCCCATGCTCAGCCCTGCTGGGACTTCTTTGCTTGAGGGGAATTCCCCCCCTGGGTGTAATATAATTCACATACATGGGACAATGATCCTTATCATGCCTGTGGCCCTTACACTTCAAACACCAAAATTCTTTGCGCACTTTAGGGTTAATTTCCTTGTCTTTCTTCAAATTTTGTAATTCTAGGTGCAGGCTTGTTAATTGTGAGTGGATCTATTGTACCCCTAGGTTTGTGTCCTGGATAGGTGATGCGTGAAACCTCATCACGATCTCCAAGGCTTCTACTTCTTCTTCCATTTTCTGTTGTGACAAAGAAATTCTCAAGTGTGGTAAAAGCGATGTTATAAACCATTCACAATGTTGGCTATCTATGATCTGCATGTTGTTGGTGCACTAAGATGTCTTTTTACAGGAAATCTTAATGCCTACATTAATTGTCAACTCGAGGAAAGTCTTTTTATTTCAAGAGTGTCAACACTATATATGCAATGAATTCAGAGGTTAAGTAATAACAAATCGTTGCAATTTCTAATGACTATATTCTTCAAACTCAATCCAAACAACTCTGAAAGAAGTAATTCTGAAAGAAATTCATATCGCACTCTGCAATTCTACTTAACCTATCTTGGAAACAAATGGATCTGAATACAACTTGTAAAGAATCATGCTTGGCAGTCATAACTAGAATTGAAGCTAACTTGCTCACTCATGAAAAAGAACTGTAACAATTAACAATAATGGTAATTGAACAAGAAATCCTAATTAAATAGCAAATCGTAATTAAGCAACAATTTCTAATTGAACAAAAAATATGAATTGAACATGAATTCTGAATTGAACATCAAATGATACAAGAATAACAAATGTTATCCGAATAGAAAATGACTGTAGAAGCATAAAGGGATCAATTCTATTTCTGAAATCTATGATAACATTACTTGAAATAAACAAAAATTTGAGCTGGAACTAGCATAACCAATTTAATCAAAGGTATTAATCGCATATGACACACGGTTCAATATGAATCTTGAATGAACAACAAAAGAAAATTGAATCGACAATCCTTACAGTAATTAAAAGTAAAATTAATTTAACATTAACAAACAATCAAGAATGAAATAGAAAAGATTATGACACACTTGAAGTAGTAGATCTTCTCTTCATTGGGCCCAAAGTTGCCAGAAGTATCCGCTAAGAGATACTCAGAATATAAGTATGAGTTAAATGCAATCTCTCTTCATTAAAATAAGTAACCAAGTTACAGCATCGAAAATAACAGTATTATATGTCAAAAATAATAATTAAAAACTGTGAAATTTTTGAACTCTATGCAGTTTTTCCTTTCGTCCTTATATATTATATTTAGAAAGTAAATAGATAAAAGTGAATCCCCAGGATTAGGGGATCCTGAAAATTTCGCTATACTTGATCTGATTCTGTCATAAAATAGTCATTGGTTTGCCTGACCTTCCGTTGTCCTACCTCGCCTCTAATGTTGTCTCTTTCCCGTATGAGATGTTGTCATTCTATCGATTGAGTAGCTATCGATCAATTCATCACTTCTGCACATAAATTTAGTTAAAATCAATTTTTCCTACTTAGATTCGTCTAGTTTGTTACTAATTACTTTTACTTGACTTTAGCTATTATTTCCTCTACTTTTATTCATAAACAAAGATATTCATGTGAGGATGAGTGCTAAATGAAGCTATTACCAAGGAGAAAGCATACCTTTTTCTTGACCCAACATACTCCCCACCTTACCTTGTTACATGACCTCTTGCAATTAAATGGTTTAGGTGTAGCTGAGTTAGGGAATCGGCGGGATATACCTCCTCCTTATAAATTCTGAAGCCATTTTTCTTCTTAAGTATAGCAAATCTTGGTTAATGCCTTGATCTGTCAAGGTGTAGTCACTGTGATACTTATTTGGAGGATACCATATGATTGGATTTCTATACTGACATCCTATCCATTCAAGCCCCATAGTTAAGACCATGTTACTGTACTTATGGAAACGAGAGGAGGCAGCTTTAAAGTTTTGGTATCGAAATGATTCTTGGTTTCTAGCAATAGTGTTGGATACTTCCCACATTTGTTTGGCTGTAGACAAGGCTTCCTTTGTAATCTCTTGGAAGTACTCCTTTCCTGCTTGTATAATATCTATGTGAAATGGCCCCATTTGGCCCACAACACCATCTCGCTTCATGAATTTCTTATGCCTGACCGAGAGATGTAGGGGTTTTTTAGGTTCCCTTGTAACCCATAGGTCGATTCCATATTCACAATTTATAAAAGTATTGTGAGCCTTGGCCTAGTTGAGTTCGTTAGTAGAAAAAGAGAGAAATCCCTGTAATTGGACATCCCGTATAAAGGGGACAGGGTTGTTGTCTCTGTCATCTTCCAGAAAGAAATTGTGCATATAAAGTTTACACAAGAGGCACTATCCCTGCTCGTTCTGTTCTATGAAGCACTTGACAAAGTACAAGGTAGTTTTGATTTCCACATACTTCCCATCCTTAACAACTTTTATTTTCAGCAAGAGGTACCTTTTTAGGAGGAATAGTGCATAATTTATAGTAGGGGCTTTACATGACAGGGTGTTTGAATAAAGAGAGAAGATAGTCTCCAACTACTCTTTAGCCTTTTGTATTTTGTCCTATGCTTTCTCTACCTTTTTCTGTTCAGCCTTGTACTGAGCGAATGTCTCATCCTCAGTCATTGTGAGTGCCTCAAACTTTTTCTTTAATTCTTATGTATATGTAGGGCCACTACCTCCTCCTTTTGTTGAGATAATTCTTGTTAAAACTTCATTAGTTCATTTTTTAGTCTCCTAATAAATGCCTCCCTTACTAAGGGAATGTAAGCAGGTGTCTCCTCTGTCTGGGCATCATTAGCTTGTGTCTCCATACTCTCAGTTTGGACAGTGGTCTTAGCTGCTTCCTGAGTTATGCAATAACCCATTAGGATGCTTTCTTCAACATCAATATGAACAACGATGTTCACAATTGGGTAGTCCATTTGGGTATCCTGCAAACAAGCATAGGGGTCTTCATTCTGCATTTCAGTGTCCTCTACAAGACATGGCTATGTCTAAGTTTCCTTTGAATAGGCAAAAAGAATCTCAGTTTGGGTTTCAAAATCCTTTCTAGAATAATGTTCTGTCTGTGTTCCTGTGGTTTGTCTTTCCACTTTCAATTTTCTGGCTTTGATGGCCTCTTTTAACCACTATCTTAGCTACCCAATTATTCGCTTCTGTTTCCTATATCTTTTAAGCATTTTTCTGAGCCTATCCTTGTAGGAATTATTTATTCTGGGACTTCCAACCAGTGGTGGTGCAGCTGCATTTTCCTCAAGTTCATGTTGAGGTGGTATTGTGTTAGCATCAGGGAGGGTTTCAACTAAAACTATATCTCCCGATGGAGCTTCACCTTCTAGTTCTTCTTCGTCGTGAATTTTTCTCTTAGGAGACCCCAATATAATGGTGTCTCCTGAGCAGTTATCGTTCCCCAGGTTTTCTTCTGGGTAGGCCTCATCCTTAGTGGACTTAGAAAAAAATAGTATTACCTGGTTGATTTTCATCTCCTAGAGTTTCATCTACAGGATTTTCTTCAGCTGGGGGGTCCACTGGACCAATATCCGCTCTCTGATTTTCTTCTCTAATTGCTTCCTCTTCATGCATCTCAGCCTCAAGGGTTTTTCCCATAGAAGGGACCGGTTCCCTCTGTTCTTCCAAGAAATCATTAAATGGAGAGGTTTGATCACAACCAGGGCTATCAACAAAGGCATATTGGTTGGGGGTATAATTCTGTACTTCAACATTCTCAGATTGATCTCTTCCCTTGCCAAACATCCCCATGTTTTCCAATACCCTGGCTGCCTCTTCCTCATAGTCTTGCAAATGGGTATTCTATGAACTTGGAGTTGGTGTGAGCGATTGGTCGACCTCATTTGTTTGAATTGGGGTATGTCGCAGGGACTTCACTCATGCAAAGCCCCTGCATTTTGCTGGGTTCAAAGGCACAAAGGAATTTTTCCTTTTCAGTGTCATTATCAGACCTAGGGTTCTAGGCCCTTGTTGTTCTGTTACTAGGTTTTCTAGAGGTGGGGCCAGAGTAGGATTTACAATATTGACCCAAGTTAACTATTATTGGGCCAATCAATGCATGATAATCAATTTGATCATTCCGTGTTGATTGGTGAAGGTGCATGGATCCTTAGCTTTCCTAACTCTTTGAGAGACATCATGCAATAGAGAACTCAAATAAAACGAAAGATTAACTGAAATTTTCTACTTTAGGATGGCTAAGAATTTGAGTTGATAGGGATTTACCACATCCCGGTGACCATTGCATGTGATGTACCTTTACACAGTGATTTTCAACTCCTTCCATGGTTGTATTAACGCTGAAGGGTGAATCCCTTTCCCTATTCACGCTAATTTCTCATCGAGTCCTGGAACACTGCAACCACATTGTGTAGAAGGACATCCTTGTCTATCCACATTTTTCCCTCAGCCGAAAGTCTAGTGACTTTGGCTATGACCACATCAGAGACTATTATATCCCTACCTCTTACTATGGTGTTTCCATTCTGCAATTTTTGCAAGAATTCGAATGTCATTTCTTCGTGAAATCCCTGCAATTTATTCAGATATTGCAGCCATCCTGCGCAATCGAGAATTGCACAAGCCTAGTCTGATACAATGAGTATTGTCGGCTCATTTTGGATGGCTCTACTTGCCAATGTTGTTGTGTTCCTGTGATTGTTTCTCTTGCATGGAATTCTCCTACTCTTTCACAATTTAGAATAGCAACAAATATCGTTAAAGAAATTAACAGGAAAATGACGTTGATTTAGGAATTAACAACATATACAGTCATGTCATTTGTCTCATCAAGCATATTTGATGCAAGCTCACAATCAATTCGCATGCCAGCCATAATGCTCGTCATCATTTCTCCAATTGGAAATACCTTGCCAATTATTAGGCATATCCAATCATCACACAACCTTTACCCAGAAATAAATTTAATAATTAGCATTCAACTATCCATAACTATCAAACAAGTTGTTCATACGTAGACCATCCCCTTTCTAGTGGGAAAAAGGACGTCCACATCCACCAAGCATGTGAAAATCAAGTGCATGAATTGAGGATTCATAAATGAAGACAACCAATCGAGAAAAGTGGTGTAATTTATGAAAAATCCATTAAAGAAATACACGTATTAGAAGTAAAAATGGCCAAAAAAGATAAAAATAGATATCTAAATTATTATGTGAAAATTTATTCACCACAAGTGGTATTAGTAATAAATGCATAATTGGCGGTAAGCAGTAATGACTATCATGAAATGATTGGACAAATATAATATAATGAATATATAACACAAGTTACCATGTATGTCAGCTTGCAAGAGTGTTGTTTAAATGGGAAGTATCCTTAGAAATGAATCCATAGGTGGCAATAGAATAGAGAGCATTTGGCAGTGTAAGATAATACTCCAATACCATAAGCAGAGCCATTGTTGCTAGCAGGTGTTCATAGGCTCAATAGGGTTTCTTTTTAACCCCACAAATGAGCCAGATTCCCCCCTTTTAGTATGTAGACGATTCTTCTTTTCCTGCCATAAAGAGACCACTATGCTGGCATGGTGACAAGATGATCATAATGCCATTCACCAAGATATAACAAAATGATCAGGGTAGCTCATAATGAGACCTCCCGTCCTTTTAACAGTTGTTAATCATCAAAAAGGTCATTACCTTGGTTTGATGGCCAAAAATGGAATGTCATGTGTTACATCTTTATGATCATGGTAGGTTGGCTCATGATGAGACCCCCTATCCTCTTTAAGACAATGTTCATTGCATTTTCATATTTCTTTATTTTCATTTTTCTTACCTTTTGATGTTCTTATAAAAGAAGGAGGATCATTTTCTCCTTAAGAGTCAGACATGAGGTAAGAAGTAAAAGGATGCCAAGGAAAGGTTATACTTTTACCCCCATATCATCATATTGAAGGGATTTATCCATTTGAAAGTATGGTAAATAAGCGAGCATGGTTTGAAATAATGAATCATTTTATGATGTGTCAAAAAAAATATGTCTAGCGAATCATTATAGAGATGCACTGTATCAGATTTTGAATAAAGATAACCATCAAGAGGCTTCATAAATCATAATAGTGTTGACATTACTTTTTTCTTTATGTTAGGAACAAATCCACTCAGATGGTGTTTATTCAAAACATAAAAGAAAAATAAGATGGCATAATGATTGGGAGTGAATCACTAAAATTAATCACAATTCGTCCTAAAATAAGCAAAAAAGTGATGTTTAATTGATTGAACGGTAATTGTTCAATCACTTGAATAGAAAAGTCAAAAGAAAACAAAACTTTCGTTCAATTGATTGAACAACAATCATTTAATCAATTGAACAAAAAAATCAAAAGGAAAATAAAAGTGTTGTTCAATTGATTGAACAACAATCGTTCAATCGATTGAATAGAGAAATCGAAAGGAAAATACGCAAGAATGTTGTTCAAAAGATTGAACAATGATCGTTCAATCATTTAAACGACAAATATCAATAAGAAAAAAAATACAAAATTGATGTTCAATGAATTGAACAACAATCCTTTAATCGTATGAACAACAAAAATTGAAAATAAAACTCAAAAGTGTTGTTCAATCGATTGAACGACAACTGTTCAATCGTTTGAACAAAAAAAATTGAAACTAAGAGGTCAAAGTATTGCTGAATCAACTAAACAACAATCGTTCAATCATTTGGAAAAAACAAAAAAAATTGAAAGAGAAAACAAACACAGAATTGTTGTTCAGAAGATTGAACAAAAATCGTTCAATCATTTCAATAGCAAATCTTGAAAAATAACAAGCACAAAATTGTTGTTCAATCAATTAAACAACAAGTGTTCAATCGTTTGAATAGAAAATATCAGTAAAGAAAAAAAAAGCGCAAAAGTGTTGTTCAACTGATTGAACAACAATTGTTCAATCATTTGAACATCAAAATTTTAAAAATAGCAAACACAAAAGGTCTTCTTCAATCGATTGAACAACAATCGTTCAATTGTTTTAACAACGAAAATTTAAAAAATAAAAATGTGAAAAGTGTTGTTCAATCGATTGAACAACCATCGTTCAATCATTTGAATAGAAAATATCAACAAGAACGCAAAAGTGTCGTTCAATCGATTGAACAACAATCGTTTAATCATTTGAACAACAAAATCAAAAATGCAAAAATGTTGTTCAATTGATTGAACAACAATTGTTCAATTGACTGAACAACGGCGCACACATAAACATAAGTGTTGTTCAATTGATTGAACATAAATTGTTCAATCGATTGAATGACACTTACCAAGCACTTAAAACAAGAAAAATCCTCATATTTACATGGTGATACCTAACTCAATTATAATCAAAATGAATATATACATTATTTATAATTTAAAAAAATCTTAGTTTTTTGAAAGAAAAGTTGCAGGGTCATCACCCTGTACATCTAAGATTTGCATGGAGGGGTCCTCACATACCTACTGGTAGAAAGACTCGTTTGTGAGTGGTTTGTGGTAGAGACACACCTGATGCCCATTTACCGTAAAAGAATAGCCAAACCCATCAATGGTAGTCAAAGTAAGAGTGCCATTGTTATGTACTTCTTGAATCTCATAAGGGTTGAGCCATCTTGTTTGCAAATTGTCCGGAAAGTCCTAGAATCTAGAGTCGTAAAGGAGTGCCCAAGCCCCTTCTTGAAATGTCTTCTTTTTGGTAAGGTTTTCGTGCCACTTTCCCCTTGCTATTTAATAATTGTAGCCTGTTGCAAAGCTAGCAGTCAAGCTTCATCTAATTTGTTGATTTGTTAAAGTCACTTGGTTTGGGCTTCTCTTAAATCTAGCCCCACTTCCTGAACTATTCTTAGAGTATTTGTTTCGAATTTGATGGAAAAAATATGTTCTTTTCTGAACACGAGTTGGTACAGAGAGTATGCAGTAGTATTCCTCCAAGTCGTGTGATAGGCCCACAAGGCCTCTAGTAGTCTAGTAGCCCATTCTCGCTGATGTGTTGAGACTATTTTCCTAAGAATCACTTCAATGACCTAATTGATGCTTTCGACCTACCCGTTCACCTACAGGGGATACGGGGATGTGATCCTATGTGTAATGTGATGGTTTTTGAGAGTGGTAGTAATATTTTGTCCTACGAATTTCCCTCCCCCATTTGTTATCACTTCCTGCAGTAAACAATACCACACGAATAGCCCAAAGAGGAAGTTAATCATGGCTTCCTCTGTAGCTCTTGGTAAAACTACTGTTTCACCCACTTCATCATATAATTTGTGGCAACCAATATGTAGGTTTTCTGATTCGATGGCAGATGGAATGGGCCAACAAAGTCCAATGCCCATCGTTCGAAGGGTTCTATGACTAGTTGAGGTTGCAGCGACCTTTCATCAAATTGGCCAGGTCGACCCATTCTTTGGCAGCTATCACAAGCCTAGGAATATTTCTTAGCATTTTTAAAAATAATGGCCAATAATAGCCCATCTATAGTACCTTGTACCCTGTCCTTTGATCTATGAAGTGTCCTCCATAGGGCTCGTCATGGAAAGCTTTCAGGATGTCATAAATCTCATCCTTGTGAATGCATCTACATATAAACATATCAGACCCTATGTGAAAAAGATATCCGCTAATCTAAGAGAGTCGGGTGCTACGCTAAATGATATGTTTCTTCTCCCTTGCTGTCAAATGCCTGGGCAGCTTCCCTACTGCTAGATAATTCACCACATTTGCATACCATGGCATCTTGACTGCCATGACAAACAAATGTTCATATGGGAATTGGTCGTCTACTATCAGTTGATCATTTACCTTTGGGATTCGAGACAAAAGATCAACAACTAGGTTTTCCTTCCTCGGATGCTCCTTAATAGTAATGTCAAGCTCCTATAGTCAATATCCAATGAGTCACTTTACCATTTGTGATAGGTTTGTCAGCTAAATATCGAATGGTAGAGTGATCAATATAAAGAAAAAATTGGTAGCCACTTATGTAATGTCTAAATTTGTTTATTGCATAAATAACAACTAAGAATTATTTTTCTAGTACTTTATAATTAAGTTCTGTAGGAGAAAGATTTTTGCTAATATAATATATAGCATAAGGCTTCTTATCCTCTTCTTGGCTAAGGACAACGCCTATAGCTACATCTGATGCATCCGTGGATATGTGAAAAGGCAGCTCCTAGTTTGGTCCATGTAATATTGGTGTCATCGAGGCTAGCTTCTTTAAACTTGTAAAAGTAGTGTCACATTTTTCGGACCATTTGAAATCAACATTTCCAGTTAAATCATATAAGTTGCAGAAATTTGTGAAAAGTTTTTAATAAACCTGCGATAATAGCTTGCATATCCTAGGAAACTATGTACCTATGTATGAGTCTAGGGAGTAGGCAACAAAATAATTACCTGTATTTTTGTTAGATCTACCTTTATCCCTGCTGCAGAAATATAATGTCCCAAGATTACACCTTCAGCCATCATCATGTGACACTTGACATTGCTTAAACATAACCTGATAGCAATGAATCATTCTAAAACCTTTTCTAATGTTTGCAGTGCTCGATCAAAGTCATCCCCATATGGAGTAAAGTCATCCATATATAATTCAAGTCCTTCATTTATCAGGCTGGAAAAAATGTTGAGTATAGCTCTTTGAAACATGCCTAGCGCATTGCATAATACGAATGGTAATACCATGTAAGCAAATGTACCCGAGGGATAGGTGAAGTTTGTTTTGTCTCGGTCTTTAGGGGTGATCTGAATCTAATTGTAGCCACTAAAGTCGTCTAGGAAGGAAAATAATTGCTTCCCTAACAAGGTATCAAGGACTTGATCGGTAAATGGGAGAGGAAATTATCTTTCTATGTTGCCTTGTTTAGTTCTTAGTAATCTATACACATACGCCATTTCCCATTTTTCTTGGGGACAACCACCAATGGAGAAACCCATTTTCTATCTAAAACAGGATAAATGAAATTCACATCTAGTAGCTTCTACATTTCTTCTTTCACAATATCCTTAAGGTGTGGATTCAATCTCTGCTGAGGCTACTGGATAGGTTGAGAAACCTTCACATTATAGATGTGATGTGTGCACAACTATGGATCTATACCCTTCATATCGGGATAATGCCAGGAAAAAGCCCCTTTATATTTTTGCAGGACCTGAATGAGCTTTTGCTGTTGATCACTATCCAAGTTATCATTAATTTTTAGAACTTTCCCTGGTTCAATTTCCATTGGCTTGCTATTAAGAAGAGCACTCATCTGGATGTGATGATCATCAGTATCCTTTAAGTGATCTTCCGATGCTTCATTATCAAGGATTTCTTTCAGCATTTGAGACTTTACATTGCTCACATCAATTGGTCAATTGATGAAATTATTGATAACATCATCTTCAGTCTGATCTTTGGATTCTAGTGCCTCTTCTACAGTGAGAGGTGAATGGATGCTTTCTTCTAGGTATGTTGGTGGCTTTTTTCATATTTTTATAATGGGCAGACTTGGTTTGGTAGGGGGATATAAAACAATATTTTTTACAACATCCCCCTTCGCAATAGTTATGCTTCCCACTCGACAGCCTATATATACATCAGTTGTCGCCAGCCAAGGTTGGCCCAATATCAGAAGGTGCCCATCCAATTGAATCTTTAGGTTTATAACAAGAAAATCTACTAGATATTCCCATGAATCAACAGAAACCATGATATATTGTAGAGTTCCTTCTAGCCTTACCACCGAATGATCAGCAAGTTTTAGTAAGGTGGTGGTTAGTTCCAATGTTGTAATACCAAGTGCTTGACAAGTTTCTGTTGTTAAAATATTAATGGATGTAGCTAGATCAACTAGCATATTAGGAAAAGAGTGGTCATATATCTGAACTATCACTATGGGATTCCTAGGATCTTCATACTTTACCGGATTTTCCCTTCCCAAGAGTAAATCAGATAAGGTTCCTACAACATAAATGGTGGATGAAGTTTTCGCTTTCCTCACATTCTTCTTTACACATAACTCTTTAATTGTTTTAGCATAGATAGGAATGTCCTGAATGGCCTGGAGAAGTGGAATTTTTATACAAATATTTCTTAGTTCCCCTACAAGATTAAAATTAGGGTAAACAATTGGCTTAGGTTTCGTTAATCTTTTAAGGAACATGGGAGAAGTGACTATGAATTCCTCTGGATCTTTTTGTTGATCTGTCTCTTCTCCTCATTTCATTTCAATATCAATTGCAGGTGGTGGTATATGTACAGGTGGTGTTTTGATCTTAATTGATGGTTGATCCCTATTTTCCTCTGGGGTGATGATACATCTGACCTTAATCTAAGTTCATTGCATTCTTTTTGCTCAATCTCATAGTCTGATATTTTTGCAATTTGCACCACCTGGGCCGAACTATTATTAGGATTTGGATTCGGTTGGGCTAGTAGTTGAGGGAACAAAAGAGGTTGAGGACCTGTCCCCATAGGAGTGTTAGATATTCCCAAAGGTTGCTTCCAATTTGTAGACCAATTCGGATTTTGAGAAGAGGAGGCAAGCCACTCAGATTGATAGGGATTTCCTGGCCAAACGCGAGTAAAAGGAGAATTTGACCAGCCATTACTCAGAAAGGATTGATTTGACCATGGTGTCATAGGGAATGGTTGAGGTTTCCAATTCAAGTAGTGTGATTGGCCTTGCCATGTTGCGCCAGGGTTCTGTTGTTGATTAAACTGTGAAGAAGGAAAGAACTGGGATGCATCTTGTCACATACCTGGAGGTTTGACCTACCACTATTGATGTTGGTTCATTATATATACTAGCTCAATCTCTTCTTCTACTTCCTTGAACATTGATTTCAATCCTAGGAGTGGTGGACATTATTCAATGGCATGATCCTTGGTACAGATAGCGCATGTATGAACCATGTCTAATGGACACTCCCATTGGTTGTGCTTCTTCTAGAAGCTTTGGCAAAAAATAGCCAAGTTTTGTTCTGCTAAGGCTTATTTTTGTTTCACCTATATGACATCTAGCTACGTTGTGAGGGTGCCTAGGATGTCTACTTTTAAATATTCCAGGAGGTTACCAATTTCCCTTCATGTTATGCCTCCACTCTGTTGCCTTTTTCCCCTTCTCATGGGATCTTGGCTTGCTGCTCCTATGCGTGAGCTTCCTCATGAACACATGATACACAAGTGAATGCTTTCATCATAATCTTCCTGAGAAATATCTCCTTTCCGCATTAAATTTAGAGTTTCTAACGATTCCTCTTTCATCCCTTTAACTAAGATAGCTCTCAGGACTTCTTTTGGTAGGGTGATATGTGGATATCTCTGCAAGTTATAATGAAACCGTTCGATGTATTCTTATCCTTTTCCAAATCCTAAAGATTTCATTATCCCTTGCCAACATCTTAAATATTTCATCCTTTAGCTCCCTAGTCTTTCAAAAGTTCTGGTATCTTGTGAGGAAGGAGGTTTTCATATCATCCGAAGAATTAATGGTATGTCCACCTAGACCCATGAACCATCTTAAAGCTGCTCCTTTCAGAGTAGAAGGGAATAGTTTTAGCTTTTGGGGGTCAGTGGTGTAGTCATACCCTCTATAGAGGACATCAAATTTGAATAGGAAGGAATCAGGATCCTCTATGATCATCCCAAGAAAAGTTGGGATGCTCTGCAGATGAATAGCCTTCATGGGGGCATTGGCCACTTGGTTGACTGTGGGGTACTCCAATGGTGAGGTTTGACCTTGAGGTGGTTGGCTTTCCATTCGGTCAAAGATGTGGCAATACTCTTCAGGGATTTTAGGGGGTGTTTTTTGAGTAAGAAGAGGATTAACAACCCAATATGGCTTTGCAGCATTGCCTATATCTAAGATCATAGGAGACCCTCGTTCAGACAGCTAAGGTCCTGCCTTAACATTTCCACTAGTTTCTCCTTCTCCTTCTCTCAAGCTACACGATTTTCCCTCTTGTAGAGGATCAAAATTTAAGCTTACTGTAGCTTGAAGGCTCTGTTTAGATCCTCCAGTTTGGCTTTGAATCTCAGTGTGAGCTTCAGATGGTGGGCTTTCTACTTGAGGGATTACAGTAGGAATTTTTCTAGATACTGCCCAGAATCCTACTGATGATTGAGACTCTGCTTTTCTCACAATTTCGTCTATAAAGATCATTCTCGCAAGGTTCACCGATCCCTTGGGTTTTGTGGATTTTGGAGGGGGCTCCCATTCGTTTTCTATCTTTCTATTCCTAGTCATTCCTAAAAACCAATTCCTATTTAACCTCTAATCTTTTGCTGAAAATTGGGATGGTAAGCAAGCACTTTACGTGCTAGGTATGTAGGTTCTTACCTCCCATTTTTAAAACCAAATTCTTTTTCAAAAAGATAAAAAGGAAATCACTTTGGGACAATCTCCCTGGAAATAGCGCCAAAATGTTGGTGTACTAAGATGTCTTTTTACAGGTAATCTTAATTCCTACAGTAATTGTCAACCCGAGGCAAGTCTTTTTATTTGAAGAGTGTCAGCACTATATATGTAGTGAATTCAGAGGTTGACTAATAACAAATCATGGCAATTGCTAATGAATATCTTCTTCAAAGTCAATCCAAACAACTCTGAAAGAATTAATTCTAAGATAAATTCATGACACACTCTCCAATTCTCCTTAACCTATCATGGAAGCAAATGGATCTAAATACAACTTGTAAAGAATCATGCTTGGCATTCTTAACTAGAGTTGAAGCTAAATCACTCACTCATGAAAAAGAACGATAAAAATTAACAGTAATGATAATTGAATAACAAATCCTAATTAAACAACAAATCCTAACTAAGTAGCAAGTCTGAATTAAACATCAATAACGAATTGAACAACAAATGATACAGGAATAAAAAACATTATCCGAATAGGAAATGACTATAGAAGCATAAAGTGATCAATTATATTTCTGAAATCTATGATAGCATTACTTGAAATGAACAATGATCTGAGTTGGAACTAGCATAACCAATTCAATCAAAAGTATTACTCACATATGACACAAGGATCAATCTGAATCTCGAATGAAAAACAAAAGCAAACTGAATCGAAAATCCTTACGGTAATCAAAAGTAATATAAACTTAACATTAACAAATAATCAAGAATGAAATAGAAAAGATTATGACACAGGTGAAGCAGTAGATCTTCTCTTGACTGGGCCTAGATTCGCCAAAAGTCTCCACTACGGGATACTTAAGTATGAGTTAAACACAATCTCTCTTCATTAAAATAAGTAACCAAGTTACAACATCCAAAATAATGCTATTATATGTCAAAAAGAATAATTACAAACTGTGAAATTTATGACCTCCGTGCAGTTTTGCCTTTCAACCTTATATATTACATTTAGAATGTAAATAGATAAAATTGAATCCTTGGGAGCAGGGGATCCTGATGATTTCGCTATAGTTGATCCGATTCTATCATAAAATAGTCATTGTTTTGCCCGGTCTTCTGTTGTCCTTCCTTGCCTCCAACGCTGTCACTTTCCCTTATGAGATGCTATCTTTCTGTCGATTGAGCAGTTATCAATCAATTCATGAATTCTACATGTAAAGATAGTAAAAATCAGTTTTTCTACTTAGATTCATCTAATTTGTTACTAATTACTTTTACTCAACTTTAGCTATTGTTTCCTCTACTTTTATTGATAAACATAGATAATCATGTGAGAGTGCTAAATGAAGCTATTACCAAGGAGAAAACATACCTTTTTCTTGACCCAACACATGTTAGCCTATCTGATCTAACATTTCAACCTCTGAACAAAGTCCCAAGACATCTTCTTGACCTTCATCATGATATCTTTAAATACAATTGTTGACGGTGAGTCAAATTTAGGTTTACTAAACCCTTTATTCAAAGCTGTCTTAGTCTCTACTAGCATTGCAAGAGGATTATCAGAGCAATATTTAATGTACCAAGTTAGTGCGCAATCCTACAAAGTGGTAACCAACTACGCTTTCTTTAAATTATCATCAGTGATCCTTTGTGTTGTCCATATATCATTTGAAATAAACAAGAACTGCTCTGGGACTTGACTCCCTATGCCCTTGAAAATCACCATCTTTATTGCATTCGCCATGTTGAATGGTGGTGGTGGAGGTGGAGGTGTGGGTGAAGGAATATGCGGTGGAGGTGGTGGTGGAGGTGGGGTTGATGGATGATTTGTTCTGGGAATCCCTTGAGTGATTAACTAAACAGCGCTTTGTAACGTAGTCTTCCTCGCCCCTTCAGCATCACTTGAATGAGGTCCAACCAATGGACTATACTCTGCTCTAGATCCTTCACGATTTCTAAAGAATCATCCACTCCACGTAGCTCGAAACATCAAGGTAATGGCATCACCCAATTTTCACATAGCAACATTTTAATCCAAGTATTCCATTATCCTAAATACTTACCTCGCAGTCCCTTGAAGAATTTTTGCTCCGCTTCACTATAACTGACTAAGGTATTGACTACAAAGTCTATAAAAAATCCTCCTAGAATTCGATCAAGCCAATGATTGACAACCCACATTGTTTTTAGAGGCTTCTAATCATCGCACTAGTTCTAGAGTCCACACTATAAGACTATCGAGCTTCCACCTTCCTTGATTATCTCTCAATTTAGCTAACCACTCATACAATTCAATGGGAAGGTGCAAAAGAATATCTCTTGTATCTTTGTATACATGTATGTGTTCAACCACTCTTCCTTTGACAAGCATGGATTACTATTTTCTTGCACCCTAAACATGTGAATCTTGCAATCCAACCAATTTTCAATTTCTTTCTTGGTCAGATTCCAATGATTCAACATCACACATCCCTTTCAATGAGATCTCGATCTTGACAATGGAACCATTTGTTGGCTTAAGAGTTCGTGACCTAGGTGCAAAGTTAGTTGTGCCAACCAACAAAACCCTACACTATTGGCCCTTTCAGAAACAACCCGTGTAGCGCAGGCTATAGTATCACTCGAAGCAATATTGGGGGATGCAAGAACCAAGTTTCTAGATCCAGAGACTAGTGTGATGCCTTTTAACACCTTAGATTTTCTTCTGCACAAGTTATGGACTATTAGGGCTTGTCACTATAAATCTGTTAAAATGGACTTCAGACCTTTGCAAAGGTCCACGATCAATTCTTGTGGACCTTTAGCAGTCGATCTACTTACTTATGCACATTAGAAAGCAATCCTAATTTGGCATTCACATAGATCTACTTAAGTTGTTAGTAAATATAAGAGAAATCACCAGAGACTTCGCAGAAGTGTTTTAACATGTATTACGTACATTATTAAGAATGATTCAAGATAATCGTGTAGCATTCAATCAATATTCCATAAAACAAGTCATTTATCAGTGACATATAACATAAACAGATATAACAAAAATACTCTATAATTCTTCTGAAATTGTCTTTTATTGATCTTCAATCCACGTATTTATAGACTCAATCTACCCTGTGCACACAACTGTAGGGGTTAGTGCACTCAGTTGTGGACTCTATCTAGGCCTTCGTGCACTCAGCTACAGAGCCTTCCTACCTTAGCTTCTGCATTTCACTAAGACTCAACTATTTATAGACTTTTTCATACAATGCCATGGTCCATAGACCATGTGTGAATCTCAAAATTAACTCAAGACTTTTCTTAAAACAAGGGTCTAAGCTCATTTGACTCCTATTCATCTACGCACTCCACATCCACAAATCACAGAGACTTTACGTCTCTTACAAAATTATATACAAAATTTGGATTTGTCAACCCCAAACTAACCTAGGGGACCCCATCCCAACAACTCTCCATTCTGCACTGATTTTTCATACTATGACAAAACTACACAATTCTGCAGTGCACTCTTCTCTTTGCTTCTCTATGCACAATTCTGTAAACTATTTCGAATTGTCCATATTTTCTTCCTCTCAAAACTAGCTCCTAAAAAATGTCTCCTTAAATTCCACACCATACACTTTAGCATATCCTTTGCATACTAATCTTGCTTTGCTTTTGATATCTTGACCATCCTCGTTGAATTTATTCTTGAAAACCCACTTAGTTCCCATCACATTCTTTTCCTTTGGCCTTGGAAACAATTCTTGAGTTTGATTCTTGTCAATTTATTATAATTATTCATCCATGGCTTTATCCCAATATATACTTTGACTAGCTTGATCGAAATTCTTGGGTTTTATTTTGGAGAAGAAAGAAACATTGGCATGGCTACTAGAGCTTATAAATTTTCTTCTTGTCTGAACAACTACATGTTTTTTTCCTAAAATTTGGTTTTCAAGATGATATTATTGAACATACCTTGAAGGAGTCTTAGGATATCATTAATAAACTCTATTTTCTTCATCTAAATGCTCCACATGCTCTCCTTGTTCATCTTCTTCTTCCTCTTGAGGAATAGATGACTCAATCATCCTAGGGTTGTTTTCTTTACTTATGTAATGATGTTTCATCAATATTTATATTGATGCATGCAACAATATTATATAGTATTTTATTGTAACCTTTGCTTCTAGAAGAATATTTAAGTACTATTACTTAATCTACTCTTGAGTCAAATTTAATATTTTCACTGTGACAAACACCCTCCAAAATTTTTCTTACACTTGAATTTTGGAGCCTACTTGTGAGACTATGATCTGTCATTCGTTGATTGCTTGTAGTCGCTTCATGGTTGGTTGATGTTTCTAACTATCAAGGTTACTTGTTACACATTCTTAGCTTTACATGCACTTACGAGCACTCTACTTTCAAGCAAGACTAGTAGTCAATATAGTCCCTAGAAAGTTATACACTATATGAAATATGCCAACAATTAATGCATGATATCACTTGACAGTCCCTCTCACTCTGGTTGCAATTGCACTACTGTTCTAGTGAGTTTTCACAATTGTCGCTTTTTCACACCTTTTCTTTCATAAGTCTCACTTTCATTATTACAACTATCATTTTTTCTTTCTTTTGCTTCTACAAGTTACACTTTTGTGTTCTCTTTGCTATAGCATGTGTCTCTTTCACTTTCTTTGGCTTTTGTAAGTGTCATTTTCTTTTTCTTTTGTTGTCATAAAATTCCATTTTTTGGTAAGGGAAGTGTCATATCTAATAAAATATATTCATTTGTATATTATTCAAGGGAAGTTATGATGCATTATTCTACACTGCTATCTCCTATCTGTCATAGAGACATGCATTAGACTCATTTCGTAAGTTTTGGGCATTGTTTCTTTAGTGTCATTGCTTGTTTTGCAAAGTGTATCTTATGTGTCGCACTTAGAGGTAAGTGGTGTTCTATTGTCATTTCTATGAGGACATGTTGATTTTGGATGGTGAATTCTTCATTTTCAAGTGGTTTATCATCTCTAAGTTTCTGATTGTATTCAATTCATGTTCTGGATCCATCTCTCGGCCCCTTGGATCCCACACTTGGTCATCTTCTGCAAATGATCCTTCTTCGGTCATCCTCCTTCTGACCTACCTCCCTAAACTGCGCATTGTGTAGTCTCAGGCATTAATGAGCTTGTCCCGCATCTTGGAACTATGCAATGCATAGTCACTGCCTCCAAGGACTACACATTGCGTAGTCACAGTGCTCAACTACTACCTCCTTCCCCTTATAATTTCACAACCCTGCTTCATAGTCAACCACTCTTTATGCATTGCGTAGATGCAATCAATAGATTATCTCCTTATCTCCCTGAAATGTGTGACTACGCAATGTAGTGGCCCAGTTTCCCTTTAGAACTGTGAATTTGAAAATTATAGTGGGAAAGCCTACCTCACTGTGACAATTAGCTGTGCAATATTTATTCTCAAGTTTCCAATTTCTGTGCATTTCATAGTTTCAAGCCTCAGTTCCTCATTCCTATCCTCTAGAATTATGCATTGCGTAATCCCTGAGCCTTCCTCCCAGTCTAGTACTTAGTTCAAGGTCAATCAATGATTTTCATGATGAAAGTTAGCCTAATGGATTTCTAAAGAAATGTCATCTTCCCATGAGTGAAATTCACATGGAGGTTCAATATCTTCACATGAAAGGATGATGCTTAGAGAGGAGGATAAGGAGACTATACTGAAACACACTTGTGAAGTTGGAACCATGAAGAGTCATCAAGTAAGAATATGAAGGGAGACTATATTAAAAAAAAAGACTAAAGATCAAGATCATATGAAGACCCCATATTAATTAGCATCTTAGAGGATGAAGATGAATCACATGCAACATCTATCTTGAAGACACAAAGACAATAATAAGAAGAAAATCTTGACATTGACAAATCACTATGAAGTTTCAAGTCATCAGTGTCAAGTCATGTCTTGCACATGTCATCATAGAGTCATATGTGTCAATGTGTCTTGCCACATCATTTGTGGATGAAATGATGTAATTATCAAAAGGAAAATGAGAAAATGTAATGCTTTGAAGTCCAAGATTCATATGTGGAATATGAAACGTTAGATGTGGAAAAATGAGTCAAATAGAAAGAGTCATTAGGAAAAATCCAAAAGTCACAAATAAGTCAAAAGGTCACATTAGAATACCAAGAGTCATGATGGAAACTCAAGAGTCATGGGAATATGAAAGGTCATTTCTCTTGTTACAAAATAAAACTCGTCACTCAAGAAAATGGCTTCGTGAGGCCTAGCCTTTGGAGAGCTAGACTTGGCTTCTCTAACTTAGCATATGAGAGAAAGCAATTATTTTTAGAAGCAAGAAGTGACTTAATGTTCCACTATTGGAGCTAGTGGCTCACCATTGAAACTATGTACTTAGGTCTTTCATCTAATAATTAGAAGGTCAATGAGACAACACATTTTCATGCATGTATCATGAATGTAGTAAGACTATTCTTCACATGTTTGTGGTATGTTTTTTGTTCACATGTGCTAAGGAAATAGAACTCTTTCAATGGCTTTGATGCTTATCTTGTTGAATGGTTTTTATTTTTATTTTCTTTAATTATCATTGTGTCTATGTGAACTACTTGCTAGATAACTATACAATATTTTCATGCTCTCATCTGTCTCTCATAGCTTAGTACTATTACTTCCTTCTAGAGACTCACTTCTCTCTCTCCTCACGAAAGTCTCCTTTTACACATTGCAATTTGTGTTTCACAATGTTAATTCACTTGATGATTTCAAAGTTTATGTGCATACTCACTTATGTTATCCATTGAAACTAACGAAAACCTTAAATTTACGGTAGTCAGGCTAATACTCCAGATGGGGATCCTACTCCAAAAAGTGTGAGGTTGAATTGGGATTTCCCATTTTGGAGACCCCCTTGGTAGATGGATTTTTAGCACCATTAATAGTTGGTGGTAAATGGCCAACTTTTAATTCCTAATGCATCTCTTCTTAACTTGTCTCAATTGAAGTTTGATGGTGAGGGTAAAATATCCATAACCAAGCATAAATCTAATTTTCTCTATTTTTGTAAATTTTATGAAATCGATTATTAAAATGTTTCTATTATACTTTTCTTGTTCACCCTTGAAGGTCAAGTTAACCAATGGTGTCATACCCTACCATCTTCTTCCATTCATTCACTTGAAATTTTTCTCAAGGAGATTTATCAAGCTTTTGATAGGTATTATCACCGAGATGCTTACAAATATATTAATCAACAAATGATGAAACCTGATGAATCAATTGAATATTTTTCTAATAGATTCCTTCACATGTGTTCTAAATTTCCTGAAGTAGATGTGGATTGGATTTATTCAAAGAAAAGTTTCAAAATTGGTTCATTTATCTTTGGATCATTACAAATCTAAACCCCCAGATAATTATCCTCTTCGAACTTTTGAAAACCATGAGAAACCTCTAATATCAGGGGAGGAACCTACCATTCCTTTTGTCTGTTCTCCTCCTCATTTGTTAGTCCCGATATGGGTGCCTCCTTGTGATGATGTCAAAGTTGGGAAATTTGAAAATCAAACTATTGATCTATCTCTTCAATCTTCATCTAGATTCAATGATTCAAATCATATGGAGGAAACCCTGGAATGGTTTATGAAGCCTAAGGTGATGATTAATTCCTCCACTTTTCAAGAAGATATTAACACCCATAACTTTAATCTTAAATCTGATTTGAATACCTCTCATACTCCATCATCTCTTTCTCATGATCCCTTGCCCCTTGATCAACTTGATCAGTATTTTCCAAATATAAGTAGTGACCAGGTGCAAGGTAGTCATATTTCATAGGTAGAAGAGTAGAAAGGTGAGGATTCCCTAGATCTTTAGTTTCTTTGTCAAAGTCCTCTATGTGAAGGTGGTGTTCCTTCATTCTTGGCATATTTTGAACCTACTAATCTCGACAGCTAATAAAATGAGACTAATTTTCTTAATCAATCAAGCAAAGTATTTGGTGACCATCATTTTGATGATGATGATTTTGTTGATGTACATGGTGATGAATGCCCAAGTGCACCCAATGATATTTTATTTTGTCAAGAATACTCTATTTTAAATATTTAAATCTCAAATCTAATCTAGTGAAAGAAGATGTTCTTATAGAAAAGTTCTCTTCACCTCCCTATCACTTGTGCTCTACTTTTTGTAATGAATCAAATTGCAATGAAGATACTCCATGATGTTAAAGTTCATCATATAATTAGTTGGATCTTGAATTTACATAAGGTAGTGAGGTTACCCATGATGAACAAGGAATCAATCAAATCACCAAGTATCCATTCCATTTCTTATCACCTCCATTCTTGCCTGAAGAACATTATTCTATTTAGGATACTCATGAAATTTGGCCAGTATATTTATCCTTACATGTGCATTTAGAATAACTTTGTAATTTGGGTAATCTGTTTGTTGAAGTTGGAAAATCCAATCAAATCAATGATGTAGATGGCTTCCATCCGGATGGCAGTAGTTTTGTTGAAATCAATAACAACCACTCTCCACACATCATGCATGATCTTATTCAAAATTCAAAATGAAATTCTACAATCCTAAAAAGTTTTTGTACTTGTCAGGAAGTTGAGGCACTTCAACTTCTATTGATGGTTATGTCAGGTTCTCTCAATTCTGGTAAGCCCCCCTAACTATGTCAAATTTGGCTTTTCTCACAAAATTCTTTTCTTTGCACGGTTTCACTAAATGTACATTCCTTCTTGTCAAATGATTTTATGTATTTCGGATATAGATTTTCTAAATTTCAAAATTCAATTTTTGATTGGATTGAGGATTTTGATTCAGTTGGTCCATCCTCATGCAAATCTTATGTATCTAACTCAAGTTTACAATGAATATCTTTCACGAATGCACACAATGTTGAAGCTAATAATTTTAAAGATCACCATTAGCTGAAGGATTCATGCCTATCATATACTTTCGAAAATAGTTAGCTCCTAATTTTATTTTTGAAGGTTATAATCATTTTCTTCATGACATTGGATCTCCTCTCAAGTGTTAGTAAATTCTTCATTTATTTGGTGAATCAAGTTCCTCTTTTGTATCCACTACATATTGATTGGTTTCATGTATTTTCTATATTGGCATTCCTTTTAAATTCTTTTGATGATTATGACATTAGTATAGTTTGTCAGAAGTTACAAGGGAATGTCTTATCACATTCAACGCTCGAGCAAGATGAGTCTTTTTTCAAAGAATTTGTAAAGCTATTCAAACTAGTCTATCTTTATTATCCACTAACTGGGAATCTTATGCCTTAATTAGTCTATCTGATATAATTATTTTCCTAATGATTGTCATTCAACTTATCATTTTCCCATCAGCATATACAATGACTTTTGTCTTACATCATTTGATATTTATGGTTTAACATCTCATCATTTGGATACTTTTCAAGCAGTCGAGGCACTTCACCCCTCCCTGATGGTCATGTCAAGTCCTCACTATCTTGACAAGCCTTCTAGACAATATGAAATTTAGCTTCGCTTAAATATTCTCATCATGATTCCATGTCATTAGTTGAAAATTCACTTTCTCAAGGATTTTGGGGCTTTCAAGAGGATGGTTTTGAATTTCATGATCCAATTTATGATTGGCTAGAAGCATCTCACTTAGCAATCCCTTATTCTAACAGTAAGTTTTGATATTTTTGGATGTTTTCTGAGGACAACATAGATGTAGTTACATTCACACGAAGTTCTCAAGGTTTGTTTGATTTTTGTGCTAATCAAGAAGGTAAGGTTGTAGAATGGTTAAGGTTAGTTTTTATGACAAATCTTTCTACCTTACGACAAGACCTTCAATATTTTGTGCAAGCTATTCATGTTCTATCTTCTCTTTTACACATCATATTATATTGATTTTAATTATTGGTATCTTTATTTTTACAAGTCGAGAATAGTTTCAGTGGTTATAATGGAAATCTCATTACACTTGACCCTGACCTTCTAGCTGGTTAGGTTAGATGTAGGTTTAGTTGTATTCTAGTTTCCCTTTTCACTCTCATCCTTTGTTTTCTCTCCACCTAGTCTCTACAATTCTTTTGTTTTCTTACTTTTGTCTGCAGGTTATATTCAACCTCCATTTTTTTTCTTTAGGTCATATTTATTTTTCTTTTCTTGTCTTTTCTTGCGCATCTTTCTTAATAATACTTTGCATGAAAGGTGTCTCTTGTTGGCTCAAAATCCAATGTGGAAAAGCTTTTAAAGGGAAATTATGAAGAGGAACAATGCTTGGCTTGTCTATTGTCTTCTTCTCTATCTTCGGTTTACATATTCTTTAAAGTCAATGATGTAGAAATTCTAACTATAGATTAACCTGATAATGCAATATAACTAAAGTAAACTACTTTAATCTACTTCTACAATCAAACTTGCAGAAGCTTAATAGATTTGAGCAAGATCAAGTGAAACACATATAACCAAAAGAGGAATCAATGCACATGAAACACAAAAGAATACTCAGGGGAAAGCCTCAGCTAAAAACCCCACTATCTGTATTATCATAGAAGTGGAAATATCTCATGATTACACACAACTTTAGCTCTCACAGCTAGCTCGCTCTCAGTACAATCCTCACTGATGCTCACAGGAAAAATAGACTGCTCACAGTACAATCCAAGCTCCTATTCCTTGTGTTGTTTTTCCTGGGTGGTCTAGCTGTTACCAAGTGTAACACTTCTCACTCACACTAATATTACACCCTGTAAAAATGCACAAATCTCAAGGAACCTTGTTCCTTCTACATGGATGAGTTTCCTTTATAGGAAAACTCATACAATTGATAGTAACCTATCCTTAACATTTACCTCAACTAGGTCTTTCTTTGCATAGACATGCATGAGTTATTTATGAGAGAATCTTCAGTTATCTGTAGTACACGATTTTGATGCATACATTCATTAATTGACTGAACTCACAATTAGTTCCTCAAACTGTTTGGAACTAATTTAACTAGACATAACTCAGCTAACCGAGCTAACTAATTACAACTCAATTATAACTCATCTTTATCTCCTTAATTAAGGGATAATCTCCTTAATTTAAGGGACAGCTGTTGCATGACTTCATAAATACTTCTAGCCTAAATTTCTCCAACTAATTAATTCAAGATGAATTAATTAATTATTTTTCAAGTAACTAGTGAGACTAAATTCAAATTTTAATTCAAGGAAAGATTAAAATTGGAATATTCTGGATTTTATTTTTATCATTTCTTATTTCTATTTTCAACACTCCCTCTCAACAAGAAATGAATTGAAGTCGATCCCGATCCTGAACCTTTGGAATATTCTGCATATAACACTTCTCTCTAGTGTTGTTGCTCCAACAATATCCAAAAACAAAAAAGCATCCAACCTAAATCAGAATGATGCCTCTGTCATGAAAGTCTCTGAATGCTATTGCCTTTGTCGACTGAGAACTCTGGCTTCTGCTGACTCATCCTTTCTGCATTGTTGTCAATCCTTCTCTACGCTCTTCATTATCTGACTACTCTAGCATATGTCACTTTGATCTTTGACTGCATCAATCCCACTGATTCCTCTCACTACTACGTACTTTGGGCTCCTGTAGCAAGGTACAATCCATGAGATAAAGCCTCTCAATGGACCCTGCCCAATTTCAGCCTTCATGGGACTATCACTCCACATTGCCCCACCTCACACCTAGAGGTATGGATGCATGTGATCCCTCTGTTGACTCTAATTGTGGCTCCTCCACAATTGTCTGAGACTTCTTCTGGGACTGTATGTTGAGAGGTAATTTACTCTCCCTCTCAACCACCAAATCTCTAGCATTTTCCTTGCTCCTCAAGGCTTTGCATGCATCTTGAACCTTAAGAGCATACATGTTCTTAACTCGTGAACCGATCTGTTCCATTTTTCTCGTGGTGATGTGTCTAAGGAAAACCTTTCCATTATTGAAGACAATATTGTAGCCATTTTCCTCCAACATCACGATCGATACCAAATTATTCTTCAGTCTAGGCACATACTTCACAGCTGTCAAGGTTATAAGAGCTCCATGCTCCCTCTGAAAAGAAATCGTGCCCACTCCTGAAACACTATACCTTTCATCATCACCCATCTCTATGCGCATCTTGAGGTCTTTCTCCTCCAAGGTACTCAATAAACTTTTATCACCGGTCATGTGGAATGAGGCTCCACTACCAAGAAACCAACCACAACCGATCATCGATGACACCATGCATGCAATGAGGGTGAAGTCCATTTCGAACTGAGAGGTTAATGCCTCACCTTCCTATCCTTCTAATTGTTCCAAGGATCCCTTCTTGGACTTCTTTGATGGGCAATTAGTTTCATATTGTCCCATCTCATGACAATTAAAGCATCTCACTTTAGATTTGTCACCCTTCTTCCCTCCATGAGAAGAATTCAATTTGGAATGGGAAGCCTTCCATTTCCCTTTCCTTGCCTTACTTGCTAAGGCCATATTTTCTTCATCATCATTCTTTGATGAAAAACCATCTCGAGTGCTCCTCCTGATCTCTTCCTACATGAGATCCAACCATAGTCCTTCCCAATCCAATAGTTTCTCTCTTCCATTTACAGAGTGCTGGTAGCTATTCTAGCTCTTTGGAACACCGAGGAGAGAAAGGCTCACCATATCATCATCGACAGTAGTTATTACCACACTCTAAGCTCATCTCTACAGGTGGTGAGCTTGTTCAAATATGTAGAAATAGTATCACCCTTCTCCATCTTGATTTTCCAAAGCTTATCCTAGAGCACCAGTTTCCTCTAGTCACTAATATTCTAATAGAGATCCTTCAATGTCTTCCACATTGAAAATGGAGTATCCTTCCCATGGAGACTCGAGACGATATGGTCTCGAACTCCCTCCAGAAGAATTTGTCTTGCCTTTGCCACACACTTCTTCCATTCAACCAATTCTTGTGCATTAGCAACAACTAGCTTGGGGGTTTCTTGATCAATGAAATCCTTCAAACCATTGTCTTCTAATACAAATTCCATTCTATGTAATTCGAGCTTCCTTCCAAGGCATACTCAAGTCTCAAGACATAGAACGCCATTGACCAACCTAAAGTATGAGATGAATTCGATTTGTACCTGCAACCCCGAACTTCAAAGTTCAAATTCTCTTCTCTGTATACTGTTCACTGCTCTAATAAACTTGGCTCTGATGCCATGTAGAAATTCTAGCCGTAGATTAACCTAATAATGCAATATAACTAAAGCAAAATACTTTAATCTACTTCTACAATCAAACTTGCGGAAGATTAATAGATTTGAACAAGATCAAGAGGAACACGTATAACCAGAAGAAGAATCAATGCACATGAAACGCAGAATAATATAAGGGGAAAGCCTCAGCTAAAAAGCCCACTATCTGTATTATCATACAAGTGGAAATATCTCATGATTACACACAACTTTAGCTCTCACATCTAGGTAGCTCTCAATACAATTCTCACTGATGCTCACAGGAAAAATAGATTGATCATATGCCTTCTCCTCTGCCCTCCAAACTCTTATTTCCTTGCGCTATTTTTCCTGGGTGATCCAGTTGTTACCAAGTGTAACATTGATCACTCACTGATCTTACACCCTGTAAAATTGCACAAATCTCAAGGAACCTTGTTCCTTATTCATGGATGAGTTTCCTTTATAGGAAAACTCATGCAACTAATAGTAACCTTTCCTTGACATTTAGCTCAAATGGCTCTTTCTCTGAATAGAGATGCATGAGTTATTTATGAGACAATCTTCAGTGATCTAGAGTACACTAGTTTGATGCATGCATGCAATAACTGACTAAACTCACAATTAGTTCCTCAAAATATTTGGAGCTAATTTAACTGGGCATAACTCAATTAATTGAGCTAATTAATTACAACTCAATTATAACTCATCCTTATCTCCTTAATTAAGGGATAATCTCCTTAATTTAGGGGATAACTGTTGCATGACTTCACAAAGACTTCTAGCTTGAATTTCTCCAGCTAATTAATCCAAGATGAATTATTTAATTATTTTTCAAGTAGTTGGTGAGACTAAATTTGAATTTTAATTCTCAATTTTAATTCAAGGACAAATTAAAATTGGAATATTATGGATTCTATTTTTATCATTTCTTGTTGCTATTTTCAACAAATGATGTTTGAATGGAAAATATGATCCATTCAAATGTAATTTTTTGAGCAGAGCCATGACATCTATATCTATTCTAGGATATTTATCCCTTAAAGAGGATCTTGTAATAAAATGATGTTTTGCATGTTGATCCAATTGAGTAGAGAAGGGAAAAGGGAAAACCAATAGTGAGCAAACCAATATCAGAGGTATATATAACCTTCTCTAAAGTAACAACCTCTTCTTGTCTTAATAAGTCATGGCCCCTCTTTCGCTCCAATGAAGTAATAAGTGCGTAAGAAAATTTCTATAAATTAAATAAAGGATGAAAGAAGAGAAAGGCTTCCTGTGGAGAGAGGTAAAGAAAGTAACTTAACCGAGGTATTGTTCAGGCTCGCTGGTAGTGAAGCAAATCTTTATGTTCCTATATTGATACCATCAGGGTATTGTCTAGGCCAACTGGTAGTGGAGCAAGACCAGAGATGAAAAATACAACTCTAATTATCTTAAAATTGCAATTATATATTACCCTTCTCCTTAATCAAAACAATTGTGATTTGGCAACATTTATAAATATGTTTAGTCAAGAAAAGCTATATAGGAGACTATATCCATAATGGGGTCAAATGGGGATGCCAAGGTAATCCATGCAATGAATCAATACTTCCAAAAAGACTGAGACCTTGCACTTAAGGGTGAAACTTAAATAGAGAAGTTGGAGTTCTTCCAGTGTGTCTCCAAGTATAGTCCTTGTGACAAATACCCTCCAAAAAGTTTCTTACACTTGAATTTTGGAGCCTATTTGTGATCATGTGATCTATCATTCCTTGATTGCTCATAGTCACTTCATGGTTGGTTGACATTTCTAATTTTCAAAGTCACTTGATTACACATGCTTAGTTTTCAATACATTTACAAGATCTCTTCTTTCAAGAAAGAACATTGGTTAATGTAAACCCTATCAAGTCATACACTATGAGACTTGTGCCAAAAATTAGTGCATAATATCACTTGAAAATCCCTCTCACTCTGGTTGCAATTATACTATTATTCTAGTGAGTTTTCATGGTTGTTGTTTTCACACACCTTTTCTTTCATACGTGTCACTCATCTTTGCAACATTCATTTTTGTTGGCGTTCACTTCTAAAATTGGCACTTTTGTGTTCTCTTCACTATAATATGTGTCACTTTCACTTCCTTTAGATTTTGTGAGTGTCGTTTTCACATTTTCTTGTTGTCACAAAGTGTCATCTTTTAGAAAGTGAAGCACCACATATAATAAAGTGAGTCATTTGTACATTATTAAAGGGTTGTTTTGATGCATTATTCTAAACTATTTTTCCATTTCTATCATAGAGACATGCATTAGACTCATTCCCCAAGATTTGAGCATTGTTTCATTACTTTTGTCGCTTGCATCACAAACAAGATCTTAAGTGTCACACTTGGAGGTAAGTGTTTTTCTACTGTCATTTCACTGAGGACATGTTAATTTTTTATGGTGAATGATTCATTTTCAAATGGTTGATTATCTATAAGTGTGTGATCATATTCAAGTCATATTATAGTTCCATATTTTGGCATCTTGGATCCCACACTTAGACATCTTCTAGAGATGATCTTTCTCTAGTCAATCTCGTTCTGACCTACCTCCATAAATATACAATGTGTAGTCACTTCCTCTAAGCACTATGTTTTACATAGTCACAATGTTCAACTACTACCTTCCTCCCATCAAAATTACGCAATGCTACTTCTTGGTCAACCTCTCTCTACGCATTGCATAGTTGCAGCCAACAACGTGTTTCCTTGTCTTCCTGAAACGTACAGCTACGTAATACAGTGGCCATGTTTCCCTATGGAATTATAGTGGTAAATCCTGCCTCAATATGACCCTCAACTATGCAATCCTACTTTCTATCCATCAAGTTGTGCATTACACAGTTGCAAGACTCAGTCCCTCACTCCGTGATATGGAACTACACACTACGTAATCCTTGATCCTTTCTTTCGGTCTAGTACTCAATTCCAAGTCAATCAATTATTTTAATGAATAAAGTTAGACAAAGGGATTTCTATACTGATATTATGTTGTCATGAGTTAATTTACTTTCAGCTTCTATATCTCAGCTTGACAGGATGATGCTCAAATAGGAGGAGAAGGAAACTATGCTGAAATACACTTGTGAAGTTGGAAGCATGAAGAGTCAACAAGCAAGAAGATGAAGGGACACTAGCTTATGATAAAATACTAAAGATCAGTATCACATGAAGACCCCATATCAATCAACATCTTGGAGGATAAAGATGAATTACATGCAACATTTATCTAGAATACACAAGTACATTAGCAAGAAGAAAATCTTGACATTGACACATCACTATGAAGTTCCATGTGATCAATTCCAAGTCATGTTTTTTCTAAATGTCATCACAAATTCATATGTGTCAATGTGTATCAAGACATCATTTATGGATGTAATGATGTAATTATCTAAATGATAATTAAAAAATGTAATTTGTCGAAATCTAAGAGTCATATGTGGAATATGAAAAGTCACATGTGGAAAAATGAGTCAAATAGAAAAAGTCATTAGGAAAAGTCCAAAAGTCATAATGAAGTAGAAAGGTCACATTAGAATACTAAGAGTCATGAGGGAAACTCAAGGGTCATGAGAATATGAATTGTCATTCCTCTTGTTATAAAAATAAACCTCATAACTCAAGCAAAAGGCCTTTGATTCCTTGACTTTAGAGAGATAACCTTGGATTCTCTTGCTTAGAATAGGAGAGAAAATCATTATTTTGAGAAGCAAGAAGTTACTTAATGTTGGACTATTGGTGCTAGTGGCTCACCATTGTAATTGTGTACATGGACCTTTCCCCTAATAATCATAAGATTGATGAGCCAACACATTTTCATGCATGTATTGTGAATGTAGTAAGACTATTCTTTACATGTTTGCAGTGTGTGTTTTGTTCACATGTACTAAGGAAATTGAACTATTTTGATGGCTTTGGTACTTATCTTGTTGAATGTGTGTTGTATTTTATTTAATGATCATTGTGTCTATGTGAACTACTTCATTAGATAACTAATGAATCTTTTCATTCTCTTGTGTCTCTCTCTTTGGTTAGTACTATTACTTCCTTCTGGAGACTCACTCCTCTCTCTCTCCTCATGAAAGTCTCCTTTTACACATTGCAATTGGTCTTTCAAAGTGTCAACTCACTTGATGATTTCAAAGGTTATGTGAATACTTTCTTATGTTATCCATTATAGCTATGGTAAAACTTAAAGTTATGGTGACCATGCCGATACTCCAGATGGGGTTGCTACTCCAAATGGTGTGAGGCCTAATTGTGACTTCACATCAGGGATACCCCTTTGGTTGATAGATTTCTGGCATCATCAACATTTAGGTTTTATTTATTTCTATTAGTATAACATTTTCTCCCAAAGATATTGAAATGTTTTATTGAAGTTGTTGTACCATACGATAGCTCAAAATGGGTCCTCTTTCTTTTTCTCTTAGATGAGCCTTATTTTAAATGTTGACCATTTTTGGGATAGGTCATCCCCAAAGGGTATGTGCCACTTTTTCTTCATCAAACATTTCCCTTTCAATTTCATGGAATTTTCTATTTATTCTCTCAACAACACCATTATTCTGTGGAGTACTTGTAGCTAAGAAATATCTCTCAATTCTATGGTTCTCACAAAAATTATTGAATTCATTTGAGGTAAGTTATCCCCCTTGTTTTGATCTAAAACATTTTACTTTTAGATCCATCTCATTTTATACTTGGGCCTTGAATATTTTAAATTTCTCAAAAGATTTATATTTTTACCTAAGAAGGCCAACCCAAGTCATTCGTGTGGAATCATCATTTAATGCCATGAGATACCTCTCACCTCATGGACACTGCTTTCTGGTGGGACCATGGATATCTCTATGAAGAAGTTCCAATGACCTTGATGTAAAAGGTTCCTTTTCTTTGAGCTACACCCATGTTTTCTTTCCAAATTGACATGAATTGCAAATAATATCATGTTGCCTTTAAATTTTTGGAATATTTCTCACTACCACCCTTTTTTTGAGATTTACTAAATGATAAAAGTTGACATATCCTAATTTCTAATGACATAACAAAATTTCGTCCACGTTTTCCATATGTCAACTTTATTTGCTAGCATCAAATGCATAGAAATTGGTTGAAGCCTTAACTTCCTTCACTATTGTTTTCCTTGATTATGCTTTATTCACTTCACAACCCCCTATTCTAAATATACATTCATTTCCTTGGTCATACATCTTACTAAAACTTAAGAGATTATTCTTAAGAACATCTACATATAATACATTTTGATCTTTGGTTTTCCATTTTCAAAATAATTGTTCCCTTTCCCATTATCCTTGTCGATGCATTGTTAACAAAAGTAACACTGACCCTTTAGTATTCATTCAAAGATATAAACTTTATCTTGTCTCCTTTCATGTTCTTTGAACAATTTATATTAATGTTCCATTAGTTTCCTTTATTTTGCGCATAGAGTGTACATCCACATGCTTCTACATCCTTAGGCTTCTTTCTCCCTACCTTAAGGAATTCTTCTTCCATGCCTTTCTTGTAAGAGCTTATCATCCTTCTTAGTATACTCGTATTATGTCCAAATTTATTTTATACATATCATTCAATTTCATAAAAGAGATTAGATAATGCATTATTCTAATCAACGTTATTAACATAGGGGTTTTTGGGCCTCGGAATTAAGAATTGACTAGACCTAACTTTTACATGTTTGATATACTTGTAGGCTCTATAATTTACAGTCTTATGACTAAATTTATAACAAGAAAAATGGTAGCCATAAAATAGATTAAGGTACCTTGGAGTGAAGATTCTTCTTGATGGGATTTCTATGCGAGACTTATTCTTCATGTTAGCTTGAGAAGGATCATGCTTTTTCTACTTTCCTGGTCCATTGTTGTTTGTGATGCTAATATGATTTTGTTTTTTTATGTCTTATGACATCATTCCCTGCTTTTATCTACTAGGTGTTTGGCATTTTTAGCACATTAGAATAGCTCTTGAGTTCCTTTGTTCCTGGACTTGATTCTCAATTCACTTTTCCATGAATTATTTGTAGAACAAGCCTATCTTGTGTTCAAAAAATGCAGCAAGAAAGGATCAATTTGACTTTAGCCTTAGTCAAATTGAGTAAATCAAATTTCCACATCAACGAGACTACTTGGAGGAAGTTAACTAGTGTGACATGGCTCTTGTCACTCAATTGGCTTAGTAAATTTGAGTTAGGAGCTTTGAGTTCAGTCATGGATGTATCACTACTAAATTTCAGCAATTTATTTTAGTTATTTTCATTTGTATTCAGTTAACCAGTTAATTATTGATAGAGTCATTTGAATGTCAGTTGTGTAGTGGGAAATCAGTCTAACTAATAGATGTATTAGTTAACTAATCAATCAACCCAAAATAGCTCATGCATGCATGAAATTAGAATTGCTTATATGAGGTGGAGGAGTCAAGGCTAATGTAACATGAGTTGTATACTAGTTGAGTGTACAGTCGTTGCATGCAGACATGAGATCAATTCCTTGGGAATTGTGAAAGGAAATATGGACTTCCCTATTTTTTAGGAGGTCAAATTTACTCATATTTTCGCAAGGAAATAAGAGGTTGGAGGATCAGAAAATTGGGTAAATGTTGGCTAGAGGCTCTCATTCAGAAAAGTGAACAATTATTCTTTTGAAAATTGTGCTCTGAGTTGGAGCAAGCAATTGTAATAGCTTCTTTATTCGACTAATTAATGCAAAGAGGCTTGAAGGGCTTTTCCTAGTTGGGTTCCCCTAGAAATCACTATGTACTTATTTTTTTTCTTGTTGCATGTCTATGTATCGTTGTTCTAAATTGTGATTTCTATTCCATAGATTAGTAGAGTAGAATTGTGCCTCTTGTTTCTAGTTTGAAACCTTGAGAAGTTACAATTTCTATTAATTTCTACATGGTATCAAGGCCCTAAAATCACATTAGAAGCAATAGTTTGAACTTATCCCTCAATAATTTCGAATTTATAGCTTCATTGCAATAATGTTCTTCATATTTAGGAGAATTTATTTCAATAGACTATGTTTGGAGTATGTCGTGGAGGATAGCTCAAATTTCATAGGCTGGAAGGATCGAATGGAACTCATACTTGATGATAATAGTGTGTTAGAATATGTTAAAACTAACACTGGAGAACCCCAGCAGTCTGATGCACAACAATTAGCCCAGTGGAAGAAGGATGTTGCAAAGGCCAGGAGAATACTTTTGGAAGGTGTGAGAGACCATGTGGTCTTAAATATCCATGGAAAAGGAACACCATATACTATGTGGAAGACATTGACTGAGCTATTTGAAAATAGCAATGACCATAGGAAAGTGTCCTTGAAAGATCAAATTTGAAATATTAGAATGCAAAAAAATGATACTATTCCACAATATCTCTCCATATTTACACATGTTCAAGATGAGCTTGGAGGGGTTGGGTGAATGTTGCAAAAGATGACCTAGTGATCCTAGCTCTTTTATGCCTTCCAAAATATTAGCACAACTACCAGGAATATGTGAATGGAAGGGAAAAACTACCTAATTGGGAAATATCGTGGTTCGATTTTGTTCAAGAAGAGTTCAGGAGGAATACTAGAAATGGAACATCATCCAGAGCAGAGGATGAAGGAAATTTTTCCTTGGTTAGGAAGGGGAAGAAGGAAAAAGGGAAGAATACCCAAACAAAACTTACATCGAACCAAAATAATCGCAATAAGAAAGACTTGAGAAAGATAAAATTTTTCCACTACCACGAATACAGAGACTATGCAAAAAATGTCCACATAAGAAGTCTAAAAGGAATCCTTCAAGAGGAGTAGGAGGTGAAGCACTAGATTCAAAATTCGAATTAGACTTCACCCTAATCGCATGCATGGCTAGCATTGTTATAGGGAGTGTGTGGTAGCTTGATTATGGTGCCTCGTTCAATATGATAGGGTTCAAGGAGTTCTTTACTAGCCTAGAGGGGAAGGATCTTCATATGCATATTGAATTGGGGATGATGGGAGCTACAATGCTATAGGAATTGATATTATCACCTTTGTGAGGGATTATCCTCCCCTCTTCTCCTCAAAGATGTTATGGATGTACCTTGGTTGAAGAAGAACCTAATTTTTATAACAATATTGGAGGATAGAGGTTGTGATATTATTTTTAGTAAATGGAAAGTCTTTCTCAGACACATATATATCGGGAAAGTGAAGCAGATTGGATTTTTAGTCAAGGACCTATACAAACTTGAGGTGGGAGATTGTGGGAGATTGAGAAACAAGGCTGAAATAGTGCAAAGACAAGATGTTGGAGAACTCTAGCACATGAGATTAGGTCGTCTACACCATGTTGACTTAAAAATCATGCAACAAATTACCATCGATCTCCCTAAAGGGTCCCTTGACCAGAAAGAAGTCTGCAAGGGTTGTACATTGGGGAAATATGAGTCCATTGTAATGTTTATGGACCCTTTTCTAAAACATCCACAACAAAAAATAAGTACTATTTTATTTTTATTGATGATTTCTCTAGAAAGTGTTCTCCAAATTTGTAGAATTTAAGGCATTAGTTGATAAGGAGACTAGGAATAAGGTGAATTTATTTCTAATTCCTTCAAGGATTTATGGACCAAAGAAGGTATTCAAAGAGAATTGATAGTGCCCCATAACCCACAGAAAAATTGGGCAGCTAAAAGGAGGAACATGAGCATACTGGGAGAAGCAAGAGACATGTTACATGATTAGGGGCTACCATTGCATCTATGGGAAGAATCAAGTAACATAACATTTTACTTGAAGAACCGAAGTTCTCATAGAATACTTGGTATGATCACATTGGAGGAAGCTTTCTCTGGGAGAAATCCTAGTGTGTCTCATTTCAGAACTTTGGAGCTTTAGTTTATTGTCATGTCTCCAAGGATTTTAGGAGGAACCTTGATCCTACAACAGAGTTTGGAGATTTTATAGGATACACCAAATATCCACACAATTACCGGGTGTATTTTCCTTCACTAACGAGGAGATTTGTGAGGATAGATATCAAGTTTGATGAGGAGAAAGCTATTAGACACTCTCTCGAACGTCAGTTAAGTATCCCACCAAAGTAGGAGATTATATCTCTAAAGGAGGAGCCTCAAGAAGTTTTGGAGCAACCAAAAATGGAGGAGAAGGCAGGAGCTTGAGGGGATACACCCACTCAATGAGAAACATCTAGAGAAGGGAGAAAGAGAACCATAGAAATTGATATATTTATACAGGATGCATAGGAGCATGTGGGAGCTCCTACATCACAATGTAGGAAAAGGAGGTCACCTAAGAGGTACACTAGTCACATGGCTCTCATGATAAAGCTCATTGAGATATATCCATCTTCATTTGAGGAAGTAGTTTCTCAACCTATTTGGGTTGATTCCATGGTGGAAGAATATGAATCCATCTTGAAGAACAATGTTCGTTAGGGGGTATCGAGAGCAGAAGGGAAATTAGTTGTTGGTTCAAGATGGACCTACAAAGTGAAGCATGCAGTTGATGGGAGCATCAAGATGTACAAGGTCATATTTGTGGCCAAAGGATTTTCTCAAGTAGAGGGAGTTGACTGAGGAAAATTTTTCCACTGTAGCAAGGTATTCCTCCATCAAATCAATTATTGCATTAGTTGTGCAGATGGGGTGGAAACTCCACCAAATGGATTGAAACATTCCTTTCTCAATGGTGTTGTTGATGAGGAAATTTACATAGAGAAGCCAAAAGGATATGCGACATGTGATCTAGAGGCACATGTGTGTAGACTCAAGAGAGAATTGTATGGTCTCAAACAAGCACCTCAAGCATGGTACACTTGGATCAATAGTTATCTCAGTGGATTGGGATTCACCAAAAGTGAAGCATATGTGAACCTCTATCACATTGTGGTAGATGTAAGTTTCTTATTCTTACTTTGTATTTTGATGATTTAATATTGGGAGGTGATGAGCAGCTAATCCACTCTTTCAAATAGGGTCTTGGAAGGGGTTTTGCTATGAAAGATATAGACATAATGCATTAATTCCTTGGGATAGATGTAAGGAAAGGTGATGGTGAATTGTTTGTGTCTCACAGGAATTATGCCTCTCAAATACTTTAGATATTTCACATGGGGAGCTGTAAGCCTATGAAAACACCTCAAGCTACAAACTGGAGGAATTAAAATGCCACTTCAGGTGAAGAGGTTGACGCTACCATTTACATGAAGCTTATGAGGTCTTTGGTGTATCATGTTAAAGCAAGACCTGATTATTAGAAAATTATATATTACAGAGCAATGGAACACATAAAATATATTGCAGAAATATAAACATAGAAAACACATAAAACAAGAGAGACACAGATATAGGTGGTTCACCCAATTTGGGCTATGTCCACAAAGAAACAACCAGTCCTTCCTTTTATATTATCCACCAAACTGAAGAGATACAACCTACAACAAACTTGTTGTATTTCCCTATTTTCTCTCACACAATCTCCTCTCTCTTTCTCAATCAAAATACAGATCTACATAGACGCAATACAATTCCCTCATATATAGTGAGGCGTTTCCTTTTAGGGAAAAAGCCCTAAATTAAACATAGCTTCTACCATTATATCTCCACCTAATGAACGGCCTAGATTGACTACGAAATTACAAAATTTTACAAGGCAAATTTACAGCTATTTTTATCTTCGAGGGCAGTGGGGGGCACCTAAAGATCATTGCCACCCACTTGGACCCCCTTTTCAATGCATATATTATGGGTGGCGTTTCCACCACATTACGAACTGGGGTCCAATGCGGTGATACCTCTGAATAAAGAAGATAATCAGTCTCCACACTTAACACTGATATGTGCTATGTAGTAAACCAACATAGTCAAGTTATGGTGAGTCCTAACAAATTGTATTGGAAGGAAACAAAGGATGTGTTATGGTAACTCAGAGGAACTACAGAGAAGGGATTATGGTACAGGAGGCAATGTTAGTGTCAGTATGTTCATCCGTCCATCAGTGATCAAATTTCTCTTTTTGCATGCATTTTAGGTGTCACATCTGATCAGCTGCATTCTATTAGGTCATGGATCAACTGATGGTAGTGGCTCATTGTCAATTTCCCTCATGGTATTTACTTGCTGCCTTGTTTTCACATGTTTAGGTCATTTACTATTATTTTTGTTTCATTCCATTTACCAAAATCAGTTTTAGGGTTTTTAGTCTCACTAGGTCTAGGGTTTGCCACCATGGTCATCCAAAACTCAGTAAAAGGTCAGCAAGCACAGGAGGAGGTTTTATAAGTTCATAAGATCATAAATTCACTGATGATAGGCTTCATAAATGGTTTTTACCTCAAAACTCTGTTTTGAGGTGAAAACAGGGTTTTTTCATTTCATGTACAAATTTTATGTAATTTTGATGTTTCTATATGTAATAAGTTCCAGCTGCTGCCCTTGGTCACCTTGCCAACTCCAGCCACTGCAAGAAACAAAAACTTCAATGCATTAGTTCATTAAGTGATCAAGAAGACTCAAACTGCCAAAAAAAAACACAAATCTTTTAAAGAAAAGTGACTAAGACATTATAAAAGTGGGTTTGGTAAATGAAAAAATTAAAGCAAGGAGATATAAAGGCACATTTATGCATTTGAAGTCTTCATTTGTTGCAATGAGAGGGAGCTTAAGGAAAAATCACAACTTTGGGAGAAAGAGACAAAATTTGAGCAAAAACCCTGAAATTTCACCGGCACTACGCACTTGGGCTTTGGCGCTGCGCACCTACCCGGCGCTATGCATTTGGCGTAGGTTTTGCACTATAATTTGTTCATGCGCTGCACATACAAAGTGCACTACACACCTGAGAGGAAGCATTGCACACCTGTCTGGTGAGCTTCTAATCGATTTTCATCACCTTCCTCTGCCTCAAATTTCACAATTAACCTCTCAACAAGTAAGTGAAGCTTCTCATCCTGTCTAGCGATGAATTTTTCATCAGTGGTGGTGATTTGTATGTCTAGAAAACTAAACCCTAGTATTTCCAAATTTGTTTTGACAAATTTGCATAGGGTATTGTCTTCTGGTGTTTTTATTCCCCTTTGATTATTTTTCTACACCCCATGCCCTTTAAATAAATTTCCTTAAACCCCTTTCTCTTTCCCTCTCCCAAAATCATTGGCACTCACCTCCAAAAACCCCACTCTCTATTACCAAACTCTAACCCTATACTATATTCCCAAACCCTAATTCCCATTTCCTATTCCCTCATTACATCCATTCCATCATCAAAACCCTCATCTACAATCATCATATCAATCATTCCCTCATTTGCCAAAAGAAAAACAATAGTCATTTCCTACACCCTCATATTTTGAAAAATCTCTTCATACTCATCAGTCTTCACTCTAGATTCACAAGCATGGAGACAAACTCAACCTATGAGAGGGATGATGAAACTATTAGTGATTCTTCCAAAGAAGCCCATGTTCCAAGAAAACCACATAAAGGAGGGAAAATCATCCTGGAGGAACCCACCACTCTCACAAAATTACTTGCTTTCCCTCTTGCAATAACTTGTTTTAAACATCAATCTTGTTATCAGTTTTGTGAAATGGTATAAAGGGTGAAGTATCATCGTAAGCTGGCTAGGTTTTTTTTTCTTCATCTTCAAAATGGGCAGGTGAAACTTGCTGGTGTCTTTTCACCTTGATACCTGAAACCATTGCAGCAGCAACATGGCATCCCTAATGTAGGTGAGCAGTGGAATAAGGGGCAGCATGTGGGCAGAGAGCATTATGAGTCTTACATCAAGGCTAGTTATCAGAGGAAAATCAGCAGGTTTTTTCCTTTCAAATAATTGCAGGACACTTATGGTTCTCTCATGAAACTCATCATTAAGTATTTCACTTGTGAAGGGAGGTTTTCTCATCTGTATACTTACCATATCATATTGTTGATGCAATTCATAAGGGTGAGGATGATGAACCTCCCATATTTTATCTATAGGAATATTGAAAAGATGGCTCTATATGTGCAAAGGAAACCTTTTCTTCAGCAGTTCAACAACATTTACCACTTCTCAGTGATTAAAATTGTTGTCATGCATCAGATTAGCTTACTGAACATATCATGGGATACTTCCATTGCACATGAGATTTTCAAAGCCCCTCAGGTGATACCATCAGTGTTTCAAAAGAAAGGAGGGCCTTTAAGACAACCAGATGTTCATGAGACTGAAACTACAGTTGTGCCAGTGTTTGTTAAGGATGAAAAAGGCACCAGGAGGCTTTTTGCTTCTGCCAAACGAGGACTGTATTCACAAGGGGTGAAAGGGTCTTTGCCTTCTTCTTCATCTAAATAGGTACATGACAATGAAAAAGGAAAGAAATAGGTGCATGATGAAGGCCAGACTGAAAGGCAAGACAAAGATTTTGTCTTGGTTGAGGAGGATGACATTGATTTGGGCCCTCAAAGCTCAAGACTCAAAGATATGATCATTAAAGAAAAGGAGGCTGAAATCCAAGCCTTGTCACTTGACCTTGAGATGGCGAAATGGATCATTATCCTTCTTGAGTAGGAAAACAAACAAGTAGAGGACAAACAAACTATTAAGGAGCTCCAAAAAATTAGAGAAAACAAGCAAGCGACAAAAAGAAGAAAAATCAAAATGACACCCCTTGAGCAGGAAATTGAGGTTGACTGGGAATCATGGTTAGAGAGGACTAACATTCACCTAGAGAAATTGCTTGAGAAAGCTAACAAAGAGAAGAAAATGTTACGCCCTATGGCCTATCACTACTTAACCCGAAATAAAATTTGCAAAACAGTGATGAGGAGGTTAAAGACTAAACTAAAGAGAGCTTTGAGAAGAAAAAAAGAGCAATATAAGCTCAAGATCTTGGCTAAAGCATCATTGGCCCAACATATCACATAAAAATGATCACTCATACCAAATTTCAAGAATTTTGGTGAATTTTTTGTCATTTTTGAAATTTTTGAAGCAAAAAACAAGTCGGTGGCACTGCGCTTTTGATGGAGGCCTCCATTTGCAAAAAGGTTTGCATTTTTGGAATCAACATGAAAAACTATGCATCCTCAGAAATGGCTGAGAAATTTTGACAAGTCCTGGACCTCCAAAAGGGCCAAAAACACCCAAAAAGTGTCCTCTTTGCCACTTTTTTGCCACACATGAAGCAATCTTGGGAGATTTCATTTTTGGAGGGCCAAATGGACTCCAAATCAAAAAATTAAAGTTTTCCTAGAATGTAGACTCAACAAGCTTTCCATTGAGGTATTCTACACCTTATTTTGACATCAGGAGGCCTTCCAAAAGTGGCCTTGAAAAATCATTGCGCATAGAATCTATGGCGTTGTGCATAAGAGAAAAATTTGCCAGTTTTGTGTGTTTGTTCAGAATTTCCCCCAGTTTGCTATCAGTTTGATTTTTTATTCCCTATTGGTTAATTAATGATTTAATATGATGTAACTTGATGCACTATGATGTAAAATATGATTAAAAATGACTTGAAGAGGTAGATACATCAGTTAGAGTTGGTTTGAGGATGAATAAATCAGTTTCCATAGTTTTAGAGGCAAGCTGTTCCACTGCATATTTTTCAGTTCCTAGTTTAGATCTTGTTGAAACAGCTCCTTAACTCGTGGATTCAACCCTTGATGGCTAGCATAGGTGGTTTGATGCCTATATCTTGTACTTTTTTAATCATTTTTCAAGGTTGGACTCCTGTGGATGCATTGAGCACTAGTGTAAATCACTTCTGCAGTTTGGCAAGGAAATGAACCAGGGTTTTGTAGCATTTTGTGGGATTCTTGTGGTAATTTGAATTGACATTGTTTTCTCCTCTATTATTTAGCTTATCTTATGTGGATATGTGCCATCATCTCTCTTTTTCTGCATAACTAAATGAATCAAGATTAAAGGGTGGAATCCATTGATTTTCAGTGCTCTGCCTTGGGGTTTTATTTAGTTCTAAATGTTTTCTACTATTTGAAGAGGACTCATGAAACTTGCATGCCCTCTACAACTCCTCACCAGTCCTTAGAATCATTATCACATTCATTTCAAAGTGCTAAAACACTTTCCTACCTTGCCCCATAGAAACCTCTACAAATCTGTGTTGATTTCCTGGACGCAAAGTTGCCTTCTTCATCTGATCCAACAACCAATCATTAAAATCAATCAAAATCCTCTAAGCATAGACCTAGCCTAAAATTAGTATTCATACCAGTCATCTCAAGCCTTACTTTCCATATTTTCTTTGACATTGACAAGGAGAGAGCCTCTCCTAACTTGGTAGGGCTAGCTACCAGGTTAAGCATGGTTTGATGTTACCTTAGACCTACCTCTCTCAGCCTGAGGTAGATCAAGGCTCTAACAGGATATAGGGAGTGAAGCCACAAGGCTTCATCAATGAAAATTGGGAAAGGATTCCATCACACAAGAAAAGTACTTCAAGTGTTACCTCTAGTGTTGGGTCCACAACTATTTCCTAGCATAGTAGGAAGCAAAGATATGTGGCACTCAACTGAATATACGTTCACTACATGGTTGCAAGTCAAGCAGCATGTGATTTCATATGTATGAGGAAAATACTTGTGAGTCTTTTCAGTTAGGAGATGGATCTGATAGTGATATATTGTGATAATAAGAGTTGCATTAAGATCTCTAAGAATGTGGTATTTAATGACAGGTCCAACCACATTGGTATTTGGTATCATCATTTGCGGGACTATATGAAGAGAAGAATTATGTTTCTACAATACATTCCAACTAAGGAGTAAGATGTCGACATCTCGGCAAAGGAATTTTCAAGAGGTAAATTCAAATTCCACAGGTGTAGGATAGGGGTGGTGAAAAATCCCATTCTTTCTAAGATGGAGTGTTAAATAATATGTAGCAAAGGGTCAATTTGAATTTAGCCTTAATCAAAATGAGTAAATAAAATTTTCACATCAGCAGGACAACTTGGAGGTAGTTAAATAGTGTGACATGGCTCTTTTCACTAATTTAACTTAGTAAATTCGAGTCAGGAGCTTGCAGTGTTGAGGGATTTTATCCCCTACGGCTTTTGGGTGGAACCCTAGCAAACTGAAAGTTGTATAAACAAAGAAACATGCACACACACAGCCATTATGCTAGCAAAAGCTAAATCTAAGGTAAGAAGGACGTACCTCAGGTCCTACATTCGGGTAGTTCCTCAAGGGTCCAAACCCTTCTTCACGTCCCTTTCGCTCCTTTGCCCTGCAAAACCAACAATTTCAAGGAATGCAGCAGTATATGGACAAAGATTTATACAAAAATCATCTTTATGTTCTACAAGAAAGGAGTTAGCTATGAACTTTTAGACATCCATTCATACATGAAATTCAAACATGAACATCATAAACATAAAGAAGAAGCATATCGGGAACCAAGACGTGTTTCTTTATTATAGACAAATAGAAAGTACAAAA
>APFE031480619.1:6739-17253 GCA_000404065.3 Pinus taeda | reverse complement strand
AAAAATAAGATAATTAATGATTTATCTGTTTATTTTTTATGATGGGGTCAAATATGACAAAGAATAATAATAAAACAATGGTTAAATTAATTATTCCTAGAATAAAATAAAATAAATAGTGATTTATTTAATTATTCTTCATGGTTTTAACTATAAATTACTTAACAAGAGTGGTTTATTAAGTAATTTCTCGGAGTGAAAGAAATTTTACTATGATAAAATTGGCTTTACATGGTGTACTTTGATCCATCTAGTAAATTAGTCTAGATGGTCAATTTTTTGGTGATAACACAGTGGTTGGCACCATGACTGGTGGTTAGCTAAGGCAGTCTACAACATTGTTGGTGCTTCCCTTCTTGTACTTAATGTTCAAATGGAATTGCTGTAGGTATGTGGACCATTTCTGATGGAGATCGTTCTGTAACTTCCCTTGTGTCTGTATGAACTACAAGGATTGGTGGTCTATGTGGATGACTATTTCCTTCCCCATAATGTAATGCTTCCATTGTCAATAGTCCTGCACAATGGAATACATCTCTTTATCATAGGTGGGATACTTTCGGGCTATGTCTAAAAGTGTCTCACTATGATATGCCACTAGAGGCCCCTGTTTAGTAAGAACTTCACCAATAGCATATTCAAAGGCATCTGTCTCAATATCAAATGGTTGTTGTAGGTCTGGTAATGTGAGCACTCGTGCAAATCAAAGTCAATGCTTCAACTCAGTAAAAGCCTTTTGTTGGGATTCAGACCAAAATAACTTTTCTTTCGCTCTGCCCTTAGTGACTTGACTTAAAGGCTAAGTGATATGAGAGAACCCCAACATGAACCTGAGATAGAAATTAGCAAGACCTAGAAAGCTACAGAGCTCTGTTAGAGTGGTTGGGGATGGCCAATCCCGAATGACTTGTGTCTTGGTTGGGTCCGCATACACACCCTTCTCATCAATGATGTACCCTAGATATTGAGCCTAGGTCATGCCAAAAGTGCATTTCTCCAAATTGGCACGCAGCTTGTGTTGTCGTAGGGTTTGAAGGACTTGTTGAATATGGTGGAGGTGCTCTTCTCAACTCTGGTTGAAGATTAAGATGTCATCTAAATACACCACCATGAATGCATTGGTGAAGGGCCGCAAGATGTCATGCATCAATCTCATGAAAGTTGTAGGGGCATTCGTCAACCCAAAAGGATTGACCATCCATTTGAAAAAGCCCTCCTTAGATTTGAAGCAAGTCTTCCACACATAAGACAGTTTGATAGGGACCTGGTAATAACCAGACTTCAAGTCAATATTGCTAAAATATTTGGCCCACTTGAGTTGGTCCAGAAAGTCATCAATCCTTGGGATTGGGTACCTATTCCAGACAATGATCTTGTTCAATACTCGATAGTCAATACAAAGTCTCCAGGTCTTATCCTTCTTCTGTACCAATACAATCAGGCTCCCACATGATGATGAGCGTTTCCTAACATGCCCTTTCTGAAACAGATCTTGGATCTACTTCTTGATCTCATCATTCTCTAAAAAATAGCTTCAATAGATCGATCGATTAGGCACTGACATGCCTAGGGTCATATCGATCGAGTGCTTGACCTGATTATTTAGAGGTACCCTTGTTGGTGAGGCGAAAATGTCCCTATAATCCTCCACAACCTTATCCATCTACTTTTATTGTGAGAAGGAGCCCTGTCTAGAAGTCATGGCCACAACTTTCTTGCCCTGAGAGCGAATCATAAGGAAAACAAATTTCCTGGCCTGGGAAATGATATTACTGCATTTTTTTATAGTGATCAAAGAGATGGCTATAGGTGGGGCTACCTCTGGTATCTTGTACAACTTATCACCCAATGTAATAATCATAGAGCAAGGTCTAGGCTCATATACAACATGTCACTTCCAAAAGTATGGTTGTCCTAATAATATATCACAAACTTCAACACAAGGAACATCACACAATACCTCATCCATGAAGGGCTTCATGTTTTAGAGAAGGCGACACTACTTGCTAACACGAAGATCTCGTCCTTAGTGAAGCCACTCGATGGTGTACAGCTGTAAATGTACTCTAGTCGGTAGGCCTAGCGGCTTCATGCCTCTGCTGAAATGAGATTCTTTTGGCTCGTGTTGTTGACAATGAACTACAACGAAGAACACTTCACCCACATTTGTGAGTGGAATAGGTGTTCCTCCTCCTCTGGATCTTCAAGCTCATTCTTCTAGATCTTAGTGGTGGCCATGGTGGCACTGGACTCTACATCAATGATATTATTCCCTTTATCATTCCCCTTGTCAATTTATGACTCTGAGTCAGAACATGTGTCTAATTCAGAAGCCTTCAGCTCGGCCACAAGTGACTACCTGACCCAACACTCACTTGTGTTGTCAATGGTGCTCTTATAGAACTCACACCATTTTCCCGTGTCCTTGTTTTTCTTTGTGGTGGTTTTCTTTGTCTATAGCTTTGGTGGGCTATCTTGGGTCGTCCCTCTTGGCTTTGTCGTTTTCTCTATGGTTTGGGTGTGCCTTTTCCTTGCTTTGGATTCGCAAATCCAAATTCTCACTTCTTTAGTTTAAAATTTGCTCAAACTTGACAGTGTATCAGTACATTCTGCCGAGCGAGGAGATGTCTAGGAACTCCATCTCATCTTGTATGTACTTATGTAGACAGTTGCAGTACTTGACTACCAAATTCCGCTCAAAATCCTTGATACCCAACTTTGTACGAAGGGTATGGAAAACATTTATAAACTCTAGAAAATCTTGGTCCCTTCCCTGTCATAACATGGTCCACTTTATGTATTTATCTTCATAGCTCCCGACAGGGTAATATAGTTCTTTGATCGTGTCTCAGAAATAATTCCAATCGGGTGCGGCTAAAAATAGTTAGGATTCCCTCTCGCCCTTTTGTTCACAGTAGGTTTCCCATTAGTCCTTGATGTGTGGGGTTACTTTGAGAAGTGCAAAAGTAATATTTTCCTGCTTGGAAAAGTCATTAACTGAAAATTATTCTTCCAACAAATTTAACCATTTATGTACGATGTCTGCATCTATCTAGCACTGCAATATGGGAATATCAAAGTTAACTTGTACCTTAAAAGGAGTGGCTCCTGCAGAGTGGTTTTTGGATGAAGATGTGTTGCCTGTGAGTAGCTCTCGAAGGATTTGGGAAAATTTATCCATCATCACATTCCTCTATTGCTCAAGGGCTTCCTAGAGCAGTATTTTGAAAGGATCTCCTACCCCCTCGTATTTATTTTCTTTCACCATGGGAGGTCATCGGGTTTTGTGACGTTCGTCTTGCAAGGGTTCAACCAGATCAAGCCCTACCTCCTTATACCCTGACCTCATTAGGGATATGCAAAGAAAAATAGAGAAAAAGTAGACCACTCTGATACCACTGATCTAGACTTATGCATGAATGAAACAAAATACATAAATACCCATATACATAGCAATGCAGTAGAAATAAAACTTCATTTCATTAATATCAAAGAACTAAAATATGCTTACATACATAAATAAAAATAAACTAGCTCAGGCAATGGTAACTTATCTCTGAGAAGAGATGTGGCGACTACATGCCTCTAAATTATGTTACAACGATGCTCAAAGGAATATTTATTATTGAGAAACAATCCAAAACCCTAAACATCCAAAAAAATAACCTTAGGAGATGAAGGGCCAACACTGTGTGCCCTGTTTGGGTAAGTTGGTACATCAACTTCCCGCGGTCGTAACTTTGGTATACGATTTTTGTTTGGCTATCATAATACATCGTTTCGAAGGTCTCAAAGAGGAGGCTGAAAAAAATCCTAAATCCCGTTTGGGACTTTGGTGGTCTCTTTGTTTTCCCTAAAAATTTCTTTTAGTTCCTCAAAAGGGCTCCAGCAGTTTAAGACCCGCGAAAAATACCAAAAATAGTAAGTTGGGATACAATTAAGGAAACTGAAACGAAACAATGGTGGGGGTCCAAGTGAAATGGGGGGGTGGCCACCAATATCCACCTGGATCATCCTTAGAAGCCACATGCCCCAAGTAATGACCTATGTCTGAAAGAAACTACATTTGATAAGATTGGCATTCAATTAATGCTCTCGTAGAAACCTCAATATTTTTGCTAAGTGTTTGGCATGTTCTTCACATTCTTAGAATATATAAAGATGTCATCAATGAATACAATAACAAACTTGCCTAGATAAGGGCGTAACACTCTCTTCATAAAACACATAAAAGTAGTTGGAGCATTATGTTTAAAATAGCAACAAGAAATGCTAAAAATAGAAGTGCTAAAATTAGCACTGCTATAAATAGCATTTTGGGATACATTCCAATTTTAGTTAGTCCCTAAATTAAAATTGAGAATTAAAATTCGAATTTGATCTTAGCAGTTGTTTGTAAAATAATTAATTAATTCATCTTGAGTTAATTAGTTGTAGAAAATCAAACATGAAGTCTATGTGAAGACATTCAACAGTTTCTCCATTGATTGAGGAAGTTTCCCTTGATTAAAGGATATCAGGATGAGTTGTACTTTGAGTTGTAATTAGTTAGCTCAGTTAACTGAGTTAAGTCCAGTTAGATTAGTTTAAATTGTTTTTTGAGCTAATTGTGAGTTTATTTAGTTAATCCATGCATGCATGTAACTACTGCACTTCAGGTAACTGAATATTCTCTCATAAATAACTCATGCATGTCAGTTCAAACAGATACCCAGTTGATATCATATGATGTGATAGTGTACTATTGGTTGTAGGAATATTCCATGGAGGATATCTCTTGTATGAAAAAGGAATTCATTCCTTGGATATTGTGCAATTACTTTTGGGTTTGATGAGTGTGTGATGAGGCCAATTCACACAGGTGGCAGCATTGGACCCCAAGGAAAACTGTGCAAGGAAATAGGAGTCTTGGAGGGTAGAGGGGAGGTATATCTTGTGTCTATTTAGATTATGAGTTGTATTGTTGGATTGTACTCAGAACAGGATAGCTTGTGAGCCGATGCTTTGTGTAATCTGAACATATTTCCACTTGTATGATAATACAGAGATTGGGGTTTTTAGCTAAGGCTTTCCCCAGAGTATTCTTATGTGTTCATGTGTGATTGCTTTCTCATTCTCAGTTATATGTGTTCTATTTGATCTTGCTCATAATCAATTAAGCTTCCGCTTAGATCTTGTATTTTGCTTTAGTATATTGCATAATCTGTTGATCTACAGTGGGAAATTCTACATGGTATCAGAGCAAAGGTGATCGAAGCAAAGAATAGTATACTAATAAGGGAGAAGTTCGAAGATTCAAGTTCCTGATTATAGAATTCAAATTCTTATCACATCTCAAATTTCCCCAATTGAGTTCAACGGTTTAAGACTTGAGTATGCCCTTGATGGAAGCTTGAATTATATAGCCTAGAAGGATCACATGGAAGCAGTATTAGAGGACAATGGTCTAAAAGAATTCATTGATCAAGAAGTCCCCAAGCTGGCAGCAACTAATGCTACAGAATTGGTAGAATGGAAGAAATGTGTGGCTAGAGCGAGGAGAATCCTCCCGGAGGGAGTTCGAGACCACATTGTCTCGAGCATCCATGGGAAGGAGACACCATTTTCAATGTGGAAAACATTGAAAGATCTATATCAGAACAACAGTGATAAGGGGAAGCTGGCACTGAAAGAGAATATTCGGAAAATCAAGTGTGAAAAAGGTGACACGATCTCTACATATCTAAACAAGCTCACCACCTATAGGGATGAGCTTGGAAGTGTAGGGATCACGACAGTCGATGATGACATGGTGATTCTTGCTCTCCTCGGTCTTCCTAAGAGTTGGCATAGCTACCAAGACTCGGTTAACGGAAGAGAGAAACTGCTGTATTTGGAACAGCTTTGGTTAGATCTGATGCAGGAGGAGATAAGAAGAAGCACCAAAGATGGATCTTCATCAAAACAAGATGATGAAGAAAATCTAGCCTTAGCGAGTAAGGCGAGGAAAGGGAAAGGGAAGGCGTCCCATCCAAAAATAGTTCTTCCCATGGTGGGAAGAAGTTTGACAAATCTAAAGTGCGATGCTTTCATTTTCATGAGGTGGGCCATTATGCTACGAATTGTCCACAGAAGAAATCCAAGAAGGGATCCTCGAAGGGATCAGACGGTGAGGCACTGGCCTCACAATTCGAGTTGGATTTCTCTCTCTTCGCATGCATGGTTTCATCTATGGTGGGATGTGTTTCATACCTAGACAGGGGAGCCTCTTTCCACATGTCCAACGACAAGAATCTTTTTAGTACCTTAGAGGAGAAGGATCTCTAGATGTGGATCGAGATGGGTGATGATGGAAAGTACCATGTTTTAGGTGAAGGTATAGTTGTGTTTCAAAAGGAGCATGGAGCTCTTCTCACCCTAACTGATGTAAAATATGTACCAGGTCTGAAGAATAATCTTGTGTCTGTCACTATGTTAGAAGATAAAGGCTATGATGTAGTCTAGTAAAGGAAAGGTATTCCTTAGGCATATCAGTATTGGACAGACCAAGAGGATTGGGATTTGAGTAAAGAATCTCTACAAGCTCGTGGTAGACGACTATGCTACATTGAGTTCCAAAGCAGAGGTGGTGCAAAGCCAAGATGTTGGCAAGCTATGGCATAGAAGATTGGGCCACTTGCACCATGGGGCCTTGAAGATCATGCAGCAGATTTCTACCAGACTTCCCAAGGGAAAACTAGAGCATACGGATACATGCAAAGGTTGTACCTTGGGTAAGTATGCAAAATCTTCCTTTTAGGATCGAGATAGTAGAGCTAGAGAAATCATGGAGCGATTTCACATAGATGTTTGTGGGCCATTCTCTACAGCCTCCACCGCTAAACAAAGGTACTATGTTATTTTTATTGATGTTTTTTATAGTAGATGTTGGATCTACTTTATGCAAAAGAAGGACCAGACATTCTTGAGGTTTTGTGAGTTCAAAGCCTTAGCAGAGAAAGAATCTGGAAAGAAAATAAAAGCCTTGCGTAGCGACAATGGTAGAGAGTATGTATCCCAATAGTTTAAGGACTTCTGCGATGCATAAGGAATTAAACGGGAGTTTACAGCATCCCATAACCCATAGCAGAATGGGGTGGCCGAAAGGAAGAACAGATTGATTGTGGGAGTAGCTTGAGCGATGTTGCATGGCCAAAGCCTACCACTTCATTTGTGGGCTGAAGCATGCAATACAACAGTATGCTTGTAGGACAGAAGCCTGCACCGTATACTGGGAATGAAGACACCTATGGCGGCCTTTTCTGGGAAGCGACCAGATATGAGTCACTTTAGGATCTTTGGATCATCAGTAGATGCCCGAAGGAAGCTAGATCTAATACCTAAGTTGGGGATACTTGTGGGGTACACTGATACACGCCATAACTATTGAGTGTTCCTGCCTACCAGTTAGAGGATAGTCATATGCAAAGATCTGAAGTTCAACAAGGAGAAAGCCACGCGAGTATCACTTGAGAGGGAGCTCAAGTTTCATGCATAGGAGGAACTTTCAGTTCCTATGGAGGAGGAGCCTCAGATTGATGCAAAGCAGTTACATGGAGAGGATCAAGGAGTGGAGACATCCACTCATGTTGAGTCTTCTAGAGATGGGAAAAAAAGCTTAAGGGAAGCTGACAGGTTGATGATGGATGTGCGAGAGAATGTGGGACATCCATCTTCTCAGCACAGACAGAGGAGGTCACCCGAGTGGTACACTGGTTACATGGACTTGGTTGGGGAGTGTGTAGAGTCCAAATCTTCTTCATTTGAGGAGGCAGTGCAGAAACCAGTTTGGATAATGCAATGGTAGAGGAGTACAACTCTATCATTCGGAATAGTATGTGAGGTGTTGTCCCAAGACCTCAGGACAAGTCAGTGGTGAGTTCCAGATGGCTTTACAAGGTAAAGCTGGTAGTTGATGGTAGTGTTGAGAAACATAAGGCAAGGTTTGTTGCCCGTGGTTTCTCACAAGTCGAGGGGATCGGCTACAATGAGACCTTTGCTCCTGTAGCAAGGTACTCATCTATCAGATCAATCTTGGCACTATCAACTCAGATGGGTTGGAAGATCCATTAGATTGAGGAAGAGGTGTACATTGAGCCACCAGAAGGTTTTGAGACCTTCGATCATGAGTCGCATGTGTACCAACTCAAGAGGGCTTTGTATGGGCTGAAGCAAGCACCCCATGCTTGGTATACCATGATTGACAGCTATTTCACCAGGTTGGGCTTAGCCAAGAGTGAAGCAGATGCGAACATTTACCGCATCATGGTAGAAGGTAAGCCATTGATGATTGTTCTTTATGTGGATGATCTGATTTTGATAGGTTATGATTAGTTGATCAAGTCTTGCAAGGAGGACCTTGCAAGAGAGTTTGAGATGAAAGACATGGGTCTTATGCACTACTTTCTAGGCATGGAAGTGTGGTAGAAATATGGGGAAGTATTTGCGTCTCAAGGCAAGTATGCCAATGAGATACTCATGCGCTTTCACATGGAGAAGTGCAAGCCCATGTAGAATCCTCTAGCTGGGAACTAGAGGAAGAAGGATGCTACTTCAAGTGAGGTAGTAGCTTCTACTATTTATCGGCAGCTTGTGGGTTCACTTATGTATCTAGTGAACACACGACCAGAGTTATGCTTTGTGGTCAACCAACTGAGTCAAGCTATGGTTCAACCTACCAAGCTATTTTGGAAGGTAGCAAAGCATGTGTTGAGATACCTCAGAGGCACATCTAAGTATGGATTGTGGTATAGATGGATAGAGGGAGTGAAGCTTCAGGGCTTCACAGATGCAAATTGGGGAGGGAGTCCATCAAACTAGAAGAGAACTTCTGGAGGAATCTTAAACCTTGGTTCAGTGGCAGTTTCTTGGTACAGCAGGAAATAGAGGTCAGTTTCACTTAGCTCAACAGAGGTTGAATACATGGCTTCCAGTCAAGCAACATGTGAGGTCATTTGGATGTGAAGATTCTAGTGGGATTGTTTGGTCAGAGGATGGATCTAATTGTGATCTATTCCGATAATCAGAGTTATATAAAACTCTCTGAGAATCCAATTTTTCATGACAGGTCCAAGCACATTGATATCCAGTATCACCATCTTCGAGACTGGGTGGTCAAGAGGATCATGTTGATGCTGTATGTTTCGACCGAGGAACAAGATGTAGATATTTTGACTAAGACATTGTCAAAATTCAAGTTCGAGTTCCACAGAGACAGGATTACGATTACTGATAATCTCTTTCTTGTTGAGAGAGAGTGTTGAAAATAGCAACAAGAAATGCTAAAAATAGAAGTGATAAAATGAGCACTGGTATAAATAGAATTTCAGAATACATTCCAATTTTAGTTAGTCCCTAAACTAAAATTGAGAATTAAAATTCGAATTTGATCTTAGCATTTCTTTGTAAAATAATTAATTAATTCATCTTGAGTTAATTAGTTGTAGAAAATCAAACATGAAGTCGATGTCACGCGGAATGAGTCGATCTTGTGGACAAGATAGACCTTCCTAGAATCTAAAGAAGACCTAATGACAAGAAAACCAACCAGACACTATCTTTCTCTCAATGTGCTTTTATAAATAATGGCAAACAAGTGTGTTTAAGGCCTACCTTATGTCCAACGCAAGTTTGGGGATTCCCTCGCTTCTTTGATCCAAATGAGTTCCTTTGTCGTGAACCTGCAAACACAAACAAGGAAAACAATTAAATAGCACCTAAAAAACCAATATTATAAAACATATATAACATGAGATACTTGTTGAGAAAAATGAGTCTGATTGTATTAATTCAAAAGAAGAACTTTACAACCTTTGCCTTGACGCTGTACAAGCTCCTCCCAGGGTCCAACAAGAAGTCTCCTCTACTTTGACAAGCTTCACTCATTCCCTAATGGGGCCAAAAAGGTATGTGATCTCTCCTCTTAAGCTCAAATAGGAAGTCTTGATTTCACCAGCATTTACCCTCAAAAATGTTCAGCTTCTAACCTCTCTAGCCACTAACCCAACGCCTCAATTTATAGTGCAATGGAGGGAAGTTACTAGGTCCTCCTTCAAAGGGATATCCTCCTTCAAAGGGATAGCTCCTCCTAACAAGGGATTAGCTCCTTCTCTTTTGGGATGCATGAACCTCTTTGGAGCGAACAATCCACGTCAAAATTCCTTCTATAATCATCTAGAATTAACCCAAAGTGAGTTTTTTAAGATAAAAATTGTGCCTTTTGACTTTCGCAGGGGTACGCACCCTCCCCTTTACATACAAAGCGTATAAGTACGTAGGTACTCTGAAAAAAGGGTGCGGGCCCGCAGGTAAAAGTGAGAGAAAGTGCAGAACCAGAGTTACATTGCTCTTTGATGTCTTTCTCTCATTTCCAAAGCTTGTTTTGAAGAGCTGAGGTTTGAGACTTGCTTAGGAGGCTAGTATAGGTGGTGATAGACCCATACTGACTGCAAATAATCAAGGTGATGATATTTTTGTGTAATAGATTGCCCCCTAAA
>APFE031480602.1:6610-81172 GCA_000404065.3 Pinus taeda | reverse complement strand
TGAGGATCTTCCATAACCATCAACGTAGATTGAAGTGCCTCACCATCTTGACATAAATCTAAGGAGAAAGATGCTAAATAATGAAGATCAGAGAGCATGAACTGTCATTGAATGTATTATTGGGAAAATAAGTTGCATGACAATCACCAAAGATGGGGAAATGATTAAATGAGTTTGTTAAAATATCAGATTCCCAGTTTGAAATGAACAAAGACAAACTCATTTGAACAATCTTGCAAACACTTTGATCAATGGAACCAAGTTTGTCATGAGCTAGACATGATGGACCACCCACCTACAACTAGTGAAAAATTGTGCAGGCATCATGGTCATCACATGAATGTAAAAGGGATGCCAACATTGTGAATGTGTGAAACAATTTGGGGCATGGTGAAATGAAAGGAACTTGATTCACATGAAAGCATGTACATTTGTCTTCACATAGGGGGATTGTTGGTGTGCTGAGCGAGCATATTTGAAGTACAAGGTCTGCAGGGAGACTAAGGAGCTGATCATGAGACGGAAAATCCAATAAGTATGATTGCGGGAAAAGACAGTATTTGAGATTATCAACTTCATAATTCCATGATTTCATGAGGGATGAACATTCCCACCTTGAGTTTGATGCAAGATATGTGCATGAAGACATAGGTGTTGTGATAGATTTGTGCATTAAGCCATAAGTGAAATTTCGAAAATTTGAGAGATCACATCCAGAATACCGAACATTTTTTACACGTGAATACACATCGAGTGCAACCATGCAGATAGATGGATTGTGCATGAGAAAAAAGATATAATTGGGTTGTACAGGAATACAAGACTCGTGAGGTCCTAACATAACCATCAACGAATGTTGAAGTGCCTCGACTCCTCTACACTTCCCATAAATTTCTAGAATTGTGTAATCATATTTTGAAGTTTGAACTAGATCATGCATGGCTTGAGGATAGCTAATCTCAAAATTTCTCTAAGGATGGAAGCCATCTCTATCACAAGTTGCACTAGATTTTCAGCCTCAACAAACTGACTTGAAGATTTGTCTTCATGTAATAGAAGAGATGATGGGGAATGGGAAGTATGCTCTTTGTTTAAATTGTTTTCAACTTCATCATGGACAACCTTGCTACCTTGTGTCAACTAAGGAGATAACTCATCGGATGAAGACGTAAGAGAAAATGGAGTATCTCTAACACATGTGGGTGCTTTTTGAATGGCATGACACACAAGCCAGTGAGGTGAAGAGGAATTTTCAATATGAACGTCTTCTTTGACTAGAGGAAATTCTATATGTGAGTTAGAGTATTCATGAGTGATTGTATTGAACGATATTCGAATGAGTGAGGATTTAGTGAGGAAGATTGATATCCTATAATCTCTCCTTGTCTCATTCGAGTTCTTTTAGTTTAATTAGCCATAATTGCCATAATTTGCTCCCAAAAACCTGCAATCAATGCACATTAGACCACTAGACATAACATCTTACTTTTGCTCGTCTCATTAAGAAAAATATAATTAAAACATGTAAGAAATTATGATAAGAGTTGATTTAAGTAAGCTTGGAGGTGTATTTAGGTCCATATATTTACCCAATTATGAGCCTCATCACCTTTGTGGGTTCAGTTACTAGTCTTGGAATCCCTAGTTGGAGAAACACTTAAGAAGCCTTGTATAAGCTGTGGGTTGAGTTACTAGTCCTGGAAAACTTGGTTGGAAGGAATTATTTGGAAGCCCTGGAAGGCTTGGATGGAGACCAATACGATGATGGTTTTGGTGATGTTCGACTGGGTGACGAAATCATTGTTTGATGGGTTGAGGTGGATGGTCTTTAGAATCCCTCGATGAGGTTTGATTGATGTGTTCTATGAGATCCCATATTCATGCTTGAAATATGGAATGGGGGTGGTTGGATGAAGAGAGATTTGGCTCAACCATTCTATGGTCCGGTGGAACATGGAAGTACCATCCTAGGTTTGGATTTTGCATTATTAATGAAAGGTTATTTCTCCTTGTATTTCTATGAGCATTTTGATGGATTATATGTGGTCTATATGGATGTACTTTCATGAGTATCTCTCCTGCTATTATGCTGGTTATGTAAGTGTTTTATGACAGAAACCATGTATGGATTTCATCATGTTTTTACTTGTAATCGAATGATCAATGTATCTATGGCCTAATAGATGGGATGGAAGTTTATGTATCGAGGCATAAATGGTTCTTAGCTATTCACAGCTAAGTATGAGACCCCTATGATCAGAATTGTTATTTACACCTGTAGACTACATATTTGTGATATGCTTGAGGAAATTCCTGTCATGGCTAGTAGGGGTCCATTCAAGGTCTTAAACAAGTATTTTTTTTCGTATTGTCATTTCCATGTTATCTCACTGATTTGAAGAGATGGTTCAATTCTGGGTAGTGACTTGGGCTACGGGCTTGAAAAAGTGGCTAAAATCCTGGAATCGTTGGCATAATACTGACAATTTTGGTATCCAGTCACTGGAAGGCAAGCCTGTGAGAGAAAGTTTGGGTTTCTGGTCACACTTATGCCTATAGCATGGGAGCGAATGAGGCTTAAGTTGTCCAAAAGATTAGTGGGAATCCAAGGCAAGTTGTCTAAAGTATTGGATTGGTTCCTGAGGGTATTGTAGATGATGATAAATATTTGTATGGTGTGTTTTTGTTGGTTTCACTTCCTTAACTTGATTTAGGAGGTCGAATAATATCATAGTGGTCTCTTGTCTCATGTTTACCTCGGCTCGCAAGTTGCTTCGATAGATTTGGGAGGAGGGTGTGACAAAAAATTTGTTGTGTTCTTAAATTATTTTCTTGTCATTCTTCTAATTTAAAGGTGACATGTATACTTTCGGAGTTCAATACATTGGGTTTACAACTTTTTTATTCATTATATTCTCTAGTATTTTAGAACAATATTCTAAAGAATGATCACCCATCTGCACATATTATAGAACACAAGTTTGTTTTATCATTCAAGGGGAAACTAGGCCGAGTATGGTCTTCGTACCGGCACATGAAGAAATATATTCTTCCTCTACCTCAACCATGGCCTCGACATCATCTATTAAATCCTCCTCTTCATCCACCAACTCCTCTACCTTGAGAGCCATTTTCTCTACCTCCTTGTTTTATTGGATCCTTAAACTAATCAACTACCTATGTATGATATGTAGTATGATAATCAATCTTGTTTCTCACATTAAACTGATATTCCTAAGTGGAACATTAGGGGAGTTTTGAGGTCTAAAATGGGCCTCGTATGGAAATTATAAAATAATAGTGGAAATAATAAAACAAGAGTAGATTACATCATCAAATTTTAGAGGGAAAAAAGAAGAAACTATTTTTTTAACTTGTATTTTCAACTTATCTCCCTAAGGGTTTACTCAAATTTAGAGCGGAAACACTCGTTGGATACAAAATTTGATTCCTCATCCAACGAGTACCCATGTTGCATACTTTTTATGGACCCTACTACATGAAAAATAATAAATACATGAAAAATGTGATTGCAATCACATGTTTTTATGTATTTCTCATTTTTCGTGTAGCAGGGTCCATCGAAAGTATGCAACATGGGTGCTCCTTGGATGAGGAATCAATTTTTGCTCCAACGAGTACTCTCGCTCAAAATTTGAGTAAAACCTTAGGGAGATAAGTTAAAAATATGAGTTGAAAAAGTAGTTTTATTATTATATTAATTTGTAGTATTTTTACCTTTTTACTCCAAAAATGGTAAATCATCCCCCATGGTTGACATCATCATCTTGAATCATATTGGCTCTTATAAAGTTTTTTTATGTTGTAAATTTTTCTTTGGAGGCCCATTTTAGACTTCAAAAGTCCCCTAATGTGGGTTTTGTCTTCACATATGGCACACCACTTAGGTTTTTCATCTCTTAAATTGAATTGGCACTCTCTTCTAGTATGAACCTATGAAAATTGGCATATTTCATAGTATATATCTATTTGAATGCGATGGACTTCCTAATGAAAATAGTCCAAACGTTTAATATTATCCTTTATGTTCCCTTTAGTTCTACATTTGGTGCAGAATAAACCAAATTTTTACAATGAAAAACTTAGTAGGGACTACTCAAAATACCCAATTTTCTCTTCTATTATTTTATTAGTCGACACAAAATTCAACTACCAATCATCATATATTTCAATGCATTGGCCTTTTTTTAATGCTTCCTTGCATGATGTAATTTCATGCATTCCTAATGGCCTTCATATTTTCTGTAGTAACCCAACAACATACTATCGAACTAGCAAAGCTTCATCAATGTTGTATGTGATTTGACATAACGTAACACAACAAATTTAATATGGAGTTCACCCAAAACTCTTGTGCTACGTCTCCTAGTCCAGCCTTCAGTGGTGGCCTCTCTATTATGTCTTCAGGAACAAAGTTTTATAAAGTATGAACTCAAAATGAGTCTCAACACAAAAAATACAAACAACATGAGTTTTTCTTGAATTCCTCAAGCTTCTATGGATACATAAACTCTTTCTTTCATTCTTTGTCTCTGTTTTCTCTCTGTCTCAGAACTACCCCCTCTGTCTCTATCAATCTGTGGCTTTAAAGCCAATCAGCGCTATTTGTTCATTTCCCCTTCTCGGGCTCTCTGGCTCCCAGCCTCTGCCCGATCGAATCCCCTTCTGAGCATTAGCAATCATGGCATAACATCTTCAGGGAAGGTTGCCACTTGTTTTGCAATGTAAGGGACCATCGAGCCTTTGAAATCCCCAAGAATAGTGTTCTCTGTTTACACAAAGAGAAACACAAAAAAACACGGGAAAACTCTGCCAAATCTCTATTTATCAGACTTCAAACATTATGAATTTTGCCCTATATTCCATCCGATCCACCTGTAATTGCTTATCGCAAGTCGCAAATGCTCATTCCGTGGTTTCCCCTTTGTATTGGGAAAATCCATTAAAACACTGAAAATATCACAAAATGGCTTTATGGTGGACTTGAAATGTTATACATTTGCATTTACAAACCCTTTTGGGTCTGGTTTAATCACATCAGCACATTCCTTTGCTTTTCATTTATTTAATGAAAATGCGAAAATACATAGAAAAATTTCGTTTTACGGAACTCAAAATATATGAAATTTGGTTCATAATTCCATCGGGTCCAGCCATCACATCACATATCTGTAACGGCCTCGCTCCATTGTAATGATTTGATGTGATATTGTGATGTGATTGATCACAATCGCATATCGCATAGACCACCGGGCCATTTGGTAAGCACTCCTTGTATTTGCCGATTGCGATATCACGCGTTAACCTGGGTCGTCGATCTACGCGGTTGATCGACGGTCCTCATTGACCCGCATTGATCGCGATTGCAACTATCATGTGAAAGCCTCCAATTTCCTCTACCTGTCATCACTAATTGCGATGTGTCGATCAGATTTGGACCGTTGATCGGCCAGATCCAACGGTTCTTGTGCATCACTGCCGATAACCTATTTTTCCACTGTTTCCTTCTGTTTTTTGTTGCGGATAGTGTAATCCGCCATTTCTAGGAGTTCTTCTTTTGCTATAGTTTTGATCTCTTAAAAGATTTTTAAAGATTTAGAGGGTCTTTGGATCCATTTTGGATCACGCCTTCCCACTGAAAAGCTTTTGGACCACCAAAAGTTGGTTTTCAAGCATCAATCAAGTGAGGATAGAGCTTCCTCACCTGTCCAATTTCTATCCATCATGCACTGCTTGGTTTTGAACCTTTGAGTCCGATTCTGAGGTACTCAACATCCCCTCTAAGTGTAGGTCTCACCTTCTTGTTGAGAATTGTATCTTCTTGCAACTCACTGAGATATTTAGGCAACAGATCATCAATAGAAGGTAATTGAGTTTTCTCTTCAGGATCTTCAACCAATGAAGGTTCAAATGGTTTCAAGTTTTCTGCATTAACTACTGAATAGATATTCATGTAAGCTAGAAAATCAAGGAAAAAATCATTCTCACCAATTTTCTCAAGTATCTTGAAAGGCCCATACATTATTGGCTTCAACTTCTTTCCTTCACCTTTCATTCTGTCTTTGTTGATGTACAACCAGACTTGATCACCAACTTGGAAGTTATGTTCAATTCGATGCTTATCATGCCTTGCCTTGTAATTGGCCTCGCTCTTTTCCAGCTATTCCTACACTGCCTCGTGGATTTCTTGGATTTGTTCAATGAACTTGGTTGCTTTGTCCACATAATTGTGTCCACTAACTGCTATGTCTTTTCCAAAGACAAAATCCAAGGATGAATTTGGTGTAAAACCAAAACAAGTATGAAAAGGATATCTTTCTGTAGAAGAGTGCTTAGCACGATTGTAAGCATGTTGCACATAACAAAAACGTTCATCCCAAAGCTTGGGACGCTTGCTGCAATAACCTCTGAGCAACTAGATCATTGCCCTGTTGACCACCTCTATTTGGCCATCTATTTGTGGATGAAAGGTTGTGCTCTTCTTAAGTCTGGTGTCTATTAATTCCCACAGACTTGACCAAAACTTCCTAACAAATTGGGAATCTCGATTAGATACAATGGAAGTGGGTAACCCAAAATGAACTCAGACATGCTAAAAGAACAACTTCGCTATTTGTTCAGCTGTAATATTCTTATTACAAGGTATTAAAATACACATTTTGTTGAACCTATCCACAATAACATAAATAGTCATGACCTTTTCTAGATTTTGGCAATCCCCCAACAAAGTCCATGGAAACACTTTCCCAAGGATGAGAAGGAACTAGAAGTGGAGTGTACAAGCCTAATTTTCTATTGCTAGGCTTGCTTTTAGCACACATGGTACACCCTTTAATATATCTAGAAACTGTTTCATGCATTCTTGACCAATAGCAGAACCCTTGCACCTGTGGAACTATTTTACTTACACCAAAATGACTTGATATAAGAGAAATATGTGCTTCCCAAATTATGTTAACTCTTTCAGTTTGTGGAATGCGTAACTTTCCCAAATGATACAAGAGTTGGCCTTTAACATAATAATGCAATTCTTCTACTTGTTTTCCATGACTTAAAGTTGCATATACATCTTTAAAATCCATATCTTAAGCATATTGTTCAATGTAGCTTTCATGCATTACTGAGTTATGCTTAAGTATAGCAAATGCATTTATGATTGGTCTAGACAACATGTCTACAACTTTATTGTGTATTCCCTTCTTATATTTGATGACTAGATGAAACTACTGTAGCAAACCCATCCACCTATAGTGTCTTGATTGCTGCAATTTAGTTTTTGAGTGCAAATATTGAAGTGGTTGATGGTCTGTATGGATGATTGTTTCTTTGCCCATTAAGTAGTGTTTCCACTTTTTCACACTTTGTACTAATTCATGCCATTATTTATCATATGTGAGATAATTAACTACTGTAGAATTGAATGTCTCATAATAATAACATATGGGTTTATCGTGTTGCATCAACACTACTCCCATGACATAGTCACTGGCATCTGTTTCAATCTCAAATGGACGTTGAAGATATGGTAGTGCTAGTACTGGTGCTGTACTAATTTTTTCATTTAAGGTGTCGAAGGCTTTCTGATGTTTGCCTCCCAACTGAAACACCTTGTTCAATAATGTTAAAGCATGTAAGGGCATTGCAATCAAGGAAAAGTTAGCAATAAACTTTCTCGAATATTGCGCTACTCCTAGGGAGCTCCTAACTTTTGTAGCAGATTTTGGTTTAGGCCAGTTCACAATGACTTCAACCTTAGAGGGATCTATCTTCAATTAACCACCCCTTACAATATGACCCAAATAATTTAAAGATGTTTTGCGAGATTCACATTTTTATAGCTTAACATAGAGATTTTCTCTTTTAAAAAAATCTAGAGTCTCCTTTACATGCTTCAAATGTTCTTCCCATGTTTTACTGAAAACAAGAATGTCATCTAAATATACAATCACAAAATCATCAATAAAAGGCCTGAGTGCATCATTCATAACTCTCATGAAAGTGGTAGTTAAAAAGGCCTGAGTACATCCCCCATTACAGGGAGGTTTGGAGAGGGGTAGTAGCCCTGTGCATGGGTCAGGGGTAGTGCCTAGGGAAAAATTATTATGCATACCCAATAATAGTTGGGAAAACCCAAGGATGGTGTGCGGACCTATTGAAAATGCGACAAGTGCTGGTCTTCGTAATGTAATACAAATGTATCATGGATGCACTTATTATATTCATTTATTACATTCATTATTATTGTTTTATTTATAGTCAGAAAATAAAATATGAGTCAAGGAAACGTAACTGAGTCAAATTTTGATTTGGACTCCTTGTAAGAAAAAGAAAAACCTTTTATTGAGTCAAAAAGTCAAAATTTTAATCCACAAGATCAAGTCGGCCTTGCGTGAACAAGTTGGTCTAAAAGAAGTAGCTATTCAACCTCCTAGATAGCTATAAATACAAGACACTTCAACCTCATTCATCCACTCACTCAACACATCGATTTTTATGCCAAAGATAAGAAGAAAAATAAAGAAGTCAAAGGAGAGGAAACTCAAGTGTTTTTGGCTTGTTTCTTCTCACACATGGAGAAATTTCATATTACAGGTCTAAAACTTCAAGTCCAAACTACATGTTCGAAATTCTTTGATTTGAATAGATTTTACAAGGTTTGAACAACACTGACTTTCATTGACTTGATTTGGTTGGAGGAGATTTCAAGGAGGTATGCCTTAGGTATTTATGGTAGTCTTAGTCTTGGTCTTGGTCTTGGGTCTTCAATATCTCACTTTGATATGATTCTATAAGTAGAGGATTTTTGAGTTTTCCCCCTTGTGGGGTTTTGCCCTAGCTTGGAGCCTAATTGCTAGTGTTTGCCTCTTTGTGATTCTTACGTTTTTGGTAATTTTTTGATGAGGAGAACATAATATTAATAAGAAATCGACAAGAATTCCTTATTAATTATCTCGTTATGAGAAATCATCTATAAGCATCTATCAACATCTCGATTTCTCTATAGGATGTATCAAAGGTTTTGCGCATGGTTTTTGCACATTGTTTTTTGTGTGTGATGGTTTTTCCCCTCGTATTTTGTAAATACAGTCAAGGGAACTATGATTATGTTCTAATATAGGGTTAATATATTTGGGTTTATGAATTCTTTGGCATGTATATAATGTACTGTAACATTGAAAGGAATAAAATGAAAAATCATCTAGTTTTCTAGTTTTGTGTTCCAAGAGAAAATACCTATCTATATTTTTACGTTCTCCCCATTGCATATTTTTTTCTTTGTTTAGGAATTGTTTTGTGGTTAATTTCATTATCGGGCTAAAACCTACAATAAACACAACTATGGGTACCTTTTCCATAGCATTGGCTAGACATCACATTGCATATTTAAGACAAATAAGTACCTATATGAGATTATTTGTTGCTAACAACCAATCTAGGAAAGATCCTTTTATGCCCAACCATAAGCTCAATTGCACCATTAGTTTCCACAACTCGCCACCCCCTAGGCAAGCCATGATACCACAAGGGAAAAATTGTCCATGCTTCAAAATTTGAGATGGGTAAAGGAAACTCTCCTTTACAAATACAAAGACAATAAAGAACTCCTCTACATGTTGGACCTAAGGTCTCCACAAGTTTTAGATGCCTCTTGTTTCGCTACCATAGTAATACATAAATCCCATCATTGTCGATTAATCCATAGGTAGTTTCCTCAACCATTGCTTATCATACTTGCTTAACATGCATCAATTTGTGACCCCATAGCTTAGCTAAGTTTTAGAGATCCTGAGTGAGTATTTGGCATGCAAAATTTATTTTCAAAGAGCCCAAAACACACCAAAAATGACTCAACCTATAATTAGAAACTTGTGGGCATATTTAGGCACCCAAAACATATTTTATTTACCCATAATGCTTCACCCATCATTCTATTCATGAATCTTTGCTCCCTTACATAATTTTCCTTCATCAATACAACTTACTATTGTAAAACACCACATTTACCTCAAACTTCCACAAAATTCATTGGTCAAATTCAAAACCCTTGGAATGTACATAGCCCATTTCCTCCAATAAATTTTGGAGCATTATTTATGTTTCTATCCCAACTTCCAAAATTATGAGCAATACTATTCCAACTACTTAGTCATTCGCAATCAATGAGTTCTTGGTAAGGGGGATAAGGTTCATATTTGAATTCAAATTTTATCATAAGGCCTTGGAAAGGAAATTTCCTATATCTCCTCTTAATTTCCCTACTTGTGGTACCATGGACTATATAAATGACTACATTTTACTAATTGATTGTGCCAACATATCTATTGATCAATCTTTAGATTACATATATACTATTCCCGCATTAATCTAGTTCATTTTTTCCATTAAGATGCATTTTTTCTTGACATAAGCAATGCAATACCATTTAGGTAATTAATTACAAATTAAATTTGGGATCAAGAGGGGGAGTTACATTAAACATAATCCCATAATTCAACCATAATAGACATGGTCAACCATGGGAAACAATGGTCAACCATGGTCAATTATATCCACCATAGGAAAATATAGTCAAACATAGTTAAACATCAATAACCATAATCAACATGGCCAAATTTGGTGAGCCATAATCAAACATGCTAAATATTTCTCAACCATAAATAACCGTGGTCATATATAGCCAGCCAACCATGATGAACATGGTCTTCCTTGATTGACCATGTGTAGCTTTATTAACCATACTCAACCATGGTCAACCATGGGAAATTTTTGGTGGCCATAGTCAACCATGTTCAACCATAGTTAATCATGGTTAACATGGGCAAGATGATCACCACTATTAAATGTTGTCAAGCATAGTCAACCATAGCTAACCATGGTCAAGCATAAGCAACCTTAGGAATGTGCAGTCATAGTCAACCATGTTCAACCATAGTTAATCACGGTTAACATGGGCAAGATGATCACCACTATTAAATGTTGTCAAGCATAGTCAACCATAGCTAACCATGGTCAAGCATAAGCAACCTTAGGAATGTGCAGTCAACCATGGTCAACTATAGTCCAACATGTTAAACATGGGAACGATGATCACCGCTATCAAATATTATGAGCAATAGTGAATTAAAGTCTTTCATGGGTGACTATATTCAACCATCATTAAGCATGGTTAAACACAATTAAACATTGTCAACCATATTAATCCATAGTGAGTCATATCTTGACCACAATAAAATTGGTTCAACCTTAAGCCGACCATGTTCAATAAAAGTCAACTAGAGTTGCCCATAGTCACCCATGGTCCATTGAATTCAACCATGGTCAAATATAGACGACCACACTTACCAATTCTGTACCTATTCAAAAGCATTAACATAGTCAACTATAATAAATCATGCTTAGCTAACGTTAAAAGTGGTCAACCAATAGCCTGTCGTGGTCAATTGGATTCAATCGTGGTTAAACATGTTCAACCATACTTTCCATCCCCATGTACATTGACCATCAACTAGTAACAAGAACATTAATGTAAAATGGTTGATATATGTCAATTGGTGCAAGTAGCTCAACCACTTTAACTTTATGTGGTTGTTGCTAGTTATCCCTAAATTATCTAGTCTTACAAACTACAAATAAGATAATAAATCATTTTCTTAGAGAGTGAGTTGATATATATCCACAATGCTCATATGGTGCACATTAAAACATAATCCTTTGTGTTTATCTTTGGTCAACATTACTCAAGTTAGATCTTGAATAACTCGTAATATTAACATATTGAATTTAACACTTGAGATCTAGATGGGTATGCTACCATTGATTGTGTTTTGGACGGGTATGCTACCATTGAGTGTGGCTTATGATGGACTAACCGTTGCACCACTACGAATCAATTGCTTAGACTAACCACCACCTTGGGAACATGGGACTAGCCTCCTACTCAAAGTATTGTTTCAAGTTTAGAAGTTTACTAATGCATGCAAGTTTTTGTGTAATGGAAACCTCAATGTGGTATGAGAGCCTTGGCCTAGGTTTGATTCCCTCAAGCTACATCTTGGGGGGTAAGTGTTGGACTATTGGTTGCACCTATGGGGATCAATGACATGGACTAATAAGAGGGGGGTGTTGGATTAATGGCTACACATATGGGAATTGATCATGTGGACTAAATGTCACCTTAATAGGCGAGACTAACTAGCCACTCAAGGTAAGATTATGCATTTTGAACGGTTTACTAATGCTTGCAAGTTTTAGTGTAATGCAAACATACACACATATATATGAACACATTTCAATGAGATTTTGAAGGCTTTAACCTTTACTAGTAATTATTCTACATGATAAGCAATATACACCCCACAATTATACAATACATATTGTATATGTTAAGATATCCTATATGGAAAATAAAGACATTCTGATCCAGCGATGTATATGCCAACCCATATGGCATTCATTCCATTATTTCCAAATGCATAGTGTTTTACTTTCTCACTTGTGAAAATCAAAATTTCATATTAATATTTAAATAATTACATTTAAATTATAATTTCTATATGTCACTTAAAATTGAAAATAAAACAAATAATTAAACGTATTATATAATTTTATTCTAAAAAATACTAAAACTCCCCTCCAATATTGAAAGTTGTATAACCTACTTCATAAGCAGCCTGCAATCATTGAAGTCCAAGTGACATTTCACTATGAAGATTTCTTGTCTGGAATGTCTAGACTTAGTAAAATTTAGCATAATGTGTCTTTTGCTGCACTTGTGAATAAGTTCATAAATGACAACGGGAGTGTGTTATTATTAATTTTTAATTTAAAAGGTAACATAGGACCGCCTAAGACCGCCTAACTGGGAAAAGAAAACATTGCTACCCAATTTTACTCAAAGTTTTGACATTTAATTTTAATATTGCAAGGCCGACACAAATATATTCTTTAAATGATTTTCAATTTAGACTAACATGGTTATAAATAAAGAATTTGAATAGATGACTTTTAAGAAATTGACCAGGGAAAGTTCGATATCAGCTTCTGAAGCTCAGAGCTATTCACATTCGGGCTTGGGTGGTCTCATTGCAGTGAACGACATACTTATCAATACAGAAATTTTGGGTTAAAACCAGAGCATTGCAGGTCCGGTAATTTCTGGGGATTTATTTTTAGAGCAATATTGTCTCTTTCTCATATTGGGTCGCATTTTTGGAATAAGCGTTTTCGTCTATTGAAAAGCATATCTGAAATGGCAAATCAACCAGGGAGAAGTAATGGTATTAACAGTAATGTTGGAACGGGTTCAAATCATAGTACTAGCACAAACACCAATATGGCGACGGTGGCACAACGACGGCAGGTGCAAGGAGTCCCATATGGATGTGGTTCTAATAATGGGTACCCAAACACCAATATGGCGATGGTGACACAACCACCGATGGTGACACAACAAGGATTCCCATATGGATATGGATATGGATATGGATATCAGTATGGTTATCCAGAACAATTCTATGCAGGATACCCTCATGAACCACCCTTTTCATACGCTCTGTCACCACCACAAGCTCCATCCATAAATGTGGTTGTGAATTTAAATCACGATGGCGAGAACCAGGGCCATACTAATAATCATCATGGCCACCCTGGTGCTTATCAATCTCAACCAGCAGGACCACAGCTGCAACGTCAACAGCTACAATTGCAACAACCGCAACCAGGGATACTTGAATTAATGCAAGGGAAAAGGTCCCAAAGAGAAAGTGGTGGGAGTGGGGATTTAGTTTTCTGGGATGACTACAACCTTCCGGAATTTGTCACTCGATATGCCAATGCAAAGTTTTTTGTTATCAAATCTTACAGTAAGGAGCACGTTGTTAGCAGTATTAGACATGGAGTGTGGACAAGCACTTACAATGGAAACCAAAATTTAAATGCCGCATACACTGAGGCTGCCTCTCTCGAGAAAAAGGTCCAAGGATTTACTATATCCAGTGCTTCTAGTTCCAATTGCCCCATATTCTTACTATTTTCGGTGAGCGTTTCTATGAATTTTATGTCATTTCGATTACTTGCAAAGAGTTCATTCTGGAAAAAAAATACCCTTATTTCAAGAATAACATCTCATCTGGGTGAGTGCAGGTGAACAGAAGCGGTAACTTTTGTGGGGTGGCCGAAATGGTTGGGCCTGTAGATTTCGGAGCGACATCAGAATTATGGGAGTGGAGGGACAAATTTCCTGTGAAATGGCACATAATAAAAGATGTTCCATTCAGACAATTCTTCCATATTACCCTAGAAAGCAATGAAGGCCGATCAATTATTTATAGTCGAGATGCTCAGCGGGTAAGTTCGCAGCTTGTCATTTATTTATATTGTATAATGTCTCGTACATTTCATTCCAGTTTTGAAACCATATATAATTTTTCTTAGGATTTAGGGGAATTACTTGGGCAAATCCCAAATTCAAATCTGACAACTGTCACTGTCACTATAAACCCTAAACCCTAGGGTATCAAGAAAAGTTACTGAATATGAAATAATGATTTGCAGGTCGAAAAGGAGAAGGGCGAAGAAATTCTAGATATATTTAAGAATTACGTTTCGACAACCTCATTGCTGGACGAAATTGCATTGCGAAGACAAAGACGAGTGGATGTAGTGATAAGAAGGCCACCATCACCACCAAAAAATGTTGAGGAACAATATCAGGGTGTACATGAGAAACAGCAACAGCAAAATGAAGAAGAGGGAGCCTCGACGACTAGCAGCAGCGCTTGCAGTAACGAAAACAGCATTCAAGAAGAAGAGGGTGACAACAATAAGCAAGAAGCCGAAGAAACGGATCACAAGAACCCAAGAGAACCTGAAGGTGGAGAGAGTCAGGAGACTGAGAACAATGTGATTAGTTTGACCAGTCACAGCTTAAGCAACAAGAATGAAACCCAAGAAAAGGAGACTGACAACAATAAGCTTGAAGAAGGGACTGATCATGAACACAACAACAGGCTTGAAGCTGAGCTGAGTGAGAATAAGCAAAATATGAGCACTGTGATTACTGTGACCAGTCATATCTCAAGTGATAAGAAGAAGCAAGAAGGGACTGACAGAATTGAAGCAGAAGAAAGAAAGAGTGATCACAACCACCCCCAGGAATCTAATTTTGGAGAGAATGAGGAGACAGAGAACACAAGTAAGAAGGAAGAAGAAAAGAATGACTGCAATAAGCAAGGGGAAGAAAAAGAGATTGATCACAACAATTTGCAAGAATCTGAGTATGGAGAGATTCAGGAGACGGAGAGCACTGTGATTATTGTGACCAATGACAGATCAAGTGAGAACAGCAACAAGCAAGAAGGAGAAATTGACACCAATAAGCGAGAAGAAGAAGATACTGATCACAACACCCTGCGAGTAGCTGAGTTTGTAGGGTTTCAGCAGGCTGAGAGCAATGTGTTTACCAGTCACAGCTCATGTAACAACAGGAAGAAGCACGAAGTAGAGACTGATGGCTATAAACGAGAAGAAAAAGATACCGATAACCCCAACGTGATTGAGAGCAATGTGATTAGTTGGAACTGTCACAGCTCAAGTAACAAGAATGAGATGCAAGAAGAGAATGATGACAACAGTGCCCTAGAAACTGGCAGTAGGGAGAATCAACAGACAGAGAGCACTGTGATATGTGTGACCAGTCACAGCCCAAGTAACAAGAAGCAAGAAGAGGAGACTGACAGCAAAATGCTAGAAGAAGATGATACTGTTCACAACAACACAATAGCAGATGATGATACTGATCAGAACAACACAAAAGAAGATGATACTGATCACAATAGCAGAAAAGAATCTGACTGTGTAGAGAATCAAGAGATTGAGAGCACTGTGATTAGGGTAACCAGTCACAGCCCAAATAACAACAAAAATGAAGAATTAGAGACTTACAGCAACAAGCAAGAGGCAAAAGCCAACGATCGAAGCAATGCTCGAGAGTATGAGTGTGGAGAGAATCAGGATACTAGGAGTGCTATGATTATTGATACCAGTCACAGCCCAAGTGACAACAAGAAGAAGCAAGAAGAGGAGACTAACATCCCTACGCAAGATTCTCAGTGTGAGGAGCATCGCAAGAGTCACAGCCCAAGTGACAACAAGAAGAAGCAAGAAGAGGAGACTAACATCCCTACACAAGATTCTCAGTGTGAGGAGCATCGCAAGAGTCAGAGTACTGTGGTTAATGTGGGCAGTAACAACACAGCTAACAACAATGGTGCCAACCAGGGGAAGAAAAACAAGAGATCAAAGAGAAAGGGGAAAAAGAATAAAGGAAGACACTGAGTCAATTGTATGACTTTGTTTAAATGTAGGACTTTCCGTAGGCGACTCATTTATTTAGACTTTTGTTTGTAGTATACAGAGTTTGCAGTGTAGTAGATATAGAAATTCAGCGAGACTCTGCTGAATTCGATTTTCCGTTGTATAGTTCAAATTTTCACTGATGGATGGATATTGTGTTTTTATCTGACAATATTTATTTGTGGTTTTTATATTTTAAGTGGACACTTGTCGAGGTGAGTAATGAATAACATGTTTTTAGTGTTGATAATATGCTTATTGGGTTGATTATTATGGTAGTATTCTCTTTATTGAAGTTATTGTTATAATGTCATTTAAAAGTAATATTGATAATTTTGGTATCTCACTTTCTAGTAATTATTTTGGGAATTTCCATCTTCATGGGCTATTGGAAGCAATGAGTTAAATGCAAGAGTTGCAATATAAAATCTGTCACCCCCTCTTATCTAAGCTTTGCTTTTGTCATTGCTGAGCTCACTAAATTTTACTTTATCTTAGATTAGTTCTCCTAATTATTATCAATGTTCAATCAATACAATGGTTATTTATATCAATGCAATGCATCTAAATTATCCAGACCCATGGGGCCTCACCTCACTGATTTGTCTATCACCCTAATCACTCTCCTTCCTTTACACCCCTAATCACTCTCCTTACTTTACACCCCTAAATATTCAACATGTAATGAAGAATTACATGTTGAATGATTTTTAAACTCATCTAGCTCATTCAAAGGGATAAATATTTGATCTCTTATTTGATTAATGACTATTGATCAACATGAAGCTCCAATTGTTGGATGGATGGTGACTCCTTATGAATTGCTAAGAATCCCATAATTACACAAGTTTCCTTCTCCATTGGGCTATGAAGTAATCATAAACCATTATCTTGACTCCAACAAATAATTATTAAGAAAGCTTATTAAGGAAAAAAATTATTTACATGATCTACATACCTCAACATACTTAGAGAATGGTGGCTCTCAAGTATTCACAAAATCCTTTGGAAATGAAAACCACTCTTTAGAAAAAAACCCAAGAAGCAAGCCCTCTTATGAGCTTAATTTTCTCCCTTTGTAATATTCTCTTCATCTTTGTAACTACTTGACAATTAGTCTTTTTCCTCTTTGTATTGATTGAATGAAGATCCATTTTGAAAATATGAAGTTATGGATTCATTCTTCAAGCTAGATCCCACACAAGATATTTCATATTTCCCTTTTCTTAAACCATTTTCAAAAAATAATGTGGTGATAGGTCCTAAATTGGCTACAAATTTTATTTTAATTTTCTTGTACATTTACTTTAATGTCAAGTACAAGCACTCCTTGGGTGCAGAATTAAATTCTACATCCAAGCAATATCCACTCTACATATTTTTTAGTATACCCACAACAAAATTTTTGAAAATACATGAAAAAAGTGTACACGCTTTACAAACTTTTTAGCTGATCCTTGAAGATGTGTTTCATGAAAGAAAAAAAACGTTTTCATGTAATTTCAATTTTTAGTGTCGGTAGACATTTCGGTGAACCTATAGAAAGATCAATGTTACCAATAAATATCCTTAGAAGGTAAGGAGTTATTCATCTATTGATATTTCCCTTAGATCCGTGAGACAATGTGTGACAATACTACTATTCATCTGAGCAATTGAGATAGAAGTTGCATATCTTAAACTCTTGTAGATGAGTGTATTGCAAATCCGACCAAAAACTTTGGAGATGTTGCTTCAGCTTTAAGATCCCACTCCTAGCTCCTTGATCTAATTGCCTACACACAAGCACAACTAAAGTAGATATTTTTTTTCCCTTTGTTGAGAGTAGGTTATTGTGTAGAAGCAATAATCAAAACCACATAAAGATAAAATGACATGAAATATGTGAGAGAGAAATCACAAATACTTTCATTAATAAAAATAGTAGGAATACATTATAGTTTGGAATATAGATGAGAGCAATCAACAAGTGCAACAAAATAAATCAACACATGAACACATGCACCAAGAGCAGCATCCACATTGGACACAAATATTTTAACGTGGAAACCCTTCCCGGAGAAAAAACACCAAAGCTTATTTGTTATTATGATGTAATAATAGCACCTACTCTATTACATCAATGTTTGTGAGCCGCCACTTACAGGAAGCATCAACTCCCTTTGGTGGATTGCGAGCACCCACTAGCACGAAGCACCAACTCCCTTTGATTATTTGTTGGCACCCACTAGTGGGAAGCACCAACTCCATTCTTTTGAATGCACATGAGGCACCAATCCCCAATTTATCTTCAGACACACACTAGAGATGAAAGCACCAACTTCCTATAAGCAAGCTCCGACCCACACTCAATAAGGAACTAACATCCTCTATAGATGGCAGTTTCTCTGCCTGATATCAACTTTGTTCTCCTCTGCAGCCTTTCCTCTACTCATCCCATGTTGTACTATGTCATATGCTCACTCTGCAACAACCCACTATGCTTCTCAAGAACATCCAATAATGCACAATACTCTGTGCACTTAGCTCACTATGCAATAGCATACTCACACACAAGTATCTTTTCTCTCAACCTTCTTATTTTTCTTAGGCACTCTTGACCTCTTTCCTCTACATAGGCACTCTCAGTTTCTTTCCTCTTCATAGGAACTCTCGACCTATTCTCTACATAGGCACTCTCAGCCTCTTGTCTGCAAAATAGGAACACTTAGCCTCTTCTTAGAAGCACTCACACATAGCTTTCCACATACCTCTTTGGTGACAATTATTGTCCCCTCCTTTATCAATGGAAATCTTGTGTTTTGTTTCTCTGTTGTACAGGGAACCATGTTGTCTCTGTTTTCCTTCATTCATCCTAGAAGCATACTCTCAGCATGCCTCTTCATCCTGATGTTGCATACAATTACATAGTCACTACAACAACATTAAACATTAAGCATGGGCTCCTAAGCATTTTCTACATTCAACAATTGTAGTTGCATTATAATTAATGTAGAGAATGGCCACCTCATTGACTCCCATACTGAGAATAAATTCTCAGTCAACCTACACGCTTTAGCAAGGCTCCCCATGCTTATTAATTATATCGCAGTGCTTAAAATGTACTGTAGCATGGCTCTGTTCTTTGTGTGACCAAATCTCATATCCCTCAGGCTTTCTTCTTCATTTATACTTCCCAAAAGAATACTTTTGCATGGAATTCCATACCATTGTTATATCAATCTAGGAGGCCACCGTAACCACATTAATCACTCAGAATGGACTTCTGAAACACACAATTAGAGCTTCTCCAATGGGGAATCTTTCCACCTGAATTCTCCTCAGTGTGCAAGGAAGCTCTAGCATATTTGTTCTGGATTCAACTGTTGCCTCTGCAAATCGTAGTCCTCTCTGTATCAATCTCTTATAGTTGCCATTACTTGAGTGACCCTAACCTTTCTATGTGCATTTACATGGACATCCCCAGCTTCTTCTTATCCAGTTATGGCTATGGATAGTTATGGAATAGATTCCAAATATGGAGAAATTATATCCAAATTTTTTGACTCATCCTTGATTTTGATCATGTGCCCAACACTTGCTCAATCAAATGTCGAGAATAACCAATTTGGCATAAAATCCAACTAAAGAGGGATCTTGTGACATAGTTTTTGACTCATCACACCTTGCATGTGCCTCATAGGCTCATGGTTGCAATAACATGCAACTACACTGTAAAACCATCACAAAACACATTCACAGGACCCCATTTCATATTCATATGTTGCCTGATTTGGATCCCTTATGCTTGCATCCATGTAACTTCTTTTAATTGTAATTCCTTAATATCTTATAGGCTCGTGGGGTTTTGGCCATCACCCACCTCGCTTTAGCACCTTCCCTTGGTACATTTCCTTTGAATTTTTCCTAGGCTCCTTTAAATGTTTTCACGTGGTGTTATTACTTTATTAATGCCCGAAGGTCCTTCATTACCAATAGCATAGGAAACCACCAAAAAAAAGTTTTGTGTGTGTATTTCGACTCTTGACGAAATGTCAAATGTTGGTAAAAAAAATTCAATTGTTGTCTTATCAGTTAATGATCCCTGATGCTTGCAACCTTTAAGAAATTCAATTAACGAATAGTTACATGTTATTTTACCTTCGGGGAATGCCCTCTACTAGGGTGATGACATGATGATGTCATCCATGCCACGTGTCTACATGTGAGAGGTCCATGTCTCACCCATATATGGGCCTTTTGGGTACATGAAAACACCATAACTTCTTGCCACATGTCCAAGGTTATGTAATGTTGATGTCATCTCTAACCAATAATATGTTTCCACCTATCTTGTCGGAGGAGAGAGAAAGGGTACCTAAATCCTTGGTTTTGCAAGTGATCTCCTTTGTAAATAGTTGAATGTTCATGTGACCTACTTCCAACTCTAAATCATGAAGCCCTCAATCTCCACACTCTTAAGTAACTATTTTAATAAGAAGTTACAAGGTTTCAACCTTTCGGGATTCTAACCCTCCAGTCTTCCACACCTCCGAGATTTCTACCTTCTGGGATTTGTTCACATGACCTTGACTTACTACAATCCCTTAACACCTTTTAAATAAACCTCTGGGCTCTGACATTCTGGGATTCTATCTTTCTGGGGTTTCGAGCTTCCCACTTCCCCAGCTCACTGTAATCGCATAACTTTTTTAAATAAGCTTTCAAGCTTCCGAATTTCCAACCTTCTAAGGCTTTGGGCTTCCCTATTCACTGAATCACTATAATCCTATAGCCTTTTTAAAATAAGCTTTCGGGGTTCCAGGGACTGCTCCAAATGAATTCAAGGTCATTACTTTCACAATTAATAACTTTTGAACTAGGAGGCCATTTGTGGACTTCAACATATAGTTGGAAAGATCTTACAATGAAATTTCCATGTATAACATTTCCATGAGAATTTGAGCAAGATTCCTCATTGAGAAATTCTTCCAAATATTGAGCCTCTTGGCCGCCATAGTCATCATTTTATGGCTTCTCCAATAAGCCTACTACTATCATGATTCCCTATAACAGACTGCAACAACCATGAGACTCCCCTTGAGATTGACATATCAAGCACATCAATTCTAACATCTTATCCTACTACTAGCCTCAATGCTCATCTAGTTTACATCAATTCCAACACAATTGCTACCACTATCCATTCAGACCATGCCAACTGTCCATCACATCTCTTAGCATGAATGTTGTCATCATTGCTAACACACTCACTACCTACCATTAGCCATCGAGGCAATGCCAAATTTCCAACACTCTCTATATAGGATTTTTTCTAAACTTAGTAGGATATGTCTAGAAAGCTAGGACCATAAGAAGTTAGGAAACTTCCAAAATAATTTACCCTCATCCAACTCATGAATAAGCAGACCAAGCTCATGAGGGATTCACCGGAGGAGAAATACCATACCACGTGCATTCATATTGCGAGATATATTTTGAGGACAAAATCACATAATATATTGAGCATATAATAGGGGGTAAAGGGGTTTTATATTGGCAGGTATAAAAAATGGAGCTCAAAGTTAATGAAAAGATATAAAGGGGTATAAAGAAATGTTAATGAAGAAATTGATACTTACAATATTTAGAGAAAGTAGGGGTTTCTTCAATTGGGAAGGTGTATTAGGTTTGTATTGGGAGGGGCTCAAATAATGTGATTTTTAGAGGTATTTTCCAATATTGAGTCAAATTAAGGGTATTATTTACTATTCCACAAATGCACGTGCTATGTCAGAGGTTCACTGAGTGAATACCATGTGGCCAAGCTCATGTCCTTGATATTATCTAGAAAAATCACCTCCATGACTCCGATGCCAAAGGTAGATAGGGTACTTAGGTGTCAAACTATCCCACTATAGGGGAGCGATGCTTCTCAAGATGACAAGTTTGTAGGAGTTATGGGATACTAAAAATGTACATTCAAGTAGGAATAATTCCACATTTTGGTTGGAAAGTTGGAAGATAGGATAAAGGTTTCTATCAATAATGGGATATAATAGACGCCCCCTAATGCATGAGGTTAGAAGTGGAACAAATGGCTGAAATGTATTACAAATAAATGTGGGAAAATGAGAGGAAGGATCCAATACCAAAGGATAGGATCAAAGTCATATTGGTATTGAAGTCTTAATCATATGATGATCATCATTAAGGCAGGCATATCCATGCTCAACATAAATAGAAACTAAACATGTTTGTGAACCATACACTGCATATACATGACATGAATTGCTATTACATGGCCACTTGATGTGCATGTGTATGTGTCCCTTTCGCTCACTGCTTGATGTGCTTCGTATGTTTGTTTGACTATGAGAAAGGCTTCTAGCATGCACTCCTTTTCCATCTCGTGCGCCGTCATGCCCTATTTCATTGATGTACCTTCTTCCTACAATTTCTCATGATGAGACAACATCAAATACAAAAATCTCCTAGTCTAACATGATGCATCATTTTTTGTTTCGGTGCATGTGACTCGGAGAGGGACAAGGGACTAAAACTACACAAAGCACAACACAGGCCGGGATGCGAGGCTTTAGAGAACTATCGGAAAAAATACGTAGATTTCAGTAGGAGGAAAAATTTGTGCAATCCATGACAATAGTTAGGGCTGTGGGGAAAAACCCAGCTAGGAGGCAGAATTACATAGTTTCTGAGAGGAAGGACAGGGAGGGAGTCGAGGAACTACTACGCCATTCTCACAATTTTCAAGGGGAGCACTAGGAATGTCATCCAGCTGGGATTTGAACAATTTCTCTGGGGAAGACAATGTAGGTAGTAGGAGGCACTAGCAGAAAAATATGCATAGTTTTCCAGAGGAGGATAGGATTGGGCTACAAGAGCTACTAGTCAAAATTGTGCAATTCTCAGAGATAGCCCGGACACAATTGTGAAATTTTTAGGTTGCTTGTAGAGCAGGACAAAAGGGCAGGTGACAGAAAGATGTATGTAATTTTTTGAGTGAGAGAAAAGCAGGCCAATAGGGAAGCCTTCTCGTCAGATTTTCATAGCTTCTAGGCTAATTTCAAACCAGGGAAGAAGGACATGTGACAGACAACTATGCACAATTTCTAGGTTGATTGTAGAGTAGGCCAGCAGGGAAGCCTGCCTAGTAAATCTAAGTAATTTCTTGGGACAGTGCAGTGATAAGCAGTAGATTCCTGCCCCACATGTTTGCACAGTTTCTGCAGGTAGTGCAAGGCAGTTAGGCTCGACAAGTTTTGCTCAATTTTGGAGATTAGTACAACCCTGGGTCACAACTCAACTCATTTCTTTGGTTGACTAATGGAAGGCTTGATGGGAGATCTTGTGAGACGCACAGACTGGATCAGGTTCTAGTACAAATTATGCATAGTTCTGGGAGTGAGTTAGCTAGCTCATTTATAGAATTATGCAATGCAGTCTCCCCGATGGACAATCTCAATCTTTGCATAGGTTTGGGCAATAATGCAAGGTCACTCAGACCAGGGTACAATTGAAGGAGGGTTGGCAGGTCGACAACTTTTCAGGAGAAATGCCTAAGTCTGAAAGCAAGTGAATTTGTGCATACATGATGATGTGATCACACATTTAGCACGACTCGATGAAAAGACACCTCAAAATAACAAGACAAATCTATGCTAAGTGAGACTGACTCACGAGTTAAGAGCGACAAGTGCGACACTTGAGATATGTCTTCGAATGATAGTGATGACACTTGCATGACAATATTTACATCTTTGTGTGTGAGTGTGACTGATGTCAACAGAGTGAAAACAACTCATGCACACTAAGATAAACCTTGAAAATTTCCAAAACAAACTCACAAGCATGACATAGCAATCAATATGCCCAAAGACGATGGTTAGTCAAACAAGCGAAAAGGAAGCAAGAGACATAGAGGAAACACATGAAATGACTTTGTGCTCACAAATATGATTATTCTTGAAGATAGAATGATATGACATGACAAGTAGTCCTTCAAGCTACACTAAGAGATGTACTTCAAAAGCTATTCTTATTTACCTTACCCTCAAGATGACCATGCATCTGATGAAGTTTTCATGAGGTCTTGATCTTTTGTCATAACTTGGTTTCTTGTTCCTTCTCCTCAAATCCTTGAGAGTGATCTAGTATGTCATCTTTTCCTGTAATCACTGAGAGATAAATCTATGCAGTTTCAGTGGAGAGTGACTGCTACTAAGATGATTTGGGCAGTTTTCGAGAGCAAGGTTGACTTCCTTCTCTGCACAATTTTTGAGTGTAAGGCAGATTGGATAGCCAGGACAACACTACATAGTTTTTTGATGCAATACACTTCTACAAGATGGGTTATGGGTGGAATCCTATCCATAGTTTTTGAATGCAGGACAACCAGACTATCCGCGCATTTATAAAGAGTAGTGTTGGTTGCTTGACTGCTCTATGCATTTTTGGAGAGAAATGTTGGGTGCCTGACTACTCTGCGCATTTATGGAGAGCAGTGATGGTTGGGAAACTGAGGGACAACACTACATAGTTTCTAAAGATAGTGGGTTCTGGCTGGGGAAGGACACTGGAGGAAACCACTGCGCAGTTTTGGATGCCAAGGGATGCTGGGGTCTCTACACATTCCACTGTTCCAATAGGCAAGGGAAAAATTTTGCGTGTTGCAGAAGAAAAGTGTACAGTTATGAAAAGCTGGATGAGGCTAGGTTTCTTGGGAAACAAGGCTAAGTGGGAGATCAATGAGATTGATGCAAATAGTCATAAAATATTGACTATGATCACACATGAACACTTAGCTATATAACATATACCATCCAAAGCATAAAAGACATACTTTGCTTGATGCAAAAACCTTTATGACAAGAGTGTGTGAAGTGGGTGTGAAACATGTCTACATAATGAGAACAACCCATATGCACAATATTTCCCCTTGAAGCAGAAAAAATTTACCTTTGCTTGACAAATAATGATCCGGATTCGTGAAGATGACAAATACTCCATAAAGATGAGAACATGAACAAATATTTAGATCAAGGAGGGGAGCTTGAGATCTTTATCTTACCAACCAATGACTAAGGAACGATCGATCACATGATCCAAGGCAGGCTGCGAAATTTTCATGCGAGCCAAAATTTTGGAGGGTGGTTGTAGTCGCTACAACATTGCTGACACACTGGTAGAACTCCAGCTCTTTGTATGGACCTTGTTTCGTGAAAATCGAGTCTAACCCTTCTAGAAGTATTGTTCGATTCTTTAATCATCATGGCTTAAGAACTTTCTTGGGTGATCCTACCCTACCCCTATCACCATTTTCCCTGCATCATTTTCCCCTTATCATCACCCTAACACCAATGTAATCATATTCCTTTTTCCCCCTCCTCCTGTGACTCAAAAAACCCATACCCTACCAAAATAAATTCAAACCCTACCCCATCAATACCATACCTCAAAAATGCTCCCAAATCCCTGATAAGTTTCTCCTTTTAAACCCCTATTCCCCTTTCATCATTCCCCTCCTGACTCTCCCTGTTTTATTGCCCCTTGGTGACAGATTCTTAGAGCATCTATCAGTTTCATTAGATTCAGAGGGCAGCATAAAACTCAGGGTACAAGCAGCAGTAATGGCATCAGAAAATTCATTAGGGTATGAGAAGGGGACCCACAGTGGCACATCTTCAGGAGAGAGGGCCCATAGGAGACATCACCAGAGTGGAAAACATCTTAGAGATGATCCAAACACCCTTATTTAGCTGTAGGCATGCCCGCTCGCCATGTCTTGTTTCCAGCACTTGGCATGCTATGAATTTTGTCAAAGGGTGGAAAATATCAGAGTCCATCATGAGTTGGACCACCTTTTTGCACTTCATCTACTAGGAGGTCAATCTATCCTGGCTGGGGTCACTTTCACCTTGACACCAGAAACCATATCAGTGGCAATAGGAATACCGAACATTGGAGAGCAGTGGCATAAGAAAAAGAAGGTGGAGAGGCATCATTATGAGCCTTACATCAAGAACAACTGCTTGAGCCAACTCACTAGAGTTTTTCCATCCATATTTTTGAGAGATGAGTATGCCCCACTCATGAGATTGATCATGAAGTATTTTAGTTGCAAGGGGAGGTTTTCACGCCTTTATGCATATCACATCAGGTTGCTCATGCACTTCACCCGGGTGCGGATGATGAACCTCGCATTTTTCATTTGCAACAACATTGAGAAGATGAAAAACTTCATGCGGCACAAGAACCCTCGACAGCAGCTAAACAATGTCTATCATTTTTCTCTCATCCGGATTTTGGTGGACCATCAATTAGGATTGCAAGGTATTGCTTGGGAGGACTTCATCTCCTGTGATTTCTTCAACACTCCACCGGTGGTACCAGAGGTAGAGCATGAGGTGGGGGGTCGTTCACATCAGTTTGAGCGCCATGAGACTGCCACCATGCCAGTATACATCACATACAAGAAGGGAAGTAGACTGTTGTTCGCGGCTGCAAAGCGAGCGTTATCTCCACCCGGGGTGGAAGGGGCCTCACTTCTGACATCAACACCACAAGAGCAGGGTATGGGCAAGGAGCTAGTGCAGGAGGAGGGGCCATCAGGTGCACAAGAGACTAGTGTCATCCTCATTCCGGATGAAGAGACAGAGGTAGAGCATGCCAAACTTAGGATGATCATTCGGGTGTAGGACACAAGAATCAAAGACTTGATACTCAATTTCGAGAGGGCAAGATGGGTCATCAAGTATCTGGAGCAGAGAAACAAATAGCTTGAGGACCAACAGATGATCATGGATCTGCAAAGCATTCGTGAAAATTGACAAGCTGTCCAGCAGAGAGGAATCAAGCCTCTGGGCCTCTTAAATGTCAAGAAACATCCAAAAGGGCCTCTCTGCCACTTTTTTGACACATAGAAAGCAGGCTTGGGAGAATGAAGATTTGGGGGGGCAAATGAGAACCAAATTTGGAAATTATATTGGGGGATAGAAAGAAGATAAGACAAGATTTCCAACAAGCCTACTTGGGCACATTTTGGACACCTGCAAGTGCCCCAAAACGGGCTCCAAAGTGGCACGACCCACAGAGAATTTGGCGTGGCGCACAGAGGAAAAAACTACCAATTTGCTCCCGTTTCACGAAATTTCGGGTCGCGACTTCTCCAAGTGGGCCTGATCATCTACACTTTAGTTTTTTGGCTCCAAAGGTGGCATTTAAAGAGTTTTCTCTCCAGATGGGCATCTATCCAAGTGGCAAAGGAATGCAAAGGGTCACCCCAGCCAAATGTCATGCTTGAGAGATCTGCACCTATAGCTGATGGTTGGCTCTCCATCTCCATTTCGAAATGATTTGAGTAACTTCCCAACCCCTGGGCTTTCTATCTCTTCCTCACACATTCTATATATTTTAAGCAAGTTATTTGCAAAGGGTTGGCTTGTAACTTCTGGGAGAACTGTGGGAAAAAAACTTTGTTTCTGCACTGTATATTATTACAGAGAATTAATGAAAGGCAGTGGCTCTGTTTCATGAGATTCCTCTGGTTGTGAGTGTAGAAAGTGTGTCTCTTATGTTTCATATGTATCTTGTTATGTTTCATAGTTCATTTCCCATTCATTTCTGGTGAAGTTTTTTGAGTGAGATCAGGTAGAATTCAATTCTATTGCTCTACCTGTGGGAAAATTTCATGTGCAATGTTTCATTCTTCTATGGAAAAGGATTCATGTTGTCCATGCCCTTTTCACCTTCTTAATCAATCTCTCCATTTCTTTGTTATGTTCCATAGTTTCCTTTCATATTCATTTCTGGTGAAATTTTTCGAGTGAGATCAAGTAGAATTCAATTTTATTGTTCTACCTGTGGGAAAATTTCATATACAATGTTCATTCTTCCATTGAAAAGGATTCATGTTGCCCATTTCCTTTTCACCTTCTTAATCAATCTTTCTATTCCACCATATTTTAAAACTAAATTGCTATGCTTTTAGCCTACTTTGCCTCACGAAATAATCTTTACCTTCATGTTAAGTTCTCTGTTCATTGAAGTCGAGTGGTCCCATAACATCCCAGAAACACAGTCATTCACAAAAATCACTCCTTATATTCATTTCCACTTACTAGCCTAAGATAAATAGTTCGTTTGAAAGTCATCTCAGTCCTTTTCGTTCATCTATTCACTGAGTGTGACCCAGAGAGAGCCCTCTCCTGTTCTAGTAGGGCTAGCTACCAGATTGAGTGCTGTTTGTGGTTACCCGGAATCTTGCCTTCTTTCAGCCTGAGGCAGATTTAGGTGCTAACATACGATTCTCCTCCATTGCATAGATTCCACAGCCATTTCATTAATGTGCTTATGTCTACTCCACAGTTGTCCATTTTAAAAATTCCACCATCACTCCCCTACTATTTTATTGAAGCCATGTCTACATTACCACCTCGTTCACATAAGACTCCGCTCTATTTTGTGAAATTACCTCGGCTGCTTGTCCTCTATTTTGCTACTTGTCCTCTATTTTTCGCTTACAGATATCCGTTTTCTCCATAAACCCTGTTCATTTATGCTAGTCTAGCCATCTCACCTCCGCTAAACCCTTCTCACGTAGACAAATTATATAGCAAAAGGAAAGAATGGGTCGGTTGTTGAGGGTAGAACTAGAGGGGCCCAAATTTATGGAAGGATACCCGCAAGTCAAGAACATATTGAAAAAGGAAAAATGGCTTCGGTTTATTCAAAAGTTTAAAGGCTACAATAAGGAGGTTACAAAATCTTTTGCGAGGTCTTTCAATGGCCTGGAGGTGTAAATTGGGGACCTCAAGTTTACAGTTATAGAAGCATCCATAGTAGCTGCTACAGAACTCCCTCAAGAAGGTGAACGTTGTTTCAAGAACAAGAGCATTGGTGAGGAAGCTTGGAGAGTGATCCTACGTGACCCAGGTATGGATGTGACTATATTCAAAAGAGGAATTCCTGTTCATGCATTAGAAGAGAAATGGGCCAGTTTATTGTTGGTTATTCAAAAGTTCATTACATGTGAGGGCCATTTTGGAGCAATGTATATGTATCATACTCGACTGTTGATGAAATTTTTAGAGAATCAAACCCTAAATCTACCTTACCTTTTATTGCTGAGCTTGAAAAAGATGGCTACAATAGTCCAAAAGAATATAGAGGATATAGAGCCCCACTTGTATCATCATGGGATCGTGAAGATTTTAATGGAAGACCAATTGAGGAAGAAAAGGGATACCTGGGAATGCTTTTTAGTGAGAAATTATTTTCAAGATCCACCTGAAGTGCCCGAGAGCAATACAATAAGGAAAAATAGGAAAAGGGAAACTAGTATAAGAATTCAAAACCCTCCTATTAGCAAAACAAAAGAAGTTGATCAAGAAGAGAAGCTAGAAAGAACCAAGGATAAAAGGCAAAAGAAATTGAAAGAGAAGAAAAACATAGAGGATGTTTACCAATCACCAGAACCCTCCTTAGAAGAGGACCACCAACCACTGTCTGAAAGGCTAACTCACCTCCAAAGATAATCAATTGCAACCAGGGAGAAAGAAAAAGGAAAACATAGTATTGAGGAAGAAGGCACTAGCCCACAACATTTAAGAAGAAGCAGCAGGCTTAAGGGAAAGTGGAGGAAAGCACAAACAAAAGGACCCCATTTTATTGATTTGGGAGAGGAAACACCGAAACAACCTCCAGCTGGTCATAGCCCACCTTATTCTCAGTCAAACATTGAAACTAGTCCTCTAGATGTTAACATAAGTCCTTCTCGGCTAGACTTCGAAATCAGTCAGGACTTTGGGGTTAGCCCAAGGAAAACTTCACCCAAGATAGACCCGAATCAACAAGAGATGTATGATTACATAGAATCCCTGGAAAAGAGAGCCACAGGTCCAAGCACCTCATCCATCCAGCCTCATCCAGCACAAGACGCTCAAATCTAGTCATTGAAACAGGAAATTTTTGAGTTAGAGGTCCTCAATAGACATATTAAACATGAAAATGAAGCACTAAAGGAGCAGAGCAGACTGGATAAGATCATTCATGATAATACCACACTACATCTTGGGCTCTGGTAGAAAAATAACAAGAAATTGAAGAAAAAGTACAAGAAGATAAGTAGAGCACTAATCAATCTCAAATTCAGATGCTTGATGAAGAAGCCCAGGATGTTAGCAGCACCAAGAAAGAGAAGAAGGGGGCTGGATGTACTCGCAGAAGCTTCAGAACGTATGGTTTTAAGGGGGGATAGTCAAAATTTTGGTTGCATGGGGACATGCAACACCTTCATAGTGGGGGTATGTTGAGCCCCAAACTTGCATCTTTCCTACAGCTTTTTCTAGCTTCTTTCCATTTACCTGAACCTCCTAAGCTGTCAATATCATTACATATTAGTTATAAAAGAGCAATTAAAGTGGTTTCTTGACTATGTCTTTGTGTTGCTGTTCGAACTAGATTTTTGCTTATGAGCCGCGGAATCTTGTCACTTTCCGCAGCTGGGTCAACTTTCCGCAGCGGTTTTTGTTAAAGTCTATATTGGAAGTGTCTTCAGGCAAATCAAGGCACATGGGCAAGTTGGAAATGATGTGAACATGGTTCGTGTCCCATTAGTCTAGCTGGATTCATCAGAAGAGGCCATAGTCAATGGTGGTCAACATAAGAATCCTACAATAACAGGACTCTGTTTCCAGGCACGTGAAAGATTTCTATAACCATTTCTAGACTTTTGGAGGCACGCTGACACCTGTAGGCTGCCCATGATGTAAATCCAACAAGCCGCTTTCATTAGATTGCATCATCTCGGTAGCCATGATGCTAGATCCATGGACGTTGTCATTCATGTGTCCTCTGCCAGCGTAGTTTTTAGGAAATCAGTTATGTAGCCTTCTGTTATAAATAATGTGTTGTCATATGCATCATAGTTAGCCTTTTGAATGTATTGTTGACTATTAACGAGCCTACTGTGCCGTGACATTGTTTCATCGTTATGACTGCATTCTGAATATATGAGAAGACTCTGTTTCTAGGCATAATTCGTGGTTGATAGCTGTTGCTCGAGGTTGTGCAAAGGGCCCCTGCACACGCCGAGGTTTTGTTTATTGCTTTATAGTTTCATGCTGTGTTTTTATGTTTAGTATGCCATAGTTATTCACTTGTATATATTTCATTTCTTATGGTACTAACGTTTTATTTTTGTCCATAATTTTACATGCTTTCCATTGCTGTTAACGCCGATCAGTGTATTTGTTCTAGATTACAGTAGGCAGCCCGAGAATTTGCACATAGTTTTACAATGATTAATGACATGGAATTAGTTTTATCTTTCTGCTGACTTACATTTCTTAGTTTTTAATTCCAGCTCTGTTTTGTTTATTTTAGTTCTGTTCATTGGCTTTATTAGTTGGCTTAGATATTAAATTGCTCATGTCATTATCAGTTACCTCCGAAAGCCATAGAGAGACTAATGGTGAGGGATTGAAGTATGAGTGTGTAATTTGATATTAGTTTATTTTTCTGCAAATTAGATATTGGATTGCTCATGTCATTATCAGTTATCCGAAAGCCATAGCGAGACTAATGGTGAGGGATTGAAGTATGAGTGTGTAATTTGATATTAGTTTACTTTTTTGCAAATTAGATATCAAATTGCTCAAGTTGTTTATGATTACCTCTGAAAGCCATAGCGAGACTAATTGGTGAGGGGTCAGAATATGAGTTGATGTAATTTGATTTTAGCTTTAATTTACTTACAAATTTTGGATTTCTTTGAGTACAATTTCTTTTGTATTTAGACAGTAGTAGGGATAATGGTTTGATGATCAATAGTTCGCTGTTTGTTTGACTAGTATAGTGGCACATTTTCATTTTCTTTTAGGAATTAATTTTATCATTGCATGTTTTAAACCCCTTTTTAAGTTTGAAGTTTTGGAAATCATTATAAAGGAAATCATTGCCTTGAACATTTATATCCATACTTGTCTTTTAGAATTTCCATCTCACATTAGGAAATCAACAAAGATAAACCCAAAAACAAAATAAAAATAAAAAACGACAAAAGTATGAAATATGTTATCTTGCACATATAGTGCGCCACACTTTGTCAGCTTACGAATCCCGGATTGACAAATTAATGTAGCAATTTAGAACGCACTAAATTGACCAAACATTGTCAAGGCCTCTTACCTCTATGGCTGGAGCTTTGAGGATGATAGGATCAACTGCAGGTTGCTTTTGCTTATTGGCTTGATGTTCTAGAGGAACAACATCTTTATGAGCTGGAGTTTCCTTGACATTATTCATTTTTGACTTCAAATTATATTTGTGTTGATCTGCAGTTTGTAGAACAACCTCACCATCCCATTTTTGGCTGATCTGGTCATTGAGTAATGACTCCTCATAGGCAACTTTGGTTAGAAAAGTGGCACTACCTTTGTCTTCCATGCGGTGAATCTCATCCTCTTCGTCAAACTACTCCTCCTCCATGACTACGTTCTAGAAAGGAGTCTTAAACCTTTTCTCTTCACTGGCCTCTTTGCCCCTCTGAATGATCTGCAATTGTTCATTTGCTCTTCTGAATGGATTTGGATTTCTAGAAGCAAATGTATTAGAAAGCCTTGCTTTCCCAGAACTCTGCTCAACCTTCAGTTTGGATATTTCAACAGCCAATGACTCTATCATTTTAGTCATTTTGTCTATTTTGGGTTCTGAAGATGAAGAAGAAGAGGAAGACTCACCTCTCTGCCTCCTTCTATCAGCATGTCCTTTGCGTTTCTCCGCAGCCAAGATATTGGATTCCACCTCCAAGGTTGCATCTTGCATTTCAGTTAGAGAAGCACATCTTCTCTCTCTTAATAGCAGACAAAAATTAGAATCAAAGGCATTAGCATAGGTGAGTTTTGCAGAGGTGGGGGTAGGCTTGACTTCAGTCAGTATCTTTCTATACATACAATTAAATCTTTTGTTAAAATCAGACAATGACTCCCAATTTTCCCTTTTCAGGTTGCCAAACTTAGTATGGTAGTATAGCAGGTCTTTCTTATCTCCCCAATGCTTTAAAAACACATCATCTAATTCTTCAATGTCTTCTATAGACCTAGGGTCAGTTCTCTGAACCACTTTCTGGCCTCTCCATCAAGGCTTTCGACAAATACTCTCATCCACACATCATCTTCACTGATAGCTAGGTTATCAGCATAACTATAAAAAGACTCAAGATGCTCTTCAACTGTTACTCCCTTTGTACCAGTGAAATTAGGCATGTATTTATGATATTCTCCCACAGGCATGGCATTCAAAGGATTAGGCAAGACCAGGGGTCCATACCTAGCAGCTATGATTCTTTCCATTTTGGTGGGTGCTTGTGGGCCTGCCACGACTGGGGTGGATGGAAGGGTACTGGTAGTTTGAAAGGTAGGGAGTTGAGAGATGACTGTCAGGGCTAAAGGAATATGATGGACTGGAAGGGTGGTTTCCTTTAGACTGAGATCCAAAGGGGACTGTACTAAATAGGGAGCTTTATGAATCTCTGAAAATTATTCTTCACTGCTAGTACTAGAGGCTATATTTTCAACATGTAGATGCTCTGTTACAAGCCTTTCTATCATAGATACATAAGATTGTTTAGGCTCACTTGATCCTGATGCTCCTTTTCGTGATATCTTGCTTTGCTTGATAATCTTCTCAGGGTTAGGCACTGGGTCAGCTGGTGATTTCTGAGGAGTTTCTCCGAGTGTGTCTCATAAACTAAGCCAGAATTGTGATGTGGAGTCGCCAAAAGGTTAGTCCTCTAGTAGAGTCTCTAGATAGATGATTACAACCAAAAATGTGTCCATACTTTGTCTATCATCAAAGTTGGATCTATGTCGTTCTCCTAGGGAAGCTAAGCTTCAATCTCCTCTCCTTGGCAACGGTGCGAATTATGTTAGGATTCCAAGAAACTGTCTTAGGTTGTAGCTCGGAGATTCCTGGTAACATATAAATTCAACTTTTGTTGCAAGGTTTAATGGAAGGAATGATGGTTTGGTTCAAGCCAGATAACCACTTCTACTATGTTCCACTCCAGACATGCAAGAACACCCTCAGACTACAAGGCTTTAGACCACCAATGCTCATATTTTAGATATTTAGGAGAATATGGAGAATACTAACCACACCAGTAGATACACAAGACCATGTGATGGCCGGGTGCAACTAGTATAGAAACCTGCAAATCTAATCTATTATTGCAAAGACTGGATGATAGCTCTCCTGCATTAGATAGAAAGAAACCTGAGTAACCTATTCAGTGATGCATTCAATGTTCCAATGCAGAGATAAGATGATAGTTATCTAGTGCTAAACATTAAGAGATTAAGAACATAGCACATCAAGTACAAGCTTAGAACAGAGGAAAATGGACAATGAGTAGTTAATAGCAAAAGAAGCTTGTATTGCTAAAAGTGAAGATGAGACGCTACAAGCGACAAAATGTCTACAGTCTCCAGAAGTTGAACCTTACATCAAATGCCAACCTTGATTACATATTTCTTCTGGGTATTTATAAGCTTACAATACAATGGAATCTGTCCACTTAGGTATGGAGGGGTCTTAATTGACCACCAACTGCATTTAACTGCCTGATGGAGTCTTTGAACGAGCTTGCTTGCTTCATCATGTAAATTTGATCCACACAACTGTTGTGTTGTCCTTTAGGCGGTTGGAGTGCTCGTACTAGTGGAGTCCATGACTGATATTCAGTTATAGATTCATGCTATGTATTTTTCTCCTTCAGCCATGCTTTATGTTAAATATGGTTATTGGGGGGTCCGACTGTTGTCAGTCGAGCACAGTGGGTTATCTCCTTCTTCGGGAAATAGAATGGTCATAGGAAGTGGAATGCATGGATAGGTGGATGATTTGGGTGAGCGAAAAGAATGACCGTCGGATCAAGGAAATGAATGGCGAAGATGGCTTGGTGAAGGCTATCAGTCGAGGTGGGAGCGGGGTGTGTTAGGGCCATTGGATATTTAGTGGACAGATCAAACGGTCATCAGGCGTTGGAGTTGCATGGGCGTTTAACAGGTGAGGGTGGTTCGGTTTGGCAGTAATGGTTTTCATCGCACCGCTTTCGAGCGCTAAGTGGTAAATTCCTAGGGCTGAGAAATTCCATTCAATGATCGACATGTAGCAACAGATGAGAGAGAGAAACCACTCTCATCACACGTTATCACTCGGTCAAGTTTCCAGCACGATGAATGTGAAGGCTGTTGGATCTCTACGGAGTTGATCTGATGGTGGAGAGTGCTAGAGCAGGTCGCCTTTATCGGGTGTGAAGGGAGCCGTTGGATCGGCGGGGGTGATCAACAACGGGCATGTGGAATGGCGAGTTCTGAATGCGCGAAGACATATGGTAGGGCTTTATGGTTGGTTTTGGGTTTTGTGCTTAGGGCTAAGGTCAAAGGGGTTACTTTGTTAGGTTTTAGGAGGCAAATAGGGAAACAGAGGTGGTGGAGAGTAAGCGGGATAGAAAGAGAAAGGAAAATGACCCAAGTGGGGCCTATTTGAAGACACCACCAAACAGACCAAGCTTCTCTTTGACCTTAGAAAGTCAACACTGCATAGCAGGGTTAATAGCTCCTATACTCTGTTTCCCACTCATGAATCATGATAATGGCTGCATTAATGAATTCTAAGGCTTTCACATTTTCCCATGATTTATTTTTGCATATCATGTACAGGAACTACTGCTTTATGCACGATGAGCAACTCCTCATAAATATGCCTCATAATGTCTCCCAATGCCTGAACCTCACCATATATAACTGCTCGAAGCTCCTACAAGAAAGCATGTGTGCAAGACAACCTCTGGTTCTCTACTTGGACTTGTTATATTTGTTGTTTTTTGGCTTATAGGTTATTTTCCATCTATTTGTTGTTAGCCATCAAGAAATATGTATTTTCTTTTGAAGCACCTTCAAAGGATAAGTTAGATACAATGATGGTTAGAGGATTCCTTAATGTATTAGTGATGATCAACCTATCCATATGACTGAAAGAAGGATGTTACAGATCATCAGGAAAATGTTTCTTTCTTTCCTACAAATTCTATTCTAGATCTCATTAAAGGTTAAGATCTAGACATCCATATTTGCCTCATCATCTAGAGTAGATTTCTCTTCATCATCATCTAGGGCTTTCCCATCCATAAGGGGAGGTGTAGGCTATTTGATGATTTGTGTTGTACTGAGCATGAGGTTAACATATTGTTTCTATTTCGCTTGTTCTATTTCCATGTCCTAGGCAATTATCTACTCCTATATCTCTTTAATAAGCTCTTGTTCCTGCTTTTGCTTAGTTTCTTCTTCTACAAGCTATTTTTTCCTTTATTCTTCCAGCTTCTTTAGTGTAGTTTCTTCTTCCTCCTTTCTTCTTATATTTTCTTGTCCTTGCATTTATTCCTATTCCTTCCTCTCCTGTTCTTCCTTCTATATCCATTCTTCTTCCTATTTCTTCTCTAATACCTGCTACTTCCTTCTCCTTTCTACTACCAAACATGCCTTTAAAATAGCTAGATCTTCCTTGAATTTGAAGCTTTGCTCCTTTGATGGGTTATGGGAAACCTTCCTTTTATACTTAATACTCACTAGAGAGCACTCTTCTAGCTACTTTGATTCCTAATTAACTCTTTATTCTGGAAACACATTGGAAGGGCCTACTTGATCTCTTGGTGCACGTGATCAAAAGGAATTTTAGTGATTCTTAATATTTTCTTCCTTCAGTTTAACATAGGTCCCATATGGCTAGACAAAGTGTAACTTGGCACAACGGTTCTTACAAACTCCTCTAGGATCATACTGATGATAGTCTATTGTACTGAACCTGAAGTCTTCCAATAAATTTAATTCAGTTTATACAACCTTTAATTTATTAATCATGTTAGATCCCACCTGTAAGGGAAGATAAGGCCATGGCACTTTCTTCTTCCTTTACAACATTGCAGACAAACCTATGACAAGATGGTATGCGACTTCTTGCATGACTATTTTATCAATGGCATACTTCGGTAAGAGATGAGATGGTTTATTACAACCAAACACTATGAGGTAAGTGCCATATGGTGAGGAAAACTAACTTGCAACTTATGATACTACACTCATTACCTTGTGATACATGCGAGGGGCCTCTTCTTCAAATATCATCTAGTATAAGACCTTGAAGAAATGATCAACCAATTTTTCAAAGACTCCCCTATAGTTGAATTCTTTTGACAACTTATAATAGATATGTATAGGAGGGTCTCTGGAAGTTGATGAGCCCCATCATTGGGTAATTATATGGGCCTTAATTCACCTCCTAGATTAGTAAAACCAACTTTTATCATAACTTATTACATGTTTTTGATTATATTTTGTTTATGAGGTGGGTTAGAGTTGGATATTATGCTTTGTGGACTAATATGCATTGAATGCAGGATTAAAGGAGAAAGTCATGAAATTTTGGCAAATACTAAGGTCAAAACTCGAATGCGGCAAGGGAGAGGGATTGTAGGAGGTAAATCCTCCTCATTTACTACTACTCCATTTGAATATTCCCCCATTCATCACATCAGCTCGGAGTGCAAACAACCAAATCACGAGGATTAGAAGGCAGTCGAGAAAGTGAGAGACAATGCACCAATTGATCACGAGTTTGGGAGCTGAGCCTCCCTAATTTTAAGGAATTCATTGGGGAATTCAGATGTATAAGTAGAGAGGCCTAGGACCTCAGTAGGATTTGGATTTTTATTGTAAAACTCTAAGCTACTTTCGAGCTGCAATACTTGTGAATGTTCTCTTGATGTAATTTGTTGTTTTGGTAATAAGAATGAGTTTTGTTTTGAGCCAGCACTGAGTTAACTCAGAGGGATGAAGCTCTTGGGTTAGGGCCCAACCATAGTAGCCAAGGCTCCTCCTTATTGTACATGTATATTTAGTGTAGTTTCATAATTTCATTGTTAATTTGCTTTTTAGATGCATTTCCATTACAAGTAGTGTATATTAGATTGGTTATTTAATAGTTTGCTTCCATTTGTGCCTTATTTGAAGTAGTAGATTAGTAAGGATAATCAGGATAATCACAATATTTTCATCAGGTTTCTCGGCTTCACTTCCTCCCTTTGGGATCATGACTTGAGGAAGGGACCCTTAAGTAGCCACAAAAACACATATTTCTAGTTATTTTATGAGCTTTGGAGTTTGTTGTCTTTAATTTAGTATTTGGTCAGTTTTGCAAGGTAGATTTCCATTTTCATCCTTTTCATCTCGATTTCTGTAGTAGATGTCATTCATGCTTTCATTCCTTTCAACAACTGTCTTCATGCATAGTATAGGCAGTTTATTCATTAATTTTGCTTTTCTAGTTTATGAAAATATATCTTGTTGCATAGATTTTTGGAAGACACACATGTTTTATGTAGAGCAGGTGCCTCAGGAGGAGACTAAGACTTCATAGCCCGCAGCCACCTTCCACTTCATCCACCTTAGCCATCCCTTGTTTCCACCACCACCTTCACTAGTTTTTCATCATTTTTCATAGAAATCCTTCCAAGCACATTGAGCGAATCCAACCATCTACTATCTTGGATATTAACTTCTGAGTGATCCTAGACCTTCTCGCACTCCATTCCACCCATGACACACCTTTCCTAGGCCTCCCATCACCTCCAACACCTCACATTTTTCTCTCAGATGTATCCTGTAGGTTTCCTGTAATTCCTACAAGATCATCCTGTAGGTTTCTAGTACATCCTATAGGTTTTCCCAAAACGACTTGTTTTGAGGCTGAATTAATGGAAAACCTCTAGGAAGTCACCAAAATCCTCCCAAGGGTCCTCCACACCACTCAAACATCTCATAACCCTTCCAGCCATCCTCAACCATCCTTAATTCACTCACCACATCCACAAAAATAATTAGTTGCATACTTGATTTTTCATAAAAAGACAAAAAAGAAAAAACAAATTTAGTTCAGTCTCTTTACTTGCACATTAGTGTTGTTTGATGCTTATTACTTCTACAAATTAGATAGTAGCATTTGTTTCATGTTTATTTAGCATTTCTTCCTAGCATAACTTCTTAAATAGTTAATTAGGGAGTGATGTGATTTAGCATTACATGTCGACCTTCTCTGTTATTGAAGTAGAGTAATTCTCTCTTAGAATATATTTACCCTTCTTCCATCAAAGAATCAAGATTCTTTTGACTCCATAGAAGTCTGGCTTGGAACCCCAGTGGTCTCTCACTAGTTGAACAATGACAACAGGCAAAACCATCACTTTTACTTGTGCATACAACTCTGTCACCTCCAACTTTGTATGAACCCTGGGTTGATAGGTAAAGCTAGTAGCCCAGGAGTTGCAACATCCTTGCTGTAATACTGGCGCTCATCACTTTTTGGTGCCATTTCCAAGGAGGTGTCTATGTAGAATGTGATTAACACTTTCTTTTCTTCTATTTCTTGTCTTTAATATTCTGCCATTAGTTTATTTCTGCAAAAGTAATCTAGTTGGTTCCTTTCTTCCATTTTGCATTTTCTACACTCCTTTCCATTTCGCAAGCAAGATTTCAATTCAAAAAGTTGCTTTTTCATTCTACCAATAATTTTCATTCAATCAGCAATTTCAATTCTATAAGTACTTTCCAAGTTTGAAAAAATACAAAACCAAACCAAAAATATTTCCTTTCATGCCTCATAGGAATAGGGACAACTTAGAGAAATTTTTACCAAATAGCCTCACTGCATCAAATAGCCAACCTTCCCTCTTCTTCAGTGGTTGTGAACTAGACAAACCCTTAGGTGAGCAACCTAACATATTTGAAGAACCTACAGGGGAAGAAGAAGAAGAAGAACCCATTCCTATTGAAACAATGGCTGAAAACATAAATGACAGAGGGAATAGAGAGAGATTTGAGGGTGCCTTCCCCATCAAGGAAACCAATGGGGACACTAAGATAAAAGAATATAAGCCCCTCTCCCCTACCTCATTTCCATGGCTTGACCATAGAGGACCTCGAAACGTTCCTATTTGAGTTTGTTTTTATATGCCGAACCTATGACTATACAGATGATGAGAAAAAGTTAAAACTATTTCCATCTACCTTCAAGGATGCAACATTGTGCTGGTTCATGGGTTTACCTGGAGATAGCATCACAACTTGGACTTAGATGCAGCAAGAATTTAACAAAAAATATCGGGACTGCTGTTAGTCAAAGGATACTAAAGAAGAAATTTTCAGGATGACCATAGGCAATGATGAATCCCTAGAGGATTACGAAGAAAGATTCTAGCTTAGCTACAAAAAGGCCAGGTGCATACTTTACCCTGAGTCACTAAAGTTGGTCATTTTTAGGGGAGTAAGGGAAGATATTCTGGATACATTACATTTTTTAGTAGGAGGAGATATCTACTAATTACCCTATGAGTATATCAATACTATGTTTAGAAACCATTCTAGTGTAGCTAGGAAAAAGGGTAGGGATAGTCAACCTATGGTCAGTACATCGTCTTCCAACTCATCCATCAAGGTTGAAATTGGAAACATGCTGGAAGATTTCAAAAGTGAGATGTTGCAAGCCCTTGCCTTGCAAATGGACACCATGCACATTGAGAGGAAGCATGGAAGCAGAGAGAGCCTTGGCCACTTTTTGTCCTAGATGCACCAGGAGGCATCCTAGGAATGAATGCCCATTGAACTCTATTGAAATTTTCTCAGTCTATGAAGAAAACCACTCCATAGATAAGTGCCCTTCTTTGACCGAACTCAAAGATGTATATCAAAGAGCTGAAGGGGTCACTGAGCAGCTCTGCTACATTAACCAAAGGAGACCTCATGGGCCTAAACCATACCAGCAGGGCATGCAAGGGTCATCCCATGCATATTACAACCCCAACCAAACCACAACCATACCTTCTTGGGGACCACTTGCTCATCCTTCCTGGTCTACACCCACTCCTTGGTCCTTTGCATCTCAGTATCATTCCCTCCAGCCAGCTAGTCATTTCAACCTTATGCTCTGCCATAGCCTCAGTGTAATGCATTGCCCTAGGGGTGGAGGCCCAAATACAACAATGCTCTAGCTCTATTGCCTCCACCACCTTCCCAACCATAACTCCTACACTCTGCTCCACCCAAGCAACCCCAGATGCCTGCCCAGCCAAATCTGAACTTGAACAATAGGCAGGCTCAACAAGTATACAGTGGAGAGACATCATATCTAGCTTGTACTGTGGAAATCCAGGAGATTAACCTGAGATTTGGGAGAGTTCTCCTGGATAACCAACCTCCACCTCCACCTAGGAAGGTTGAGGAAGAAAGAGAGGAAATAAATCAAAAAGTAAATCCACTCTTTCTTGAGAGATTAGCCCAACCACCCCAGCCTACCCCAAAAGAGACTGAACTTTTGTGAGAATTGAAAAATCTGTGTAAAGATTCCACTTCTCCAAGCAATAAAAGATGTTCCTATTTACAATAAGTTGGTTAAGTAGAAGTGCTTCAAGCATCTAGGGAGGTGAAAAAGGGATGCCCTTAACATTAATGTCATTGGGTAGCTGTATAACTTAATGCTGGGGCAGGTAAACTGTCCAAAATATTTGGACCCTGGAAGCCTCGTAGTAGATGTGCACATCAATGGCACCATTCTCCCACACACTCTGATCGATCTTGGGGCTGCCATTAATGTGATGACCAATTACACAGTGCTCAGGCTCAAACTCCAAGGTTCATTGAGGAAGACCACAATAGTTCTGCATCTTGCAGATCATTCCATAGTAACCCCTGAGGGAACTGTGGAGGATGTGATGGTCTCCATTGACTCTTGGGAGTACCCTGCAGATTTCATAGTTCTCCAACCTAAGGCTAAGCTCACTGGTTACCCTCTCATCCTTGGGAGACCATGGTTGGCCACTGTTGATGCTTACATTATCTATAGAGCTAGGAATATGACCATTAAGAATGGGCATAATCCCAAGCATTTAGTCCTATACCCTCTTGCTCAACCTTCTCTAGAGTATGACTTACCTTTATGGTTGGATGGGGAGGAATAAGGTGAAGTTTATTCCACCCAACTTTATAGTTTAGAAGCAACTATGGGAGGATGGTAGTAGGATGAGGATGACTTGATTGAACACCTACTCTAAAGTCCAACTCCCAGTTCATTTCCCTTAGAAGAAGCAGTGAAGGAAACCTAAAACAATCATCCAACTGACTTATGCTTAGCCGATTCCAGCCCACTCCATGTCAAAACCATAGAATTCAGCCTAGATAGGACCTTGAAAATCAATCCATATCTTTCTGCTATCCAAGAAGAGAATTTATGCAACATGCTAAAGGAAAATCTAGAAGCTTTCGATTGGAGTTACAAAGAAATGAAGGGAGTACACCCCTCAATGTGTACTCACCACATATACATCAAAGAAGGTTGCAAGCCCATCTGGAAACTACAAATGAAGATGAATCCAGCTCTTAAAGGTATAGTCAAAGAAGAACTACAAAAACTTCTAGATGCAGGATTCATTTACCCTATCTCTTACAGTGAGTGGATCTCTCCTTTGGTGTTAGTTCGCAAGAAAAATGGTAAGTGGAGAATTTGTATCGATTACAAGGAGTTGAACAAAGCCACAAAGAAGGATCATTTTCCTCTACCCTTCATTGACCAAGTGCTAGATGGCCTGGGAGGGAAAATGTTTTTCTCTTTCCTAGATGGATTTAGTGGGTACAATCAAATCCAGATCTTCTCATAAGACCATGATAAAACCACATTCACTTGTCCTTGGGGTACTTTTTCCTATAGGGTCCTTCCTTTTCGCCTATGCAATGCTCTTGCCACTTTCCAAAGAGCAATCTTAAGTATTTTCACCGAATTAGTCCATGATGTGGTGGAGATTTATATGGATAATTTTACACCTTATGGTTGTGATTTTTAAGATGCCTTGTCTAACCTAGGCAAAGTACTGCAGAAATGCATTGAAATGAACCTATCTCTTAGTCCTGAAAAATGTGAATTCTTAATGATTATAGGGACTGTGCTAGGTCATCCAATATCTTAGCAAGCACTGTAGGTGGACCCAAAACAAACAGCTATCATCCAAAGGGTCCCACCCCCTCAAAAGTAGAGAGACGTTAGAGTTTTCCTAGGGTTAGCTGGATACTATCGAAGATTCATAAAGGAATTCAGCAAGTTGGCCTCTCTATTTTTTCTATTGGTCAAAGACTCTGAGTTTATATGGTCAAAAAGCTATCAAGAGGCCTTAGACATCATACATAATAAGTTAACCACTGCACCGATTCTTCGAGGTCCAAATTGGGCCCCCCTTTTCATATTCATGTTTATGCCTCACACAAAGCCATAGGAGCAGCCATAGGTTAGATAGATGAAAAAATGCTTTATGCTATCCATTTTATGAGTAAGAATTTAACAAAGGAACTAAAGTATACATTGATAAAAAAGGAACTCCTGGTTGTTGTGCATTCATTGAACAAATTCAGGCATTATATTACAGGCTATCAAACATTTGTGCATACTGACCATGCTGCAATCAAATATTTAATGAAGAAACTGATGAGCCTCATAAATGGGTAATTATATGGGCTCATTTTACCTCCTAACCTAGTAAAATCAACCATTCTCTTAGCTTATTACATGATTTTTCGATTATATTTATGCTTATAGAGGGAGTTGAGTTAGTTATTGTGCCATGTGGTCTAATGTGTATTTAATGCAGATTATTGATGATTTTCGAAGTCAAAGTTAAGGATCCCATGGAAAAAGGAGAGGAATTATAGGAGGGAATCCCCCTCATTTATTACTCCTCACTTCGATTTCCCCTTTATTCATCTCAGAGTACAAGTAGCCGAATCATGCACTAGGTGGCAGCTGAGCAAGTGAAGGATGACTGATGATTATCTCAAGTTTTGGGAGCCAAGCCTCCTTGATTTTAAGGAATCTGTTGGTAGCTTAATTTGTATAAGTAGAGAGGCCTAGGGCCTCACTAGGGTCATATTTTTGTTGGATTTTTTCTTATGTCAACTCTACTCAACTTCAAGCTTATTATTTTGTGACAGTTTCATGTAATCTTGCTATTGTTTTGGAAATAAAGATGGAATCCTTTTTGAGATAGCATTGAGTTACCTCAAAGGGATGAAGCTCTTGGTTTAGGGCCCAATCCAAGTAGCCAAGCTCCTCTTTACTTGTATTTGTATGTTTTATTTCAGTTTGTAGATTAGGTTGCTGTTAGATGTATTTCTTTTAATGGTTAAGCATAGGTTGCTTTAGATTATTCAATAGTTTGCTTCCATTTGTGCTTTCTATAGCAGGTTAAGCAGTGATAAAGAGAAGATTCAAAAGGATAGAAATAGTGCCTTGGTCTCTCTTCCTCCCTTTGGGACCATTATTTGAGGCAAAGACCCTCTTGCTGCCCCAAAAACACAAAATTTCCTCATTCATAGGACTTCTAGTGTTTGCAACTTTTTAGTAGGTTAATAGTCCATTTTTTTTTTGTTGTAGATATTCTTCATCATGCTCACTTCTTGATTTTTAGTAGTATTCTTTCATGATTTCCTTTCTTGCAACATTTCTCAGAATTTCCTTTCCTAGATCATAGTTTAGACTAGTTTGATGCAAAACTCTGTTTTTCTAGATGCACTCATTTCGTTGCTTGTTTGATCTTATTGGTTGATTGTCAGTTCCTTTGCAACAGATCTCTTCTAGCAGTATGCCATCCTATCAGCCATCAAATCCTCCATCTGATCCATTCCCTATAGGTCGCTCAAGTCTCACCTCAATTCTGCCTTAGTTTCTTGCATTTTCCATAGAACTTCTTCCTCTCTCCTTGAGAAAATGCAATCATCTTTCTCTCTCCTGGTGGTTCATGGTAGACCTTAGGCACCTTAACACCTCATTGCAACCTTCATCCACCTTTTTCACCCATTCTCACACCCTCCAAACAGTGGAAACTACTCTCGGCCTCCTCCTGTAGGCCTCTTGTAGATTCCCTATTTTCCTCCTATAGATTTCCTATGTCCTCCTGTAGATTTTCTTGTAGGCTTTCTGTTGAAGGCCGAGTGTGGGAAAAGCCTCTAGAAGGCCACCTGAGACCTCCTAGGACCCATCCACACCATCCTACATCCCCTCAAGTACCAAAACTTCTCACCAACGTCACCTATTCGCTGCCACACTCACACACAATAAATTACATGCATGTCAATTTCACATAAAAATACATAAAAGTCCAAAAATATGTTTTTTGCTTACTTACTTCTAGAAATAGCTCAATTAGATGTTGTTTACTTCCTTGAATAGGTAATGACATTCCTTTCATGGTTTTCATAGTGCTTTCTGCAAAAGTAGGATTAGTTGGTTAAGTAGGGTTTACTAGGTTTGCTTTACATTTCAGTCTTTCTCCTTTCTGCAGTTAGAATAACATCTATAGAGTAATATTTCTTTCCTTCCATCACATATAGAGCTTGTTCTAGAATCCATAGAAGTTGGCTTGAGCTCCTAGTGTTCTTGAACCGGCTGACCATGTGACAACCTATAGTGAGAACTAGTACTTGTGCATACAACATCGATGATTCCAAGTTTTTTACGAACTACTGGGTTGATAAGAGTAAAGTAGGTAGCCCAGGAGTTGCAACATTATTTCTGCAATACTATTGCTCACCACTTTTTGGCGCCATTGTCGGGGAAGCATCAGAGTATTTTATGATTACTGCTTTCTTCTATTTCCTATTGCAACATTATGCTAATAGTTCATTTAAGCAAAAGTAGACTATTCATTTCTTTTTCTTCAGTTCTGCATTTCCTTGCTTTCATTTTCAATTCTGCAAATTTTTTTCAGCAAAAGTGGAGTAGTCATTTCTTTTCCTTCAGTTCTACATTTCGTTGCTTTCCTTTTTTAATTCTGCAAATTTCCATTTTCAGCAAGTTCATTTCAGTTAGTTGCAATTTGTTTTGTTCAATCAATTTCAGTTTTGCAGGAACTGTCAATGTGGGGAAAAAAGAAACAAAAACCAACCAAAAAGATTTCCTTTCATGCCTCATAGGAATAGAGATAACTCGAGAAATTTTTTTCCCAACACCCCCATTGCTTCACATAGCAAGCCTTCTCTCTTCTTCGGCGGTTGCGATCAAGAAGAACCCTTAGGTGAATAGCGAGACATATTTGAAAAACCTATAGGGGAAGAAGAAGAAGAAGAAAACATTCCTTTAGAGCCAATGGATGAACACATAATTGCTAGGGGGAATGGAGAGAGAATAGAGGGTACCTTTCCCATTCAGGAGACCACTGGGGACACCAAAATGAAGAATATAACCCCTTTTGCCCTACCTCATTTCCATGGTTTAAATACAGAAGATCCTGACACCTTTTTGTTCGAGTTTGTTGTTATTTTTTCGAACCTATGACTATGTAGAAGGTAAGAAAAAGTTGAAATTGTTCCCTTCTACTCTCAAGGATACAACACTGCGCTGGTTCATGGGATTACCTGGCAATAGCATCAATACTTGGGCTCAGATGCAGCAAGCCTTTAACAACAAGTATCGAGACTATTGTAGGTTAAAAGATACTAAAGAAGAAATCTTCTGAATGACCATAGGAAATGATGAGTCACTGGAAGACTATGAAGAGAGGTTCTAATTCAGTTACAAAAGGGTCAGATGTAAACTTGACCCTGAGTCTCTGAAGTTGGTCCTGCTCATGGGGAATCTGGGAAGATCTTCCAGACACCCTCCATCTACTGGCCGAGGGAGACATCTACCAACTACCCTATGAGGACATAAAGACTATTTTTAGTCAAATCATTCTAGGGTAGCCGGAAAGAAAGGTAGGGGGAGTCACCCCATAGCCAGTACCTCTTCCTCCAAATCATCCATTAAAGGAGAAATTGGAAAAATGTTGGAAGAATTCAAGAGTGAGATGGTGCAGACTCTTGCCATGCAAATTGATACCTTACATATCAAAAGAAAAAACGATGAAGTAGAGAGGGATTTGGCCATTTTTTACCTTAGATGCACTAGGAAGAATTCGAGGAATGAATGCCAATTGAATTATATAGAGGGTTGTTCAGTCTATGAAGAGAATCATTCTACAGATAAGTGCCCTTCCTTGTCCGGACATAAAGCTATATATCAAGGGGCTGAGAGAGTCACTGAACAACTCTACTACACAAACCAAAGAAGGCCACCTGGACCTAGACCATACCAGCAGGGGATGTAAGGGACATCTCAGGCATACTACAACCCCAACCAAGTGCTCACCATACCTTCTTGGGGTCCCCCTACTCATCCTTCCTAATCCACACCACCTCCTTGGTCCTTCACATCTCAATATCATGCCCAACCAGCCGCCCATTCATTTCAATCCTATGCTCAACCACAACCTCAATGGAATGCATTTCATCATGGGTGGAGGCCCCAATACAACTCTCGTCCCGCTCTTTTACCACCACCACTTGCCCAACCACAACCGTTACCTCATGCTCCACCAAATCAACCCCAAATGCCTACCTAGCCAAATCGGAGCCTGAACAATAGACATGCTCAACAAGTGAATAGTGGGGAACCTTCATGCCAAACTTATGTTATGTAGGTTCAAGAAATTAACTTGTGATCTGGGAAGGTTCTCCCAGATAGCTCGCCTCCACCCAGGGAGGTTGAGGAAGATAAAGAGGAATGTGAACCTAAAGCAATTCCACCCTTTTTTGAAAGGCTATCCATAATAGTTTAGCCTACCCCATAAGAGATTGAACTTCTAGGAGAATTGAAGCATTTATGTGTAAAGATACCACTTCTCCAAGCCATAAAAGATGTACCTATCTACAATAGGTTGATCAAAGAGAAGTGCTTTAGGCATTCGGGAAGGCACAAGAGAGATGCCCTAATCATCAATGTCATAGAACAACTGTTTGACCTGATGTTAGGGAAGGTAATCTTTCCAAAATATCTGGACCCTAGAAGCCCAGTAGTTGATGTCCACATCAATGGAACCATGATCCCACACATCATGATTAATTTGCGAGCTACCATTAATGTGATGAAAAAGGACATAATGCTCAAACTTAAACTCCAGGGCTCCTTAAGGAATACCACGACTGTGCTATAACTAGCAGACCACTCCACCATGACCCCTAAGGGGATTGTGGAAGATGTGATGGTCTCCATTGATCTTGGGAGTACCGTACTGATTTCTTAGTTCTTAAGCTAAAAGCAAAGCTCACTAGGTATCCTCTCACTCTGGGAAGACCCTGGTTGGCTACAATCGATGCCTACATCAGCTGTCAAGCTGGGAACATGACCATAAAGAATGGGCACATGTTCAAGCAGTTAATCCGATACCCTCCTGCCAAACCCTTGCTAGAACATGATCTACCTCTCTGGTTGGAGGAGGAAGATGACGATGAAGTCTATTCTGCACCGCTTTGTGCATTAGAAATCACCATGGGGGGAAAACTGCAAGATGAGGATGATATGATTGAAAATATGATTTAGAATCCACCTCCCAGCATATCACCCTTAGAAGACATAGTAAGAGAAACCCAAAACAACCCCTCGACTGATCTCTGTGTGGCCGATCCTACTCCTCCCCTGTCAAAAATATAGAGTTCGGCCCAGAAATAACATTGAAAATCAACCCATCCCTATCTACTTCCTAGGAGAAGGAGCTATGCAGCCTACTGAGAAAACATCTAGATGCCTTCGCCTGGAGTTATAAGGAAATGAAGGGAGTGCACCCTTTAGTGTGTACTCATCATATATACATCAAGGAAGATTGCAAACCAGTCAGGAAACCTCAAAGGAGGATGAATCCAACACTTAAAGATATTGTTAAGGAAGAACTACAAAAATTGCTTGATGCAGGATTCATCTATCCCATCTCTGACAGTGAATGGGTCTCTCCTTTGGTGCTAGTGCCAAAGAAAAATGGTAATTGGAGAATTTGTGTGGAATATCAGGAATTGAACAAAGCAACTAAAAAGGACCATTTCCCTTTACCTTTCATAGATAAAGTGTTAGACGGTCTAGCAGGGAAAAAGTTTTTCTCTTTCCTAGATGGGTTTAGTAGGTACAATTAGATTCAAATCAGCCCAGAAGACCAAGATAAGACCACTTTCACTTGTCCTTGGGGTACCTTTTCATATCAGGTCCTTCCTTTTGGTTCATGCAATGCTCCATCCACTTTCCAAAGAGCGGTATTGAGTATATTTCTGAACTGGTTCATGATGCGGTAGAAATATACATGGATGATTTTACTCCTTATGGTTTTGACTTTCAGGAAGCTTTATCTAACCTAGGAAAAGTTCCATACAAGTATATTGAGATGAACCTATCCCTCAGTCTGGAAAAATGTGAATTTTTAATGGTAGAAGGGACTGTATTAGGTCATGCAATATCTCAGCAGGGACTGCAGGTGGACCCCAACAAAATTTCCATCATCCAAAGGGTCCCACCTCTTCAAAAGGTGAAAGATGTCAGAAGTTTCCTAGGCTTAGCCAGATATTATAGAAGATTCATTAAAGATTTCATCAAGCTAGCCTCTCCTTTGTTTGGCCTCTTAGGCAAAGATGTTGAGTTCATATGGTTAGAAAACTGTCAAGAAGCCTTAGATACCTTGAAGAGCAAGCTAGTGATTGCCCCAATTCTCAGAGGCCCAAACTGGGCCCTACCTTTCCACATTCACACAGATGCCTCAAACAAAGCAATAGGAGTAGCCTTAGGACAAATTGATGAAAAGTTACCTTATGCCATATATTTTGTAAGCAAAAACTTGTCAAAGGTAGAGTTAAACTATACAGTGACCGAGAAGGAACTCCTAGCTGTTGTGCATTTGTTACACAAATTCAGAAATTATATCACAGGCTGTCAAACCTTTATGCACACTGATCATGCTGCAATTAGATATTTAATGAAAAAACCAGATGTAAATGCTCACATTATTAGATGGTTGTTTTTACTGCAGTAGTTTGATTTGACCATTATTGATAATCCTGGTATAGAAAATGTTGTTGCTGACTTTTTGTCTAGAGTAAATTTTCCTACAGGTGAAGAAGGAATGGTGGATGACCAAATCCCAGATGAACATCTGTTTTCTATCTCAATCCTCTCTCCATGGTTTGCTAATATAGCAAACTACTTGGTTTCAACATAGTTCCCACCACACTTGTCCTCAAGAGAGAAGAGAAAGATAGTAAGGAAAAGCGCCCCTTTCACTTGGATTGGGGACAATCTCTTCAAACTTGGACCAGATCAGATCTTGAGAAGACATGTCAGGGAGGAGGAAGTCTTTGACATCCTCTTGTCCTGTCATGACGAGCCTTGTGGAGGTCACTTTGCAGTAAAAAGAACTACCTTCAAGATATTGCAAGCAGGCTACTACTGGCCCACTCATCATCACGATGTGAGGAGATATATCAACCAGTGTGATCAATGTCAGAGGATGGGGAAACCTACTCCAAAGGATGAGATGCCCATGCAACCTCAAGTACCTTTGAGCCATTTGAGAAGTGGTGCATGGACTTTGTGGGTCCTATCAGCCTTCCTTCAAAGCAGAAACATTACATCATTGCGTGCACTGATTACTTGAAAAAGTGGGCAGAGAAAAAAGCAATCAAAGTAGAGACAGAGGAAAAAGAAGCTAAGTTTTTGAGAGAAAACATATTCTACAAGTTCAGGTATCCAAGAGAGTTGGTCACAGATCAAGGCAGTCATTTCACTTTGAATTTGATTGAAGACATGCTCACACGTCATAGAATCAAGCACAAGAATTCCACTCCTTACCATCCACAAGGCAATGACTAGGTGGAGGTCACTAACAGAGCGTTGGAAGGGATCCTAACCAAGGTAGTGAGCAACAACATAAAAGACTGGGCTGATAGATTAGTTGAGGCCACTTGGGCCTGCAACACAACATGGAAGACCACCACAGGGTTCACACCCTATGAACTAGTCTATGGGAAGAAGGATTTGTTGTCAATAGAATTTGAATTCAATACCCTAAGGATGGCAACTCAGTGAGACCTAGAGCTCAGCCATGCACATAAAGAAAGATTACTTCAGCTCAATGGTTTGGATGAACACATATTGCAAACCCTTCTCCATACAAGGGTAGTTCAACTTTAGAGAAAGATATGGCATGAAAAAAATATCAAGGAGAAGTAATTCCAAGTGGGAGATAGGGCACTACTCTATGATTCAAGATACAAATATTTCAAAGGCAAGCTGAGGACAAGATGGCTGGCACCGTACACTGTGGAGAAATGCAATGACAATGGTTCAATTTTGATTAGAACCATTGATGATGAAGCCATCCCCATGCTTGTCAATGGACATCAATTGAAAATCTACAAGAAACCACTCTCCAAGTGAGAGTTTATTGAAGGTCTTGATAAAACAGTGATGGTAGTGGAGCATGTCTTAGCTTCCACTTCACCCACTCACTGAAGAAAAAGGAAAAAATAAAAAAATAAGGACTCAAGTGAAAACCTCCATGAGGCGCTTGAGTCCCATCATTGGGTTGAAAGCCTCTTCTGACGCGGCCCAGTGATGTCAAAAGAAGAGAGAAAATAAGATCCCTGGGTGAAAACCTCCCTTGGAGGTGCCCAGGGTAGGCAATTAGGGTGAAAACCTCCCTGAGGCACCCTAGTTGTTTTCAAAAAAAGAAAAGAAAAGAAAAATAAAAGTGAATTTTCATTTGCATTGCAGGCTGTAGGAGGACTACAGGAAGTAGAAGAAGGTGCCAAGGGAACCTTGACATGCACACCAACACCTATTCTATCTTCTCCACACTTTTCTCCATCATTTCTGCCAGTTCTTTCACCCCACTGTGTTTTTTCAAAAACTGTGTTTTCTACAAGAGGCTCCTATAGGAATTTCAGTGAGCCAGAAATGAATTTAAAAGGTAGTTTAAGGGACAGAGAAGCTTCATAAAGAACCTATAAACCCTCCCACAGTATTCAAAACTCCTTTCCATCATTTCCAAGCTTACATCACACCCCAAGCATCATTTTTCTTCCTATCCAAAAAAACACAGAAAAAAACAATTTTTTGGGAAAAGAAAAAAAAAGAGAGGAAGCAACACGATCCATCTCACCTGAAGCCTACCTATTACCTCTTGTTATCGGGAAATCTAGTGTCCACTCGGAGCTGCTAGTCCCACTAAGATGGGTAGCTATCTTAGAAACAAACAAACCAAAACTACTTTTGCTTTCCTTTATGAGAAGTTGATAAGAGGGGAACAAAGGACACCAACCCCAGTCTTGCGCTTGGTTCCTTACTTGGTTCCTCTTCCTTCTAACAGATCCTTGTCTCTCCTTCTTCGCTTGCCTAGCTTCAAAGAGCACTTGTGGAATCAAAGTAGAATAATACTATCGAAGAATAGAGATCTAAAATCATAAACAATATAGGACCATATATATATTGACCACACAAATGCATATATCATCAAACATACAAGAATGTGGAGGAAAACTTGAATAGCTTTATTAATATCAAGAATATCAAAGAGGATTACAACCCATTGTTTTGACCCAGCGTCATCCTCTCAGCACGAAAGCCCTTCTTCACCTCATGAACAACTTAGATCACCCAACACTATGATATTACACCAAGAAACCAACAATGCTTCCTTACAAAATACAAGATTCCAGCCTCTGGATCTTTGTGATGAGGGATCCATATATAGATGATTGTAGGGGGGTGATTCAGCTTTTGGGATTTTGATTAGTGTCCTCTCTTTGATAGTTCTTGATTCCACTTGGAGATTGATGGTCTCTTACTCATCCCTGGGCGAATTCAGCGAGGCAAGTGTCACAGGAGAAGTTTCTAGAAGATTCCATGATCATCCAACTTGCAAACTGTCTCTACCATTTGTCTACTCTCACCCATCGCACCCTACAGAAGGGCTTTCTAGTATGCATCACACTTTTTACACTGAGCAGGTGAGATGCATCGCACCCTCTGCACTGGGCAATTTGTATGGTCTAGTTTTGACCAATTCTGAGCAGTTTTTTGTGGAGAACTTCTGGGAGATGATGTAATCAGCTGACCTTGTTCCTTTAGGGCATGAAGCAACACTTTTAGGGACTTAGAAGCCCTTGGTTTATGGACATATATGATTGGGGTCGAAGTGCCCAAAAATTTCTATAATAGTTGGCCCCTAAAGCGTGAGGTCGTTAATCTTTTGATGTCGAGTGAAATGCTTTATCATGAGGATCCAAAGTTTTTTTGAGCTGGAAGGCGACCTATAATAAGATACAATACAATACATTATCTTCATAATATTTTTCATGATCTAGCTGAGGTGGGCATTCCCATGCTCAGCTTTATAAATTCATTTTCATGTACATAGGACAAACAACCGTCTGTGTAGCAGAATGATGATTTGGACGGAGTCATCATCCTTTGATTCGGATGATCATATGTTCGAAAATGACGTACATTTGATGTCTTTATATTCCTGAATATATCACATCCTAGATGGATGAAACTAGATCCGGGGCCTTCAAGCTCGTTCAATCTTCACTCGAAGTACAAGTCGATCCATGTGAAAGATGTTCTGGAGTCGAACATGGAAAGACATCACCTGATTACCAGCCAATGTTGTAAGCTGTTAATAGGCACGAGAGGAATCACCGATAATGATGATGACCCTCAAGGCACGACAGTACAATTCACGTGGTGTGAAAAAGGGACTTGGCATCGAACACCATGAAAAATCTTTCGGTCGAAGGCCATTGATGTAAACCTGTCGCTAGAAGTGAGAAACGTGCCATTGAGGCATGCAAGCTTCAAAGTACTGAAAGGGTTGTTCCTAGGTCAACTTCTTGGATAATGAGCTGATGTTGACAAGAAGCGACCCGTCATAGGAGGGCCTTAATGAATCCCTCATCTATGACACAGAATGGAGCAAATGATTTTGGAGGTGAAAATGATCTGATGATACAAGGTTCAGGGTGGTGGTCATGAAAGAATGGAGTGTGAATGTATTGCAGCGGATAAGACACAGGTGAATTCTCTGAGCGACTTCTCTTGAACATACTGGTGACACTGAAATGGATTGGTAGCTTTAACCCCAAAGATGGATGGTACGATGGACCAATGGTGATATGACCGGTGAATGGAATAACCCAGCCCGACTCGGATGTGGAGTGAAAGTGTCATGTTCAAGAGCGACTTGCTACCAATAAAGTTTCTTCAAGTTTTGTTCCCAATTTTCCTCAGTCATTGCTGACAAGTACCTCTTTATTTTTATCAAGCTTGAGGAGGATAACATATGCTTGTTCTATAATTTTCCCTTCGGGCGAACCCGTCGCTATGTTTTAACGAGCCTAGCGACAGTGAAACTCGTTCTCGTCCATTTGGACAAGTTTGTCGCTATTGATTTTAATGAGTTTAATGACAATGATAACTTGGTCCTTTTTCAATTTTAGAGAGTCTGAAAAGGGATGGAAAGGAAACTCCAATAATCCTTTTTCGTCATATAATCCCTAGTGTCTGAAAAAGTATAAAATAATACGAAGGGATGAATTTTCGATAGTTTTAATGAGCCGAACATGACAAGTGCTCGATCTTTTTGTGTAATAATCCCTCAGGTCCAAAAAGATTAAAATCTAGAGGAGGGATAGTAGTTTTGGTAGCTTTAACGAGCTGGAGAGGCCAATTGCTCGACAATATTTTCATATTTTACGAGTTAGATGAAAAGAGCTTAAAGGAGACTCGTTTTTTAAGGAATGAGTGATAATTTCAGGTAGCAGTTGATTCCAGGTAAAGTTTGGAATTTTACAATCATGGTAGTGTCACAAGGATGGCTAACAGAGTCACTCATCGTAGGTGTTCCTAAAAAGGGTAAACAATCAAATGGAGGTGCATGATCGGCTAAAACAGAGTGGAGGTGATGATGAGAACACGACCAAGGCTCAAAAGCTGATGATAATGCATTCACAATGGCCATTTACCAGAGATTGGTTCATTTTTTAATGAGTTTAAATTCTGGGGGAAACATTTGCTCATTGCTTAGGTTTAATTTTTAACAAGCTTGAACTTCACATAAAAACTTCTCATGCTAGTCATATAATAAGGACATCTGATCGATCGATTCCATTTTTGTGGAGCTTGCACCTTTCGAAGCTTTGCTCCATATCCTTTCGTTATGAAAGTTAGGAACGACCAATCCTACGAGTTTAAAGGGTTTGAGAATCTACAAACTAAGAAAATAAATGGTCTCTGTTCACTTGCACGCAAAAAGGTTTGCATGCCCCCAGGTATAGCAAAGTAGAGTTTCGAGGTTACCCTTCAATTTGCAAACAAAACATTTGTTCTATCAGGAAAGGCATACCTTCTAACGGAGGTATCTTATTCCAGTCTAATCCCATCTTCCTATATGGAAGGGTGTCAAACTGGTCATATATCCTTCACGGAAACCTACCCTATACCTATAGTTTTCCTGCCGGAGCAGGCCAGGGTGCATGCCCCATGGGTTTCAGTCATGTCCCCCGAATTACTCGCGTTCTTCAGGTGGACGAACTGGAGAGATATTCCTTGTGTGAAAATACCATTTAGGGATAGCATTTGACTATTAGTTATGTGTGAGCTGGGGAACGAAAGCTGGTCTACGAGCTAGACCACTCAGCCTTCATGCGGAAAACACATTACTCTAAAGAGTGAGGAGATAATGGCTCCCATGCTATAAATATAGTCGTGCCCAAGGAGTAGATTATAGTCTAGAGGTCCTTGGACTACCATTACATTCATATAAACAATTTTCCTTCTCAAAGTAATAGGAACATTTGGAAGGATCCCTAACGGTCGACTGGCTCCTTTGTCGAAGCATGTCATATTTCTCATCTCAGGCAAAAGCGATGGTGAATCAAGTGCTTTCCAAGAAATTGAGGAAAGGATACTCACAGAAGCCCCTTCATCTATGATGGTACCGACCATGACCATTCTGTAAGCTTGTACAATGATTCAAAATGGTACACTAGCTGGTAAACGAGGTTTTCCTAGTAGATTCCAATCGAAGGAAACTACTAGGTTTCTTGGAGATGGGACCGAATAGATGACCAGATATGACTCTGACGAACTTCCTTCCCGTGGTAAAGGAATGAGTAGATTGCCCCCATGTTCATCGGAGTCTGTGTTTACGAAAAGAATTTGAATAGTGTCATTCTCATTCTCTTCAGTGACCGTATCATCTGAAGATGGACTTTCTAAAGGCAAGACCGGGTCAACTGCCGCCTCGACCTTTTGACTTTTGTCTGGTGTGGATTCAGAGGGTTTATATTCAAAAATAAATGCTTCGACCGACCGTATTGGTGGGTCGGTCAGATTTTCAACTAATGATGGACTCGGCAAGAGTTTCTTGTATCTAGGAGGAAGCCGCAACGGTGAAGTAGGACGGTTATCCAAGACTCTTTTAGCTTCGTCTAGGAAGGGAAAATGGTGGACGAAGTGATTGCCTTCACACAGCTTACAAGGAAATTTACATTTCCTTTTCTATCCAGATACTTCGTTTTCACTAGTTGATGGTGTACTTTCAAAATGATCAGAGGTTGATGACACTGGATTGTGCAATCGAGGAGACCAGTCCCTTAAGATCAGAGGGATGCAAGGACAATCTCGATGATAATGGTCTCCTTTGAAAATGACACATGGAGATTTAGGCTTGGATGGTGCAGTGTGTGGATTTTTGCTAGACGATGTGCCATTGCCCCTTTTTGCCTTTGGTTCCTTCTTCTTCTTTTCCTTCTTCTCCTTCCCCTTCTTCTCCTTCTTAGTCTCTTGATTTTCAGCTTTACCAGCTTCATCAAGTGAAGAGGAAGGAGGAGAGGGAGAAACGAATGAAGTAGAAGGTTGGGGGGTAACTCTAGTATCATCTAGTTGCTGACTTGATTATTCAGGAATCACAGTGTTCTGAATGACAAAGGTAGAGAAGAGCCAGATTGGCAAGCCAATTGTCAATCCTGGAAGTGACAATGTGTCCATATGTGTTGCACCAACATCTCCCCAAGAGGAGAAAGGACTAGGATTTTGCTCCAAGGGAAAATTCTTGGTTGGTAGACTCCATTTTCCTCAACCTAAGACCAACGTGGGAATAGTGATATTATTCCGATTAAAATAAATTTTAGACACTTTGACACAACTTGTTTTTTCAATTTTTAAGAGTCGAAAAAAAACAAAAGATGACTCTAGTTGCCTTCGATTTTTAATGAGCCTGAAGTGACAAGTGATCAGATGGACCTTTTCCTTTAATGAGTCTGAAAAGGAACGAAAGAGACTACTCTGGAAGACTAGATAGAGGGATTACCAAACCAATCGAAAAATTGCAGAATTCTTTTTATGGTACGACAGTCAATCTTTTCGAATGCTGTGTTTAGTGCATTGCGATTGATAGGGCGGCAGACATGGCTTCCTAAGGATAAAGGGTATAGCCTATTGTGGTCTCCCAATATATACCTGACAGTACATGGGAGCACAAGTCCGTACTGGCACTTGTCATCTCAAAGAGGAGAAATCACCCAACCAGCAATGATAGCGATAGTTACCAGGCTTTATGACGCCGAAATACCTCTCTGCCTAGACTTCTAAATGTTGTGCGTTAGGTTCCAAAGAATTTTTATGTTCATTGAATTCATTTTACAGTTGATCTTGCTTAAGAAATTTGCCTTTCAGGTTCACCGTGTGATGTAGATATATAATTCCTAAAATGCAATCTAAGATGATAAAAAATCGTTTAATCTTCTTTTGCAATGAAATCCTAGCTACTAAGGAAAGAGAAATGAGATTCTTTTAACATAGAGCACAGAGAACACACTAGATGCACTATCCTAAATCAAACCAACAAGCGGTCTAAATGAAAATGCACATGCATGTATTTTTTTTCAGCTTTCTTAATGTGTGAATGACAAAAAGAATGCTGAGTACAAATCTGAATTATCTTTTCAAAGCGACAAGACTAAGAAATTTATCTTCAAAACAAAAGGAAGATAATGATGACACTTTGCGATTTCAAATTGAAAATTGTTTTCGACACTTGAAAAACTACTAATTCAAATCAAATACAAGAGTAACAGTATAATTGACCATCAATGACAATAAGATTATTTTCTACGACTGAAAATGACACTTGCGACACTTCCAAATCAAGAAACGACAGTTCGATTACGCTACTTGTTTGTAAAAGAGAACTGAAAATGGCACACAATACATAAAAACATTTACAGTTCTTTGCACAATGGAGGCGGAATGATGGAAAGGAATGGGGTTTCCACAGTGGTATACTGATCACAGATAGCAAAACTCCTGAATAGAGCTGAAAAGAGTGAAGAAAAACCAAAGTCTGAAGGCAAAATTAGCCTTATCTGATCATCGCACCTGTTACACAGGGAAACAGGGATGCATCCCAGCTACTACACACGGGAGGTGCGATACATCTAGATTTTATTGAAGAGAGGGTACGATGGTACCATGATGAGACTTTAACTTGGTTCTTGATCATAGTTTGTAGCTCAGTTCAGGTATTTAGGCCGAGCAAGTGATGTTCAGTAAATATAAATCATAGGGGTTGATCTAATGAGGTTACTAGAGCCACCACCAGGGCAATTAGAATGTTTTCAAATTGATTCTTCAGTTTATAAACAAAACCCAGAGATAGAATGAAGCAGCATTGATCTACTTTGCTCTTGCATAGAAAATGCAGTTCGAAGGCTAGTTGGCTTGACTTCAGGCTCCATCTGTAAGTTTATAAAACAAACAAATATAGACAAGCAAACAAGTTATTGGCTCCCTAGTGGAGTCGCCATTTTGTTATCAGGAAATCTAGTGTCGACTCAGAGCTGCTAGTCCCACTAAGACGGGTAGCTATCTTAGAAACAAACAAACCAAAACTACTTTCGCTTTCCTTTATGAGAAGTTGATAAGAGGGGAACAAAGGACACCAACCTCAGTCTTGCGCTTGGTTCCTTGCTTGGTTCCCCTCCCTTCTGACAGATCCTTGCCGCTCCTTCTTCGCTTACCCAGCTTCAAAGAGCACCTGTGGAATCAAAGTAGCATAATACTATCGAAGAACAGAGATCTACAATCATAAAAAATATAGGACCAGATATATATTGACCACACAAATTCATATATCATCAAACATACAAGAATGTGGAGGAAAACTTGAATAGATTTATTAATATCAAGAGTAGAAAAGAGGATTACAACCCATTTTTCTGACCTAGCATCATCCTCTTAGCATGAAAGCCCTTCTTCACCTCATGAAAAGCTTAGATCACCCAACACTAGGATATTACACCAAGAAACCAACAACACTTCCTTACAAGATACAAGATTCCAGCCTCTGGATCTCTGTGATGAGGGATCCATATATAGATGATTGTAGGGGGTTGAGTCAGCTTCTGGGATTTTGATTAGTGTCCTCTCTCTGATAGTTCTTGGAGATTGATGGTCTCTTACTCATCCCTGGGCGAATTTAGAGAGGCAAGTGTCACAGGAGAATTTTTTGGAAGATTCCATGATCATCCACCTTGCAAACTGTCTCTCCCATTTGTTTACTCTCGCCCATTGCACCCCGCAGAAGGGATTTCTAGTATGCATCGCACTTTTTACAATGAGAAGGTGAGATGCATCACACAATCTGCACTGGGAAATCTGTATGGTCTAGTTTTGACCAGTTCTGAGTAGTTTTCTGTGGAGAACTTCTGGGAGATGATGTAATCAGCTGACCTTGTTCCTTTAGGGCATGAAGAAACACTTTTAGGGACTTAGAAGCCCTTGGTTTATGGACATATATGATTAGGGTCGCAGTGTCCAAAAATGTCTATAACACCTCTCCATCTCTATCTACATCTCTGGCATCCTCCTTGAAGCTCCAAGCACAGAAAGAAGTTGAAGTTTCAAGGGGAGAAACAACTATAGGAGCTCTTGTAGGAATTCCTGTAGCAGCTGATCCCATCAAAACCTAGCACCAACAACAGAAGAATGCACACATGAAGGTTGAAGAAGGCACCTGAAGCTCAGATCTAGCCAGAGGAGAACCTGCACAAGACACAACCACACATTAGCAAGCAGATAGCATGCATCAAAAAAATAAAATAAAAGCATGCAACAGAGAGGGAGCCACACCACCTCACAACAAATACATTCGGATCATAGGTAAGTAACTAAATCGCTCCTCTATTTGCATTTGTGTAATTAGAAGTCATGTAAAAGTAATGAGATGGTTGAGGTTGAACGAGGGAAAGGTGGCTAGTTAACTTGGCCACCTTCTTCTAGTTAACTCCACTCATCCGAGATGTCACCCACACGTGCGCACAGTCAACTCAAGAAAGATGTCAAGGACAGGTAGTGGAGGAAGTGTGAACTTCGATGCAGTCATGAGGGATGATTACGAGGAGGGGCCATGATGACAAGGCAGGTGGGGACCAATGGTCTGAATATGGCCAACAAATACTTTGCCAGCTCACCTCCCATCACCAGAAATATCCATAGAGGGTAATAAGTACTCCTCCCCGAGCACTCTCACCACCTTTTCCTTCATTCTCTCCTCGTAACTTAGCTACAAAAATCTCCTTGTGCCCCCACAGCCTCATAACCATCATCCTCCATCGATCTCTCCCATATTCCTGCTCTCAGCATTTTCTACAGGAGCACTTACAGGTTCTACAGGAGCACCTATAGGAATTCTACAGGAGGGACAATAGGCTTCTACAGGATGGGAAGTGAGTTGTTTTGAAGGGAGAAAACATGGGTTTTAGCACGATTTTCAGTCTGAGGAGGTAGGTTCCATGCATGACCCCATTGAATATAAATATATGCAAGAAGTGGTTTCAAATTGAGGAGGAAATAAAGTCTTTAGGAGAGGAGAAAATACATAAGAAAATTTTTCTGCTTATTTAAAAAAAAAAAACAGTCTCCTCTATTTCTCTGTTTTTCTCAAAAATTGTTGTCTCCATCGCCATATTTGGTTTCCCAAAAGAGTATCAACAAAGTGATAGGAGGGTTTATGAGAAAGGAGCCCACTAACTCCACTAGGATCCATGCACATCCCCAAGTAGTGGACATATTCACAAGAGCAAATTGGATGAACGTTTTTGAGAAATTCCGAGTTTGATGAGGAGATTGCCCAAGAATTTGCCCACTCTTTGGTCCCTCACATAAGAACACATGCCATTGTTACATTTAGAGGTCTTTCCATCAAGATAACCCCTGAATTTATCAGTAGGGTCACTACCCTTCCTCTTGGGTTGCTTGGAGTAAGGATGAGAAACCAATTGGCCAGGCTACCAAGAAAAACTTCTTCCAAAACAATGAAACCCCTGTAGAGGAGAAAAATGGCATTAGAAGGGATATCATACCATATCCTTGGGATAAGGTTAGCTACCAAATAATCAAATACATTTCCTATGAGGGGAGGTACAACATTGTCTATGGTTATCACTTTAGAATCCTTCATGAATTAAGGTATGGCATGGACACTCCAACACCCCAGAAGCTTAGAATCCCCTACTTCCTCTTGTAGTCCCTCATTGACTCCAGCACTAAGGTTCAAGAAGGGAATTCAGAGCAGCTAGCTCACCATGGGTTAATCAAAATTTTAGTGGAAGAAGCCCTCCATACATTTACACTCCCTATAGCATGGGAAGTCTTTCGAAACATGATAGCTGAGGATGACATAAAGGCCCTAACCTATGATCTCAGTCCTATTGGCAGTGAGGAGGAAGAGTAGCAAGGGGGAGAAGGTGAAGCCACTGGCGGCTTAGCAAAACAAGAAGGGAAGGAGGAAGGAACTAAGATAGAGGAGGAGAAAGCTGAGGAAACAGAGCAAGAAGAAACATAACAAACATAGAGAGAAAAAGAGACAAAAGGAGGAGAAAAAGAGGTAGAAAAGGTAGAACAAGGAGAATGGTCCCCTGAGACTCTAGAAAGGGAGGCAGTAGTTGCCCTCACTACCCTTAGCACACCAATCAAGCCAAATAGAAAGAGGAAAAGTCAGGCCTCCATGTATTTCAAGGCTAGGAAGAGAACAAGAATCAAAACAGGAAAACCTCAACCCTCTTCAAAAGTGCCAATTACAATTGAAGATTCACACTCTACCAAAGGGAAAGAATCCCCTTCCAAGGCACCTAACACATATGAAAGGGGGACTCCTAGATCTTCCACATGGAAGGAAAAGGTAGTACTACAGGACCCAAAAATAGTCCTACAGGAGGCTCAAACAGTTCTACAAGAGACGCTGTCAAAACTAAAGGAGACCCAACAACTTGAGAAAAGGATAGAAGAATAGCCACAAGGGAAGGAGGAAGAACCAGAGATACAAGAACCTAATCCCCAGCCTAGTCTGTTTTCCTATTACAATCTACTTGAGGTAGGAAGGATAATCACACAAAAATTTGCAATTCCACTATTCTTTGAATTAGAGAAAGAGAGAATAAGAACACATAGGTGGATGAAAATAGCCAAATCCAAGGGAGTTGAGGATGTTGGCCATATGGAAAACAAACTCAGAGAAATGGGCAGAGATTTGAGTGATACCAGAAATAGGGAAGCAATTACAAGGAGCCACCTTGAAACTGAAAATGAATTGTTAAGGAGGCAGCTGCAAGAGAAGGAGATTCAACTGGCTTGCATTGCCAGCTTATCCATGGAAGCATTGCAATGTAGAACACCAACAAAATCCTATGGCCTATATCTCAAGGACCAATGGTTAAAATTCCAGATAAAGAAATTGGCACAAAGAGGCACAATGCCCTTCCAAGATTACATACAATTTATGGATTTGTGTGACCAAAGCACATAAGAGGATAAGGCAAAAATGGCAGAATTCTACCTACATAACATGGCCCTCAAAAGCATGAATGTGTGGGAACCCAATGCCAAGCTAGGGGACATGCAACTAATGGCCATGGCTTCATGGATGAGCCATGAAGAGTTAACGGCATCAAAAATAAGAAGATTGATGATAAAAGAGAATAATGAGCCATTAATGATAAGAGCTGAGCCATCAAATCCCATGGCACTCATTAGCACACACAACCTGGTTTCCAATAATCCTTAGATTGCCCCTAGATATATAAGTGATCAGGCACAAGCCATTGCACACTTTGAGGATATGCAAAGGCTACTTGGGGATGACTGTGTGCATGCATGCATGAGGAGATGGAACACCTTACCATAGAGTCTGTAGATCAGGGAATATCATTCCCCCATGAGGATGAAGGAGGCATTAAGAAGAGTGACAATGTACAAGCACTCCATGTAGAGGTTGAAGGTCAACTAGATAGGCCTCAAACTGAGTCTCCCACTACCGTTAGGCATGCTGGAAGGCAAAAAAGATGGAGAAGAGGAGGAGTAGTGGGAAGAGATAGACAGGAAGGTAGGATTCTATGACAAGGAAGAGTAGACCACATCAGAATATTGGGATGCTAGGGAGGCTACCAGGGCCATAAAAGATGAGGAGATGGACTAAGTTGCTCAGAGGATGAGCAACTCTTTTAGTAGGGGGGTGATGATGAGCATCATAAATGGGTAATTATATGGGCTCATTTTACCTCCTAAACTAGTCAAATCAACCATTCTCTTAGCTTATTACATGATTTTCTGATTATATTTATGCTTATAGAGTGAGTTGAGTTAATTATTGTGCCATGTGGTCAAATGTGTATTTAATGCAGATTATTGATGATTTTTGAAGTCAAAGTCAAGGATCCAGTGGACAAATGGCAGCAATAACTCAAAGTGGACAAAGGAGAGGAATTATAAGAGGGAATCCCCCTCATTTATTACTCCTCACTTCGAATTCCCCTTCATTCAGCTCGGAGTACAAGCAGTCGAATCATGCACTAGGAGGCAACCAAGCAAGTGAAGGATGACTGATGATTATCTCGATATTTGGGAGCCAAGCCTCCCTTATTTTAAGAAGTTGTTGGTAGCTTTATTTGTATAAGTAGAGAGGCCTAGGGCCTCACTAGGGTCAGATTTTTGTTGGACTTTTTTTTATGTAAACTCTGCTAAACTTTGAGCTTATTATTTTGTGTCTGTTTCATGTAATCTTGCTATTGTTTTGTAAATAAAGATGGAATCCTTTTTGAGCTAGCACTGAGTTACCTCAGAGGGCTGAAGCTCTTGGGTTAGGGCCCAATCTAAGTAGCCAATCTCCTCTTTACTTGTATTTGTATGTTTTATTTTAGTTTGTAGATTAGGTTGCTATTAGATGTATTTCTTTTAATGGTTAAGCATAGGTTGCTTTTGATGATTCAGTATTTTGCTTCCATTTGTTCTTTCTATAGCAGGTTAAGAATTAATAAAGAGAAAATTCAAAAGGCTATAAATAGTGCCTTGGCCTCTATTCCTCCCTTTGTGACCATGATTTGAGGCAAAGACCCTCTTACTGCCCCAAAAACACAGATTTTCCTCATTCATAGGACTTCTAGTCTTTGTTGCTTTTTAGTAGGTTAATAATATAGCTTTGCTTTGCTGTAGATCTTCTTCATCATGCTCAATTCTTGATTTGTAGTAGTCTTCTTTCATGCTTTCCTTTCTTGCACCATTTCTCAACATTTCCTTTCATAGATCATAATTTAGACTAGTTTGATGCAAAATTCTATTTTTCTAGATGCACTCATTTCATTGCTTGTTTGATCTTATTGGTTGAATATCAGTTCCTTTGCAGATATCTCTTCTAGAAATATTATAGCCTATCATCCATCCCATCCTCCATCTAATCCATGCCCTACAGGTCGCCCAAGTCTCACCTCAATTCTGCCTTATTTTCTTGCATTTTCCATATAACTTCTTCCTCTCTCCTTGAGCAAATCCAATCATATTTCTCTATCCTGGGGGTTCATGGTAGACTTTAGGTGCCTTAACACCTCATTCCAACCTTCATCAACATTTTTCACTTGTTCTCACACCCTCCAAATAGTGGAAATTGCTCTTAGCCTCCTCCTGTAGGCCTCTTGTAGATTCCCTATTTTCCTCCTGTAGATTTCCTGTGTCCTCCTGTAGATTTTCCTGTAGGTTTTTTGTTGAAGGTCAAGTATGGGAAAATCCTCCAGAAAGCCACCTGAGACCTCCTAGGACCCATCCACACCAGCCTACATGCCCTCAAGTGCCAAAACTTCTCACCAACGCCACCTATTCGCTGCCACACTCACACACAATAAATTACATGCATGTCAATTTCACATAAAAATACATAAAAATCCAAAAAGATGTTTTTTTCTTATTTACTTCTAGAAGTAGTTCAGTTAGATGTTGTTTACTTCCTTGAATAGGTAATGGCATTCCTTTCATGGTTTTCATAGTGCTTTCTGCAAAAGTAGGACTAGTTAGTTAAGTGGGGTTTACTAGGTTTGCTTTACATTTCAGTATTTCTCCTTTTTGCAATTAGAATAGCATCTGTAGAGTAATATTTCTTTCCTTCCATCACATATAGAGCTTCTTTTGGAATCCATAGAAGTTGGCTTGAGCTCCTAGTGATCTTGCACCAACTGACCAAGTGACAACCTGTAGTGAGAACTAGTACTTGTGCATACAACACCAACGCTTCCAAGTCTGTTACGAACTACCGGGTTCATAAGAGTAAAGTAGGCAACCCAAGAGTTGTAGCATTATTGTTGCAATACTGTTGCTCACCACAAACTAGATGTGAATGTTTGAATTATAAGATGGTTACTTTTATTACAAAAGTTTGAACTAGCCATTGTTGATAACCTTGGTAAGGAAAATGTTATTGTAGACTTTTTGTCTAGAGTAAATTTGCTTGCAAGTGAAGAAGGAATGGTTGATGACTAGTTACTAGATGAGCACTTATTTTCTATTTTAGTTCTATCTCCATGGTTTGTTCATATATCAAACTATTTGGTATCAGCACAGTTCCCACCAAACTTGTCCTCTAAAGAAAAGAGAAAGATATTCAGGAAAAGCACCCCCTTCAGTTGGATTGGGGGCAATCTCTTCAAACTTGGCCTAGATCAAATTTTGAGAAGGTGTGTAAGGGAGGAGGAAGTCATTGACATTCTTCTGACCTGTCATGATGGGCCTTGTGGAGGTCAATTTGCAGCAAAGAGGACAAAATTCAAAGCGTTGCAAGAAAGCTATTATTGGTCCACTCTTCATCAGGATTTGAGAAAATATACTAGTCATTGTGATTGGTGCCAAAGGATGGGAAGGCCTACTCCAAGAGATGAAATGCCTCTGTAGCCTCAAGTGATTTTTGAGCCATTTGATAAGTGGGGCATGGACTTCATTGGGCCTATTGTCCCTCCTTCCAAGAAAAACAATATATTATTGTGTGCACTAATTATTTGAGTAAGTGGGCTGAAACAAAGGCAATTAAGGCAGCAACAAAGGAGAAGGTGGCTGAGTTCCTATACAAATTTGGGTACACTAGAGAGTTGGTCATAGACCAAGGAAGCCAATTTACCTCCAACATGATTGAAGACCTACTTAGGCATCACAAGATCAAGTGTAGGACCTCCACTCCCTATCATCCACATGCTAATGGGCAAGTGGAGGTGACCAATAGAGCACTGGAGGGCATCTTGATCAAAGTGGTAAGTAGCAGTAGGAAGGATTGGGAAGATAGACTAGTTGAGGCCACCTGGGCCTATAATGCCACATGGAAGACCACCACTAGATTCACACCCTATGAGCTAATTTATGGGAAAAAGGCCTTGCTATCCATTGAATTTGAGTATAACACATTAAGGATGGCAGCCAAACTAGATATGGGCCTCAGTAGTGCACATAACGAGAGATTGTTCCAGTTTAATGGTTTGGATGAATTCAGAATGTAGGCCCTCCTACATACAGAGGTAGTTCAACTTCATAGGAAGATCTAGCATGATGAAAACATCAAGGAGAAGCAATTTCAGGAAGACGATTGGGAGCTACTATATGATTCGAGCTATAAAGACTTCAAGGGCAAGTTAAGGAAAAGATGGCTAGGACCTTATGTTGTGGAAAGATGCAATGATAATGGTTTAGGGAAAATAAGAAGCATAGATGAAGAGGCCATTCCTTTGCTTGTTAATGGACACCGATTGAAAATTTACAAGAGACCTTTATCAAAAAAAGAGTTCATTGATGATATCAATAAAACAATGATGATAGTGGAGCAAGTTCTACCTCCTCCCTCATCAAAACATTGAGAAAAAGAAAAAATGAATAAGGACTCAGGTGAAAACCTCCATGAGGCGGCAAGTCCCATCATTGGGTTGAAAACATCTTGAGGCAGCTCAGTGGTGTCGAAAAAAAAAAAAAAAAAAAGAGAGAGAAAAAAGAGAATAAGAAAGATCTATGGGTGAAAACCTCTCTTGAGGAGCCCATGGAAAACAGCTAGGATGAAAACCTCTCAAAGGAAGCCTAGAAGGTCGACAAGAAGGATGGTCAATGAGCAAAGGAGGATCACTAGGAGACCCCTATCACTCACATATCTATTTTTCCACTCATTACCATTCATTCCTCCATCATTTCTGTCATTTCTTTCACTCCATTAATTCAATTTACAAAGGGACTGTGTTTTATATAGGATCCCCTATATTCCTACATGATCCCCTGAAAACCTACAGGATCGGAATTACAGTGACCCAAAAATCGTACAAGAAGCAGTCCTAAGGAAAATGAATGACTTTCTAGGCCAATAAAATTTCACCCCTTCATCATTCAATCACCATACCTTGTCCACCACCATCATCATCCTTACACTCACCATTTAAAAGAAAAAATTAGTTTCGAAAGTATTTTCTTCCAGTCTTCGAAAAAGGGAAACAGGGAGGAATAAAGAGCATCACTTGAATATTCCTTGCTCTCCACACTCCCATTCTTTCTCTCCATCCAAAAATAATGATCAATATTTCTAAGGGAGAAGTAGCTACAATACATCCTGTAGGAAATCCTGTAGTAGGCTATCCCACATAATACCAATCATACCAGCAACAAGCCTTCGGCATGATGATCCAAGAGCTCCAAAGAAGCAACATCATATCTTCAACCACAGGTACTTGCACAAACAAAGAAGCCATTAGTAGATAGAAAGAGGATGAAGAAGAATAACATGCATCAAATACACACAACAACACCTCTGGTCTTTGACAACTACAACATAGCATTAGAACCTCAGGTAAGTATCTTGCTCGCTCTCTCATATGCATCATGTAGTCAAAAAAATGTAAGGGTTACGAGATAGTTGGTTTATAAGCAAAAAGGTGGCCAGTTAACTTGGCCACCTTCGTTCAGTCAACACATACACAACAGGGTGTCCTCTCACATGTGGCTGTAGTCAAATCAAAGACAAAGACGGAGTAGCGCAAAAGTGGTTAAAACTATGGATGCATAAGGTGGGAGTTGATTATGAGGAGTGGGGAATGATGAGGTGGTAGTGGGTGTTATAGACATATTTGGGCACTTCAACCCCAATCTTATATGTCGATAAACTAGGGTTATTCAACCCCTAAAAGAGTTGTTTTATACCCTAAAAGAACATGGTCATTTGATTACATCATTCCCCAAATGTTCCACCTGAAAAACCATCCAGAAATGGCCTAAACTGAACCATATTGACTACTCCACTGGCAAGGTGCGATGCATACTGAGTATTACACTGGCCAAGCATGATGCATACTGTTTAGGCCTTCTATAGGATGTGATGGCGAGGATGGACAAATGTCCAAGATAGTTTGCTAGGTAGTTGCTCATGGAATCTTTTAGAAACTTCTCCTATGACACTTGCCTCTTTGAATTCGCCTAGGGATGAGTAAGGGATCCAAGAAATCTCCAAGCAGAACCAATTGTAACAAGTGGAATGAAACTAATCAAAACCCCAGAGATGACTCACACCCTTGCACACATTTATAAATGGATCCCTCATCTAAGAGATCCAGAGGCTCAAATATTGTGAATTGCAAGGAAGTGTTGATAGTTTGCGTTCGAGATAAGAGAATTGTATTGTTGGTATGATCTTTCTATTTCATGAGGTGAAGAGGGATTGATGCTGGGAGGATGATGCCAGATCAGACAACTGGGTTGTAATTCTCCCTTCTATTTAATAAAGTTCTTCAAATTTTCTTCCATATAATTGTGCACTTGTGAATGTTATTATTTGTGAATGCCATTGTATGTTCATTATACATATGATTGTATAGTGTTTATGTTACAATAGATCAAGATGATTTGATGGTTCTTTGCTACTGTGTTTCTACAGGTACTCTTCAAGCAGGATAAGTACAGGGAGGAGTTGCAAGCTCTGTCAAAGGGGAGAAAGATCGAGCAAAGGATTCAACGAAAGTTCCAAGTTGGTCCACTCATCTTTCTCTTATCTATTGTGCATAGAAGAAATCATTGAATTACTTTGAACTATTGTTTCTAGGGTAGCTTCCAAACCTAGAGGGCTAGTCGATTGAAAAGACACTAGTTTTCCCAGAAACAATGGGGACCAATGATCCAAAAATGGAAATGTACATTTGCTTCCAGCACACCACCTCACTCTGAATCACCATATGAGGAAATAAACATCGTTCCCATGCATTCATGCATTTCACTTCCTGAAAATTCATTCTCTTAGGTCGCTCTCATACCCAGACAAACCACTGGAAGCAAAACTCCATCGTTTTACTACACAGGAATTCCCAGAGGATTGCACAGGAATTCCTATAGGATCCTGCACAGGAATTCCTACAGGATGCACAGAGACTGTCTACAGGATTTGTAGAGAAGAGTTCAGAAGGGATAACATAGGAGTTGGCCACTGCAAACAATCTAAAGAGTTAGCCTCTATAATTACATCCCTCTTTACAAGTAATTGAACTAGAAATCCTCCAAGTTTGAGTGAATTAAGCAACTATGTAAGGGAATTACATACATAGTCATTTTTGTTTTGGTTCTGAATTTGAAATTGTCTCAACCCTCTCATCTCCTCAAACTTCAGCAACCAAGATGATAGGAGGGTTTAATAGGAGGGAGCCCACCAAAACTATGAGAATCCAATAACACCCCCAAGTGCTTGAAATCTTCACAAGACATAATTGGATGGGGTTTTTTGAAAAATTTAGAGGGTATGATGATGAGGTGGCTCAAGAATTTTCTCTCTCCCTCATTCCACTCACCAAAATCCATGCCATTGTTGTGATAAGGGGCCTATCTATGGAACTCTCCCCTGAGCTCATCAACAGAGTCACAACACTTCCCCTAGGAATACCATGGAGGAAAGAAGACAAAGGACATAACTAGGTTGGCAAAAGGAGATTCTTTTTAGAAGGTGAGGAACCCACTGAGGACAAAAATGGAGTAAGAAGGGAAATTTTGTTATGTCCATGGAATGAGGCAAGCTACCAACTAATCAAATAAATTTCATGTGAGGGTAGGTATAGTGTGGTCTATGGCTATCATCTTAGGATCCTTGAAGAATTGATATTTGGAGCAGAAACATCCCCTCACCAAAGGCTCAACATACCATACTTCCTACTTCACTGACTAATAGACTCAAGCATCAAAGTGAAGGAGGGAAATTCCCAACAGTTAGATCACCATTGGTTAATTAGGTTCCTTATAGAATGTTCCCTTCAAAACCTCTTAATTCCTATAACATGGTCAGTTTTCAGAGACATTCCAGTAGAGGATGACATCAAATCTCTCACATATGATGTTAGTCCTACTGTCAGTGAAGAGGAAGTAAAGCATGAAGTGGAAGATACAGAAGGAGATGAAGATGAGATGGATGAAGAAGGATATGACACAGAAGAAAATTATGAAGATGAAGAAGAAGAGGGAGAAGAGAAAGAGGATGATGACGAAATAGAGGAGGATGTTAAGGAGGAAACTAATAGAGATGATGAAGATCTACAATAAGAAGAAGAGATGAAGGACATATAGGAAGAAGGAAATGGAAAAGAGGGGACAGAAAAAAAGGAGGAGTCACCTAGGGTGTCTTTAGAAGCCATTGAGAGAGAGGCAACAACTTCCCTCACTGTTCTTAGCACCCCCATCAAGAAGAAAGGAAAAAGATAGAGGCAGACCCCATTATATTTCAGGACAAGAAAAAGCACAAGAATAAAATAGGGGAAACCTGAAGCAGCAACCAAATTCGTATTGTGATTGAAGACTACCTTACATAAAAGGAGAAAATTCCTTCCCCTAAGTCCCTTATCACCTATGTGAGAAGGAATACTACTAGATCAACTTCCTCCAAGGGAAAGGCATTCCTACAGGATACACAACAAAATATACACGAAGCAAAGATAGTCCTATAGGATAATCTGCTCAACCTACAGGAGGCACAGAAATTGGAAATGAAGGTAGGGGAGCACCAAGAAACTAAAGAAGAGGACCCAGAGACAAAAGAACCTAGCCCCCAACCTAACATGGACTCCTATTACCGGTTTATTGAAGGAGGCGGGGTCATACCTCAAAAAATTACCATCCCACTATTCTTCAAGCTTGAGAAGGAGAGGGCCAGAACTCACCAATGGGTGTAGATCGCCAAATCAAAGGGGGTGGAAGACATTGGGCACATGGAAGAGAAACTCAAGGAGATGGGCAGAAAGCTAAGTGGCTTGAGGGACATAAAAATCATAATGAGAAATCAACTAGAGACAGAAAATGCATGGTTGAGGGGACAGTTGTAGGAAAGATAAAATCAATTGGCATGTATGGCCAGTCTCTCTTTGGAAGCTGTTATGCAGAAAGAGTTATTTTTGCTGACAAAACTAACCTCCCTAGGAGTCTAAGACTCTCTAGTGACAAACAAGACAATTAAGAGCAATCCTTCTCTAAACATACATTATTCTATGAGAAACCAAGTGTTTTTCGATCCTACCTCAAGTCCAACGCTTGTTGCAACAGTCTAGCCTCGTCGATCCAGATGAGCTCCTCCTTCACTTTGAAACCTGCATACACTAACAATCAAACAATTACATAACACCTGAATATTCCATAAAACAAAGCATATTCAACATATAGACCAAGGAGTATATGAAACAATTCATTAACAACAAATCATTGAGAAGAATGGACTTATTTGTATTAAGGAAACAAAAAAGAACCTGAGCCTTGGTGTTGTGCAAGTTCCTCCCAGGGTCCAGCAAGAGTTTTCCTCTACTTTGACAAGCTCACCCACTTCCAATATGGCAACAAGAAAGGATGGTAATCTCTCCTTACAAGTTTACAATGGAAGTCCTAATTCCAGCAGCATCTACCTTTAGAATGTTCAGCTTTCAACCTCCCCTCCTCTGGCCCAATGCCTGTATTTATAGTATTCTAGAGGAAGTTATTCAGGTCCAACATCAATGGGATACTCCCTCTTTTGGATGGGGTAACTCCTCTCTTGATGGGATAAGTTCCTCTATCATAGGGATGCATGAACCATCTGGAGGCGCTCAATACACGTCAAACACCCTTCTAGAAAGCTCTAGAAGTGACCACAAGTAACTTTTTTAAGATGAAACTCGCGCCTTTTGACCTTTACAGGAGTACGCACCCATCCCTTGGCTTACAAAGCGTACAAGTACGCAGGTACAATGAGCTTGGGATGCGTACACGCAGGCAAGGTAGAGAGAACCTGCGTACCCAGAGATAAACATGTTTTTTAATGACTTTCTCTCTTTTTTGAAGTTTGACATGGAGAGCAGAGGTATAAGCCTTGACAAGGAGGATAATATGACTATTGATGGAGCCATATTAACTGCAGATAGTCATGGTGACAAATTTCAGTGTAATAGATTGCCCCCTAAAGTGCGAAGCCTGTAATAGATAAGGGTGTTAAATCATATAGGAAGGGTGAAGTACTTTATCATTTCGAGGATCATCTCGTGGAGAGCCCGGTCAGAACCTGCAATTTTCAACACAAATACATGTATAAGATTACATCATCACTGAGGTAGGCATTCCCATACTCAGATAAAAACTTTAACTATTGGACTAACTATTCTGGTACAAGAATGATTTCATAATACATCATAATCATAGACTCGTGTAGACACAGTATGGGCGCAGCCATCTGTTTATGATGGGTCTACAACATAATGAATACAAAACTCCTCGCAGCCTGGATGGTGGAAACTAGATCCAGGGTCTTCATCTCTACTTCCCGAATTGGTACGATTCTAGCCATGCGAATAAATGAGTCGATTTCAAACATGGTAGAAACCACTTGATTACCAGTCAATGATGTAAACTGTTAACAAGCGTGAGAGAGACCACAGTAATGTCAATGGTTCTCAAAGTACCCAACACAATCCATGAGATGTGAATGAATGAGTCGATGTTGAACATTTCATGGAATCTTTCGATCGCAAGTCAATGATGAAAACTGACGTCGAAGGCGAGAAACCTGCCATTGATGCATGCAAAACTCAAGGTACTAACGATTTCTAAGTCAACTTTCTAGATAATGTGCTGACGTCGATAGAAAGCGACCCATCGCAGGCAAGCCCACAACACGAAATCATAGTTCAAGTTGAAGAAATGTTGCTGCAAGGACTAACTCAATGATGAATGATAGGTATTTTGTAGTTGAATGTTTTGTTTACAGACCTCTTGAACACAAACGACACAACAGATGGCTTGGTTACGAATGACTCAAAGTAAACTCCCATAACCCGGCTAAAGATGTCAATGATTTGGTCAACTGTGAGACAAAGGATTTCCCAACCCAGGTGAATGAACAAGTGTCGTGTTCAAGAGTGGTAGTAAAGTTTTTTCTGAGACAAAAGGATATCAAATAGGCTCATTCTTCTCACTTTTCCCCCACCATTTCTGGAAAGTACCTCTTTATTTTTTACAAGCTTGAGGAGGATAACATATGCTTGTTTATAAGCTCATCCTTCGGACGAGTCCAACTTAGTTTTTGATTCGAACCCTAAGAAGGAGTGGTCCGTTCCTGTTTGTAATAGAACAGGTCCTTTACTGTGAAATTTTAACGAGTCCAGTATAGGAGAAACTCGGTGTTTTTCATATTTAGAGAGTCTGGAAAACTTAGAAGACTCCAGATTGAACTTTTTCGTAAAGTTGTGTCTCCTAAGCCCGAAAAAGTATAAAATAATACCTAGGAGAACCGCTTGATCTTGCGACCAAGGATATTTTTCATAGTTAGTGTCTTTGACCTGAAAAGTAAAAAGCGATCAAGGACATGTCGTTTTATTTCCAATATCGAATTTGAAACGACAAAAATCCGGCAATCTTTTC
>APFE031480600.1:0-171543 GCA_000404065.3 Pinus taeda | reverse complement strand
AGCTGAGCTCGACCCTTAGAGGTGGGGAAAGGAGTTAGACCTTCTATATTATGCCTTCTCTTACTCATTTTCATGGTTGGACTCTAGAGGGAGAAGCTCTATTGTATATTTTACTTGTATCTCTGCAATTTGAGGAAAAGAAAGGCCAGGGTTTTGCAGACTTCATTGTGGATTCTTGTGGATTATTGTGTTGATGGTGTGTTTCCTACTTGTCATTGTAAGTGTGTTTATGTGTTCCATCTCTTATTCTCTTGCTGCTAATTAAACAAAAGAAGTGATAAATTTTGAATTCATGCATGCCATGCTCAGCTTTCAATTTTGTTTAATATTTATGTTTTCCACTGTCTAGAGAGGATTCAAAGTCATTGTTTGCCCTCTTTAGCCTCTCTTCTTTTCTCTTTGATCATCCATCTCAGCTAAAGGTATCAACACAAACTCCTACCTTGCCCCAAAGACCCACCTGCAAAAACTGAGCTCAATCCCCGCACCCTGAATTGCACTCCCTCCAATTGCCACCAAAACACCCCAAAAAACCCCCAAATCAACTTTCAAATCAGTTTACTAGCCTAATATCTGTGTTACCTTGAATGGTCATCTTTTCCCATTGAAAATTTAACGAGATTGACCGGAGAGAGCCTTCTCATACCCCGTAGGGCTAGCTACGAGGTGAAATGGTTTGATGTAGCCTTGAGATTTGTCTATCTCAGCCTAGGTGAAATTTCAAGTGCTAACATGTCCCATGACCTTGGTCTTATATTTTTTACATGAATTTTTAATCAGGGCGGTTACATGCTACTAGAATTTTTCTTTACCACAACTTAAAATTTTCCTTTTTTTTAATGATGTGCCACATTACTTTGCTCGACTATTCACTTATTTTCTGATCACATCACCCTGCTATAGGGATTAATGCACATGTGTTTGGTGATGTAGAAACCCTCAAGGATCTTCTCGGGATCCTTGACAGACTGTCAGATTAGCTGCAGTCGGCACAAAGATGCATGCATATCTATGTTAAACAAATTAGAATCAAAGCAGGAAGCTAGACTTATTACCTCAAGTCTTGGTGTGGTGTTGCTAGAGAGCACAAAGTAGCAAGGTGGAAGACCCCTTACCTAGCTCTAGATCAAAACGTGCACATAGATAAGACAAGCGTAATATCACAACATATAACTTTGACAAACAATGCATTAACATATAAAGATATATAATTACATGTATCTAAGCCACTCATAATGACGACAATGCATAAATACATAAACAAATTACACTACCAATGTCGCGGAGTGGACAACACAATTGCAGTTCTATATTGATGTAGAAAAGGGTGATTACAACCATTGATTGTATTAGCCTTCCCTTACTCCTCTAGCTCATCTCTCTCTCTCTCCCCCTTCTTAACCTCTTCTAATGCGTTAGTCAAAGACTAGTCTCGATAGTCAAATAGGCAATCCTTTCAAATGTTTCAACCATTTCCACAATGGCCCTAACCTCACATATATAGCATGAGAGGATAAGCCCTACCAAATCCCTCATGAGTTCCTTTGGGAAAAAGCAGAGATGTGTCCATGCTTTTGTGCTCTTTCCCATTTGTAGGCTCCATTAGGAATTAGTAATTCCTCCAAACAGGTCGAGTTTTGATGTTTCCCTACTTTTGTGAGCTGACATAGGAGAGAATCTAGGGATGTTTCTCGTTCAACTTGTTCCTTTGACCCATAGAAACTCATTTATGTTGACTAACACCCTTCCTGAGGTAACAAACAGAGCAGGGAAAATTTTAAGAACCCCCCCTAAATTTATAAATATAATAAATGGGCGAATCTCCATGTTATATAGGAAAAATGGAAGGCGAATTTATCAATAATATAATATGTATATATAATTTTTTGGCGAGTCTCTCACCAGGCATGGCGAATATTTTACTCAATTATAAAATCTTGTAAGGTCTTGGCGAGTCTTTCACTAAATAATAAAACTTTGTAAAGTCCTAGTGAATTTTAGCATCGTGAACTCTTAGAGAAATTTTTGAAGAAGTATAAAACCATAGGAAATATCCGCCTGGCTAATCCAAGCCCAGATGTAGAGAATATGAAGGGTTGAAGCCCATGTTTTGAAGACCCATAAAAAAACTGCATTTTAAGGTGATTTTTTAGTTTGTTTTTCCATGAAATATGTTCTAAAATGAAGCTCTGTTGCATATATTTTGTCTTGTTCAACTTGCAAACTAAATATGTGGCCAAAAATTTATGTTACGCTTGTGATTCCTATGTGGAGATATCAAGGGGCTAGCGCGGACTCTATGCCGATGAGTAATGAAAAAATACACACGTGAAACTATGCAAGAAGGAAGAAAACCTCGAGAATGGAAGGATTTTAAATGGGATCCATCCCAGTACCCTTATGGAAGGAAAGATAGTAAGGACGAAAGGAGGGTCATCGACAAGCAACAACGGGAACCACCAGAAAGTTCTCGAATACGTAAAATCCATTCTAGAACTGTTTCGTTAGAAGAGTGAAGATAGAAAGACTAGCCAAGAAAACCAGCCCTTAAGGCATCGCGTTGCAGAATGAGGAGATCTTCTCCTACAATGGGGCCAAAACAAGAGGTCTCGTGGCTATAGAGTAGAATACAGAAGCGTGGTTGAAGAATCTTCTATTCAGGCTAAGAAATTATTCGGATCGATAGACATAATGGAAGGCGTGACCAACAGACTTTATCTACTCAAGCCCAATTATCTGTTCACTCAAGAAGCATGTCATTAAGGCCTTGTACTCCTGTCCATGATCCTTACATGCCCTGTTTAAACAACAGGTTTGTGGATTGATTTTATCTAGGATTCCTTTCTTTTCTTGTAGCTATCTTTCAAATCTCTATGGTTGCAAACAGGTTTGTGTTGGTCATTGGTGCAGCGTGTTGTCAAAGAGGCAGCTCAGTTTCGACCTCGAATGAACAAAGTAATTACTCTTATTCTCTTTAGTTGCGTATATATGTTTCAGTTTCTGATCTTATGTTAAATTTAGTTGCTTGAAGACGTTTCCTTTCCTGTGAGGAGTTAGTGCTGGAATTGTTTTTGCCCATAATGAAAAAATTGTTTCATTAATAGGTTACTGTGTTGAAGAGCTGAAAATTTTCTTGTCCTTGCCTTTGGAGCAATTGTATGTATGTGGAAAGAAAAGAAATTATGATATCGCTATTGATTAGCCAAACCATTGTTATGTACTTTTTCAGGTCTGAAGATGTGTAACTTGTGGTTTAGCTTGCTACATTCTCTTGTATACCAATTTACTTTGAATTTGTCAATATCATAAGCCCAGTAGCGATTTAAGTGTGCATCTACATGGCAGAATTGCATTGGGCTTGAACTTTTCTAAAATTAAGTTGTATCTAAAGAAATATGGTGTCCAAAAAGCATAGAACTTCAAACATCAAATCTCTTTGCTCCTTGTAGGCTTGAACCAACATCTCTTCTAGAGAAATTCAACAATTCTAATTTAATAATCCTATCGTCCTCTCTTTGTACCTTTTGGGACAATTGCTAGTAATAATAAATCTTAAATTTTAAACACTAAGAAAAACTATAAGTCATGAAAATAGAAAATAAATAAATAAATAAGAAAGTCAAATAAAAAGGAAATAAAACTAAACACTAAATAATAGTAACTAATAAAAATGGAAGTTACTAAACAACCCATCATAAAACCTCAACCAATCACTTTACAAATAAATAAATTTAAACAATAATAAAAAATAACAAAAATGGAATTTCCAATCTTAAATTATGGACAAGTAGCAAAAATGTTTAGTCAAAAACAAACTAATACACACTGAAAAGTAAAATTAAAAGTCTAATACCATGCCTACTACAAGTATAATAAAACTATTATAGATCTAACATATATATTCTTTTTTTTTATCATAACAAACATTTTTTTATTTTATTTAAAAATATATATAAATTTCTAAAATAGTAAAAACATTATCATTGAGAATATCGTCCGTTAATCTAAATAATCAAACTATGATTAAGTTAGTAAAAATTGTTAAACCTATTTATAAACTTCTGATTTTTTTTATATAATAAATGATGTAAAAATAAATATAAAACACTATTTTTTATAAATAAAATTATATATTTTATATAATAATAGATGAAAAAAAATACAAAACACAATATTTTATATAATAAATGATGAAAAAATAAATATAAAAAAGGTAATTTCAAAAAAACCATGCTGACCAGAGAGCCACGCTAGTCAAATTTTTTGAAAGTTCAATTTCTCATTCTGAGCTGAAATCACATTGGTCGTATTTGACCCGTTCTTAATCAAATCGCATTGGTTCTTCCTTAACCTGGTTTGTGATAGAGTGGGAAACATTTTCCAATTAATAACCAGTAAATGTGTGTTTTGTTTGTCAAGATATCAACACTTAAAAGCAACCGTGCTCAGATTTCATGTCAAACCGACAAGGGAAATGACCCCTTACAAAATAAACATCTAAAAGTTCAACATGGGTTGGTTTCTCTCACCGTAAAAATGTTTTGTGAACCACAATCGTCTGCATTTGGCTGATTATTTTCACAGGTATTACAAACCTTCAATGCTTGCAGAGAACAGGAAATGTTAAGGAAAATACAAACTAAGCTCGGAATATTAGCTTTTCACGTTTTATCTCGTCTCTCGGGTCTCTGGCAAATTGCGATCAACAAGAAACCAGCAACATTCCATGACATTGAATCAATTTTGAAAAATGTAACAAAAAATCCCGTTTCCTTGAACGCCTATAGTTTCCATTCTCTAATTCCTTGAATATGTAGAAGTACCATTGAATGCTCTGTAGTATTCTTAGTTGTATATAATTTGCATGATAAGATGAATCTAGGTATGATATTTTTATTTTAATCGGAGATTTTGAAGTACTTTAAAATTCAATTAATAAAAAGTTTGTTCCTTATCTCTCAAATTTCTACATTCAATAACAGTAAGTCTCTAGTACTAACTATAGTAATGAAACGAAGGTGGTACAATGGTTAGACTAACTATAGTAAAAAGACGTAATCCAATAATTAAATGATGGGAAGATTTAGTCATACAGATTTAATATGTATAAGAAATAATTAAAAACCTTTTTCTTTAACAATAGTAGACACAGTACACGGAAATTTAACGGAGAAAGAAGAAACAGGACATGGAAATTTAACGGAAAGGATGATAAAGCATACGGTAATGCATAGGGATGGACAATGAAGGTAAGCTTGTCACCGTAGAAGTGAAGGACCTTCTTCAATGGCCACCTTGAGTCCCTGCTGTCTGGACAGAGGGGGTCAAAGAACGCCTCCACCAGCACTGAATTCGCACGTAGACGATTCTTGTACACAAAGCCATCGTATCGTGGAGGAATTGGAAGCTGCGCCGTGATCGTATGTGCTGTAAACACCACCATTAACAGTGCAAATAGCGTTCCCTTTGAAGCCATCATGTCTGCTATTTGCTCTCGCCGTTTCTGTGTCAACGTCACCATTAAAAGGAGCAAAGATGCAATTGTAACGAAAAAAATGTATAGTCCACCTAAATTTAATTCAAAGAAAATCTATAATAATCGTGACGGCGCCCCCTCCAAGGCATTGGTAATGATTTACAGAGCATTCAATGCTACTTCTACATATTTACTTCTGAACGAATTTCGAATAATTTCATTTCCATAGAAATTTCGAGTAATTATAGTTGTGGAAACGTTTATTATTGGAAGACTTATGAACATGACAAGAAATCTAGAAAACTAGAGTACTTGCCCTTGTAAGCTTGCAAATGAGAAGCTTTCTCCTTGTAAAACTCCTCATAAGCTGCTTGAAACTTAGCCGACTCACTTTTCAGAGCACTCTCACACTGCAATCATTAGATTCTTCTATAATCTCCAATCTTCATATTTGCTAGTTTGGAATTCCACTACAAAACTACTGAAATTATTTAAAGTTCAAAAAATTTCATTCACAGTTACCTCCTTGCAGGTCTTGGTCATATCTTTTATGAAGATTTTCTTGTACGCGTATATCATGATAAGTATGTTAAATTTATTGCACTCTTCATCGCATGAATGGACAACAATAAAATGTATTATCACCTTTCTTTCTCGAACCTTAGTTTAGCCTCGTCCAGTATGGACTTGACTTCGGATGAAACACTGAAAAACAGAACTAACAGTCAAAACTTTTCAAACAAGCTGCAGAAAAGAAAGAAAGTTAAACGTACTAAGTTCAGTACAGATAATAATTATAACAGCGACTATAATTCTCTTCGGATATCGAATGACTTTGATAACCAGCAAAGGATACAGTAAATTTAAATATAATGCAAATCCATTAATATTTGAAAAAAAAAAGCGAGAACATACAATCAAAGATTTCACAAAATAATTTACACGTCCCTAATTATCTCGTAGAGCTGGTTACTTTGGACACGCTAAACTGATAGGGGGATTCTTTACTTTCTACATTAAGTTTCAGACAATGAAATCCGGTCATTCAGCAAAACAAAATCATATGCCCCAAACCGTGATAAAGATCCTCAGCTCTGACCAGATAAAGATCAAAGGAAAAAACATTCAAAAGCTTTTGAAGAATATGAAGGAATATAAAAATTCTCGAAAATCAAAATTTGCCATTATAGTAAGGAAATTTGCCGAAATATGGAAATATTCAGCTGCGTGTTACCTCTTGATTATCTGCTCAGTTTTCTTCTGTCCATCCTTTTGAGCCTTATCTCTAAACTGCTGCAGGGCCATGATGATACCTTTGATGTCGCTGAATTTTACAAAGAAAATCAATGCAATTATAGCTACGACGATAAAAAGGTCTAGAATATGAGGAATGCTAACTGAAAGAAGTAAATTATGCCTAGAAAGATTGAGATTGATGTCGTCTTCACGCTGATTTGCATCTGCAGGCATCGTATCCGTGATCGCTCTGCTACGTTTCTTACTTGTTCTGCCACCTTCTCCTACCATTCTGCTACCAATATCCTGTCTAAAATTAAAATCCCCGTCTCTGTTGAAAATGCAGACGAAAATCTCAGTGGATGGATCGTCATAATGGACCCTTTTATCTTTTTCTTGATGAGATGAGAAAATTAAGATTGGTGAACCACTATCAAAAAAACCTATTTCAAAACAATTTTATGGCTGATGAATTCAGGAAAACAGAAATTCAATGATATAATGAACTCAAGATTTTTAAAATATGCAGAGAGCACTGCAAAACCCCTGAAGCAAGCCAACTATATAAATTTAAAATGATTTTTCAAGATTAATTTGTAAGCAAATATGGAAAAGAATATGAAAACCAAACTTACATCACCCACCCGCGGAAATAATTCATAAGAATATACCCTTTTCATTTCATTTTTTCCTTGAACCAGCGGCTCCTCCTGCAAGCCAATGAAATAAAATTTCACTAAATGATTTACCTAAAATAAAAATTAAAAATAGTAGACCAGCGGAGTGAGTTTGAGTTCGAATGACTTTCAATATCGAACTAAAGGTCAATGGTCTTTACCACCATACGCTGAAACCTCTCAATTTCCCTGAGTAAAACTGTTAATTCTCTGAAAAATCAATCCAATCCAAGTTAGATGATTATCAGCCGGGAGCCATATACACCATGAATCCAGAATTCATGAAAACAGCGGGCTGAATCCGTGAAAACAGGGAGCCGCCTTCTATTTGGAAAAAATTAAGCTCCTCTCTCCATTTCAAAACAAATTTAACCTTCCAAGACCAAATCGATCTTCACAATTTCACTACCAAACCAGAAAAAACCAAACCGTAAATCAAAAATCACGATTTTGATCTCCCAAAATGAGGAGAAAATATCAAAATGGGGCGATTTTAAGAAAATTCGATTTCGTAAATATCAAAATGGGGCAATTTTAACAAAATCCGATTTCGGTTAGCCTATCTGCCCTAGGCGAAAATAAAAAAATAAATTAATTTTTGAATAAAATGAGGGCTAATTATATAAAAAAAAAAAATTATTATTTTAATAAAAATTCGCCCATTAAAATATAAAAAGCCTTAAATTTCGCCTTTGGGCGATTATTCGCCCCTAAAATTACCCTTGAAACAGAGTTAACCCTAGGCACTAACACACCCTTTGCCTGCTAGGAAACTTTATAAAGTAGGTGTTAGTTCTTAGAGACAGCGTTAGCTTGACAAATGGGCATGTGAACTTGGTCAGTCCTTCAAGTCATCCTGCTCTTCTCTTCTGAGCCGATGAGGAGGTCATTTCTTGTGTAACCCACCTATGTCTCAATTATCCCATCCTTTAGGTCATGTTAAGAACAACAACTCCCTTAGGATATTAATATACACATTCATTGGGGTGTGTACTATATATATACATGTTTTTCTCAAGTTGTCCTTGTGCCAACTTATGATATTTGCCAAAAAAAAATAAAAAAATATAAGCATAAGAGTTTTTTCCTCTTGGAATTTTTATAATTTATCATTTGGTCTTATTATTTATATATATTTTTTCTACAGTCCAACTAGATGCCTAGGGAATATCACTTGCATCTGTTCCTCTTCATCTTACACCAACAATTGATTTCACTTATTTAATTTTTTCTTGTCATCTTGATTTTGATCATATTTTAATCTTTCATATTGTGAGCCAATTATAAAATAAACCAATTAGCAAATCATTATGTGATTTCGGTATTACAAGTAATATAACTCATCCCATCTTGAGTTGCACACCCCCCCCCCCCCCCCCCCCCCATTTCTATCAGGAAAGGAACTCAAAAGTTGTCAACATTCCTTTTCTACATTTTAAGGGTCATTGCATATATTTCTCCAAAAATTTCTACATTCCTGAAATTAATTCTAATTTGGCTCTCTATATAATCATTAAATTGATGTAAAGTTGTTATCCTTTCGCATATCAACAACATTGTTTTGATGTGATTTTGTGCTTATTTGATGTCTTGGAGTAACCTAAATATTATTATTATGTTGTTTTCAAATTACAATCTCATATATGAACTCACTTCACTATTTGTGAGACTATTCTCCTTTCCATCTCAAATTATTATGACATCTCATCACAAGTTCTATTTCATTGATATTTAAACAAGTATTTCATTTGGGAATTCTATTGTAATTCTCAATTACTTACTTTTGCAATCCTTCATGCTAGGATTTGTGCCAATTATTCTAATGTTGTAACCTGTCTTTATGTGGCTCCGCTTTGTTTATGAGGAGACTTTTCCATTGAAGTTCATTAATTCTCTTATCTTAATGTTGTAACCTGTCTTTATGTGGCTCCGCTTTGTTTATGAGGAGACTTTTCCATTGAAGTTCATTAATTCTCTTATCTGTTTGTTTTCATCGGTCAATAAGTTTGTATCATCCAGTTATTACTATATTAGACTTATTTATTCTTGAGTTATACTATTGACATTTAAATTGTTATCTTTTTATTATCACCATTGTCGATGTCTACCATATCATTTGCTAATGCTTAATTTTGATGAAAATAATTCCAACCATTGCCACTAATCCCCCAATATAAATTTGATTGAATCGCATTCATACATGTATTTTGTAATCTTAAGTATCATATAACCTCAGTAAATCTTTGAAAACTTCTATCATTAATTATGTGGAGGTGGCTTCCTTGGGTATACCAATACCCAAAAACTTTCACTTAGGTATTACAAGGTTTTATGTCCCTTCCATTCCTTTTTCTAATTTCTATATATATTTTATTATGAGTATACCCTTTTTTTTGTTTGTGGTTTGATTAGAAGCGTCAGATTTTTTAAAACATACAATGTATTTACATTGTGAGTGTGTCACAATGTTACTATAAACACTTTCCTTTTCATTTTTCTTTCCATACACAGGTAAGTTTACTCTTTTGTTAGGATTAAAAATTATTTTTACTACCAAGTATTTCCTTTAATTCACTTCTTCGTCTAGGTTCTTGGTCAACATTTAGTATATGTGCGAGGAGGTAGTTTATACCAATCAAATATTTACTTTCCAATCCATAGTATTACTTACCAATAACATCTTTAATTCTTTTACACTTTTTTCTTCTTCAACCATTCATATTAGAGGTTTAATTTAATACATTCTTATGATTATTGGCCTTAGAAATTATGTATTGAAACATTTTTTATTTTATTTTTTGTTATTAACAAAAAGGGGTTGCAACTAGAAATAGGTAATCGTCATCCAGATAGCCCTAAAATTTTCAGGTTGATTTCATACGCCACACACCATCTTCTCTTTTATGTGAAATATAACAAAATTTACTATTATTTTCCCTTCATTAGACCACAATATTGAACTCTTCAACTATGATACCACCTGTAACAGATCCTTAGATGACTAATATTATTATGACTAGAAATCATGGTAATTTTTCTCATATATATATTTACTTTTGGTCATATATATTTAGCCCAAGTGCAAATAGTTTTGACAATATTCTTTTAAAATTTTAAAGTGCATAGGAGATGAGTGTAATCTTTACAAAATATAAATATGGCCTGCCTTAGATCTTTCGAGGACTTGGTGCATTCTTCTTTTTCATTAATATGTTTATAATTTAATTAACCTATAAATCCTTTAACATAATCATATAAAGGTATTCACCTAGCATGCTACATTGGAAGTCTAACTGTTAATACCTTTGGCATATAATGTTGACCTATTTGGTGGTTTTACTTCGAGGTAGGCCTTAGTTGACCACGAGACAACAATCTAGCGACGAAGAATTTTTTCAAAGGATAGATAGTGTGGATGTAGGCAGGGCTAGTTAGGGTAACCACCTACCCCTACTGCAACCTTGGGCTCTCATTCTCATCAACACTTCTAGAAGAGAAGGCATTGGTGTCTAGAAATCTCAGAAATGGTAGGGTTTGTCTGGTCTTTGCATACCTGATTGCAAACCCTTCCTTTACTAAGTTTGTTCATCAAGAATTGTTCTTATTCGCACGACTATCTGCATTTGAATCGTTTAGAAATTTTGTGTTGCAGGTGAGGGTTTCCTCCCATCCCTTGTGTGAAGAATTAAAGGCATGCACTTACCTTTTCTCTTTATATGATATTTATCCACTGTATACTAATTTATTTCTTGACCTTCTATATCAATACTCTGGTCGGATGAAAAGGGCTGATAAAGAGGACGTTGGAGCTCATCAACATGAAATTTTATTTCAGCTAGGGGCTCAAGGTTTTTCTATAGGAACTGCCTCACCCATTGGGATATGTAATGGTCATTCAATAAATGGAGGCATATTTTCCCCTTTCGTATCCTTACTTTTTGAATCCTAATTTGATGCCATTAGTTAATTTACCTTGCTTTGCAAATGGCAAGTGGACTTCAACGTGCAATTACAATGGCCTTGACTCGGGTAAGGTTTTATTTTACTTTTCTGGCTAAATAAATAAGTACAGATTATGCTTAAGTTAGTGTCCTAAATTAAGCTTATCATATTCCTCTTTAGGGTTTCTCTACAGTCCTTTTTTTCTTCTCATTAAGTTCTTCCTTAAACTAAGCCTCGTATTTCTTTTGTCTTCTAGGCTTGGGATAAGGATTAAGATGAAAATGTAATAGGTGGATTGTCTCAGCCTCTATCTCACTGTTTTACCCTATCACTTTTTATTAGTTTCTAACTTTCCTTTGTTGGAAATTATCAACCAGGTTTTATCACCTTTATTCGGGCTTCTTGAACTTACAACTTTCACTTTTCTCCACGATTTACAAGTTTCGATAGTAATACTCCCATTTACTCTGTATTTATCAAGTTCTTGAAGTATTTTGTGTTATTTGCGTGGATTAGCCCACAGTTAAATTTTTTCCTTTTTGTTAGCTCCATAGAGGGTTTTTAGGATTCAACGTTGCATCCTTTTTGTAAATTAAAGGAAAGAAAATGATCTAGTTATTATTTTATTCAATGGGTGTAAAACCCTTAAGGTTGCACCAAGGGTTTGATTGTTCGACTGGTTTTCTTTTTGAACTAGCTATGACCCTTGGCCCACATCTAATTGGAGTTACACGTAATAATGTAATATTTTATACTTTCTCTCTATAGAGGATTTTACTTTGCATGCCACAATGGTTTAACTCTGTAAGTTAATTGTTATCTTCTTGGTTGATTCGCCTCTCAACGAAATTGTGTAAATACTTGTGCACATACTCCTTCATTATTTCGACCCTCAGGTATTTCTCCTTGTTGAATAATTTAAATACGTAACCATCCATAGTTCAATGGTATTCCTAAAATGGTAGTCTACTAGTAATTTATTTTAGGGTTTCACTCATAAAAGTTTTCCTTTGCATTATTATATTTTTAAAGACTTATGATATCTTGTCTCTGCCATTGTCAGCGTGTATTATTTGTTCATTCTATCATAGCTATTTTAAATCATTTCTTTTTAATGGTTGCACTATAACTTATATTTTTGTTTTTCGAATTAGTTCTCATTAACTGCCATATGAATGGTTAGGATATAACACATATAGTTGTTGATTTACTTTAGGGTTTTTAGTTATAAGTTACACTTGTGTTGTCTTTATTCATTTTTAAAATAATCTAAGTGATTATAGTTTGCTAAAGTCATTTATGTTATTATTTTTCACAATTGGTTTGGAATTTTCCATGAGCGAGACTTATGCCTAAGACCTGCTCATGTATTTCAATCCTCTTCCAGTCTAAATCCATCCAGGACTATTTCTCGGCTACTATTAAATCAATTTGGCCTAGAACTAACCTACTTCACCAGTCATCCTCATTTTTTCAGTACAGGAAATTGCAACAAACTTTCATACATAGAAAGAAATAGCACATCTTATCATGCTAAATGTTAATCACTTACATGAGACAAAAAATAATTCATCATAGATGTTAGGTCAAATACTTATCTTTGTTTATTTGGCTAGTCTAGCCACAAAATCACCAAGAAAGGGAGCGTTCTACCTAATCAATGAGAATGGAAATTACGTCCAATTCTCCCCCTGAGACAGTTTCTTCCCAGAAAAGTTGTTTGACAGTGACCTAACAAGGTTTTTTCAAGGCATCAAGACTATCCAAGTCCATCGAAAGAACTCATAGGCTCACAAGTCTATCTTAGGCTTTCCACTGGCCACCAACAATGCAAGAATACTCTTTATCGTAGTTCCCTACCAACCTTCAACAACGTCCATTATTAGGTTCCAAAACTTAAAACTTAAACTCTTCTCATGGACCTCCTTAAACCAAGTACCAAGTCTCCAATTTTGCCTCAGGTTTTCTTCCCTCTCGCCCTCTTAGCTCCCTTATCCCAGCGTATATTATTTATCTCTAGAAAGAGGAATAGTTGTCTTCTAACTATCTGGTAAATGAAACCCCCTTTTAGCAGTTTTTCCCATAACTTTATGGTTGGCTATAACTTGTGTTATTTATTCAAATAAATAAAATAACATTTATTTTTTACCATTCATTTTAGGCCTTTACCTGGCCCACAACTTTACCAAATCATTTTCAGTAAAACAAAATAGTTACAACTTTATCTAGGAGTGTTATAATACAAACTAGATTTTTAAGGAATATCAAATACATTTGAAAAATAATATTTCAAATAATATTTTCACAAATAATTGTAAGCCAACAAAAAGGAAACAGAGGCAAAACCACTTCACATTAGAAAAATATTATTGGATAACGATTAAAAAATATTATTAAATTTGATAGATAATGGTTAAAAAAAAACTCTTCTAAAATCAAATTAGTTGTAAGAATAGGTACATTTATAGTTATTTTTTCCTAGTTGTTAAGATATTTTTAATTGATATAATTTTGAGAGATTTAAAAAACATTAAATTCATATTTAATTTAACTTGAAAAAAATAATTATTTTATTTTTATTTTTATTTTTTATAAAAGTAAAATACATTTAATTGATATAATATTTTTATAATAGTGTTACGGGTTATGATTAGTTTTGATGGTTAAGTGTAACTATTAAAAATCATATAAATTATATATTTTATCATTTACATAAATCACAGTTTAAATATACATTTCATTTATAATAGATTAAACTAGCCTATATTTTGGATCTACCAAGGACCGAGAGGGATCAAATATCTTTTCACTCTAAAAGATGTTTTCATCTCAAAGAGATTTGATCCCTCTCAGTCCTTGGTATATCTATAATTAAGATGGATCTAAATTGGTTAATTCTCCCCTTTAAATAGACTGTATTCCACATGAATACGATGGGTCAATTTCTTTTATCATTATTTTATTTGATCTTGAAATTTGTGATCCATATTGATATTTGAACCTAACTTTAGGATTAATCACGTCAAAAATATTTGAGACTTTTTAACCTTCAAATGAGGTGAAGACCAAGGTGAAAAAATTGACCTATCATTATGATTAAATAACAAAGATGCGCCATTTTCCAGAATTAGTCATTAAATACATGTAAATTATTTTAATAAAAATGAACATTAAAAGAGAGTTTTGGTCAATATATAAGAAAATATTAATAATAATTTGGTCAATATATAATAAACTATTAAAAATATAAAGGTGGTTAAGGCAATTGATTGTTAGAAATAAAAAGAAACAAAAAAATAAGGAAAATAATAGAGAAAATTGGGAAAGAAAAACTACTTTTAATTAAATTAATAATATATAATTATATCATTATACTAGCAATTGCACCGAGAGGTGTAAAGGAATGCCTATAGGAGGAATGGGAAAATGTGGAAGACAATTGATTATTTTGTGTAATATTTTACGTATGCATTTGAACACATTCAAACTTAATTGAGAAGGGATCTACTTTGAGAAATGGAACTTGATGTTGATCCTTGAAATTAGACCAAGGCAACAAGTCAAACAAGTGAAGAATGCCCTGATTTAAGAATCGAGTCAAGAGAAAATTTTGAAAAGGTGAAGGAAAACCTGATTTAGGAATAAAGTTGAATGGAGATAAGGGATCGATTGAGGAATCATGTCTAATATTTGAATTGGGGAAAGGAAACACTATGAATATGTTAAGGAGGACCCTATTTGTTCATCAAGGTGAAAGCATAAGCATTTGCGAAAAATTCCAAAGGATAAAATGTTAATGGAATTTTGGCTAAAGGTGATAGAACCAACCCTTTGAAGTATGTGAAAACTAAGAAAGCAAGACTTGCTTAGCCTTGGTTTCAAATGTAACTAGAAATATAAGTCCTTTGGGCTCAAAAAAATTGTAGCATAATGTACGTGTTGGTCAACTTTCATGGCTCCCCGCATTGAAGTGGGAACACTAATGCAAGAATTGAGTTCATAGCTCCTGAACACATTTTCAAAAATATGTTTACACTTTACCTAGATAAGGGAAGATCAAAATTATTAAAGCTTTATATTGAATTTCCTGTCTATTTTTTTCGTGACTTTAACTCGTGTCATACTATACAAACTCCTCATAAGCAACTAGAAGGTATTTCAACTAAGAAATAATATTTTTGGTTTATTTTCCTTTGAAGTTGTTTGAGACCTACTTCATGTATCAAACCTATCAACTTTGAATCAAAATCCAAAATCGAATTTAAATATAACCATAGATTTTAGTTTCAACAAAAAGTTAAACAAAAGATGAACTAGTCACATTTTATACAGTGATTCAAGTTTCAAAGAGAAGACCTCCTTACTTAAAATTAAAATTAATATTCAAATTTAATTTAAACATAGTTTAATCAATCCAAACTAATAATACACATATATTCAAAAGTTAGCTAAAATTAGACAGCGCACAACCAATCCTTTGTAATCCTCTGATATTTTCATTTTATTTATAAAGTTACTTTGGGGTAGAGGATATGCCACAATGGTCAGTGTGATCTGCTAAACAATTTGTTTGTATGGTTACCCCGCAGAAAAGTTGCAATGATCTGTTGACCATTTCCTCATAGAAAATACATTGGAAAACGTTGTATGTCAAATTGGAAAACATTGTATGTCTAATAAAATCTAGTTAGTTCCTTGTAACAAGAAGAGAAGAGAGGAGAATGATAGATTGAGGCCACACAAACATAATAATTAAAAATCGAAGGCCTTAGAAAGTGTGGATACTTCTAACAGGATGTCACATTCAAATTAGTGATCAATCCTTCACCAAGTAGCCCCACTCCATTTACCACCAACACACCAAAAGTTAGTTATGTAGTGGTAGATAAATCTGATGCAAGTTGAGGACAATGCACATAACTCTGATTTTTCAAAGGCTGAAGCAAGCTGAATTCATCATAAGGAATAGTTTTCAAACACTGGTCATCTCATCTGTTGAAAAGTGTGCAACAAGAAATGCTTGTTGAGAATGCAACAAGATGATGGAGCTTAGTGAAAAGAGTCGCCTTCACTAAGTGGGCCCGCAGGATATTTTTGGCGCAAGTCTATTTTTAGACTATGGATATTTTTAGACATATGGATCATGGTCTATGAGTTGCAGGATGCTATTTATGGATGATTGGTCATGTTGGTAAAAATAGATTGACCTCTATTTTTAGACATATGGCGGAGTCTATTTTTAGACTGCCAGGCTAAAAATAGAAAAGTCAAATATTATAATCTCACAATAATATTTGGACTATAAACTTAATCTTATTCTCTTGGAGCACTTCAGTTCGAGCTACGGATGTGGCACATGCAATTGCATGAAGGAAATATGTGGTTCTTATGGGTTATTTGAATATTTGCATGCATGACTTCAGTTAGAACTCAAGTGAGTTGAGTTTAGTGGACTGGAGGTGCAGTTGATGGAGTTGTGTTCAGTTTAGCTTTGTTAAACTGGTTGTATTTAGTCTAACTGGCAAATAGACTAGAGATGAGTTGGGTGAATTAGTTATTAATTAATTCACAAGTTATTAACTCATAATACAACTAATGAATACATCAGTTAACTCAGTTGCATGTCAGTGCATGTTCAGTTCAGCAGGGACAGGTGTTAGATCAGATTGCTATCAGTTGTGACTATAGTTGTGCACCAGATCTTGCACAAATCAGGGGATTGAGTATGCCAATGAGTTTGCCCGTATTGTAGCTTGTTTTTACGTGATTTAGCCAAGGAAAGATGTGGCTGCCTTGGTATTATCATCATTCTCTTGTAGGATTGAGTAGCGGAGGCAGGCAAGCAGCGGAAGAGATTTGAGCCAGGGATTGATTCAGATCTGAGCTGTATTGTGTGTAACAGGTTGAGCTGGTACTGGATTGCTTGTGATAAGCATTGTACTTTGTAATGTTACATGACTCAATCATTAATATACAGATAGTTGGGGTTTTTTAGCGAGATGCTTTCCCCGGGATACATACTGTGTTAATGTGTGAATGCTCTTGATGTTTTATTGTTATTGATGCTGCTATATTGATGATCAACGTAGAGGAGCTTATGTATTGTGTATGTTTTCTGCAATAGTACATGATCAGGATAATCTCTGTTGAATATGTGTTAAATTATTCAAAATTTCTACAAAGATGAACTTGGAAGTGTTGGAATCATGGTTGTTGAGGATGATATGGCGAGTCTTGCTCATCTAGGACTCCCAAAGAGTTGGAATAGTTATTAGGACTTTGTCAATGGTCAAGAGAAGCTTCCAGATTAGGAACGAATATGGTTGGATTTGATGCAGGAGGAGATCAGGAGGAACAACATGGATGGCTCTTCATCAAATACTGATGATGAAGAGAATTATGCCTTAGCAATTAAGGCAAAGAAGTGGAAAGGGAAAGCTTCCCATTCCAAATCAGATTTTTATCATGGAGGTAAGAAGAAAGACATGATGAAAGTTAAGTGCTTTCATTGTCATGAGCTAGGCCATTTTTCTACAAATTGTCCACTCAATAAGTCGATTGAGAAGAAGTCCTCGGGAGGAGCAGTAGGTGAGGCTTTGGCATATCAATTTAAATTGGACTTTTCCCTCATTTCATGCATGGTGTCATCAATGATGGGAAGCGTATGCTACTTAGACAGTGGAGCTTCATTCCACATGACTGGTGACAAAGATTTATTCAGTGACCTGGAGGAGAAAGATCTCCAGATGCATATCAAGATGGGTGACAACAAGAAGTATAGTTTTATTGGATTGGGCATGATTACTTTTCAAAGGGAGCATGGGGATCCACTCACCTTGAAGAATGTTATGTATGTGCCCGGGCTGAAGAAGAACTTGGTATCCATTGCCATGCTTGAGGATAGAGGCTATGATGTGATCTTCTTGAAAGGAGAGGCGTTCCTTCGACACATAGCCATAGGTCAGGTAAAGAAGATAGGGATTCGGGTGAAGAATCTCTATAAGTTGGAGGTAGAGGACTGTGTTGCTTTGAGAACAAAAGCAGAAAGGGTGCAAAGTTGAGACGTTGGCAATTTGTGGCACAGGCAATTGGGCCACTTGCATCATGGAGCTTTGAAGATATTGCAGCAGATCTCTATCGGTCTTCCCAAAGGTAGGCTTGAGCAAGTTGATACATGAAAGGGGTGTACTTGTGGGAAATACACCAAGTCTTCCTTTCACGACAGAGGCAGTTGAGTCGAGGCTATTCTAGAGAGATTCCATTTAGATGTGTGTGGACCATTCTCGACAGCATCCACTGCCAAACACAGGTATTATGTTATATTTTTTTATGACTATTCTCGTAAATGCTGGATATTTTTCATGCAGAAAAAGGATAAAACTTTCACAAAGTTTGTGAGTTTAAAGCATTGGTGGAGAAAGAGTCGCGCAAGAAGGTTAAATCTCTATGGAGTGATAATAGTGGTGAGTATGTCTCAAACATGTTTAAGAACTTCTGTGCAACGGAAGGGATTAAACGGGAGTTGATGACACCCCATAACCCTCAACAGAATGGGGTGGCTGAGAGGAAGAACAGAAGCATAGTAGGGGCAACAAGGGAAATGTTGCATGATCATGGCCTACCACTACACTTGTGGGTTGAGGCATGCAACACAATGTTTTATGTTCAGAACCGTAGCCCACATCGGATACTTGAGATGAAAACACCAGAGGAGGCTTATTCCGGTAAGAGACCAGATGTTGGTCACTTCAGGATTTTTGGGTCATCAATATATTTCCATGTGACCAAAGATGCATGGAAGAAGCTTGAGCCGAAGCAGAGTTGGGGATATTTGTGGGGTACACTGATACACCTCACAACTATCGGGTGTACTTGCCAACCAACAGGATGACAGTGGTTCGCAAGGATGTCATATTCGATGAGGAGAAGGTCATGCGAGTTTCCCATGAGAGGGAGCTTGAGCTACATGCGGATGAGGATCTTTTAGCTCCTAAGGTTGAGGAGCCTCAAATTGATGTGGAGCAACCACATGCAAAGGATCTGGGAGTGGAGACATCCACTCACGCAGAGTCATCCAGAGAGGGAAGAAATCGTACCAGAGAGGTTGAAAGATTGTTGGATGATGCACGGGAGAATGTGGGAGCACCCACTTCTCAGCGTAGGCAGAGGAGGTCACCTGAGAGGTACACTAAATACATGGCTCTTATGGGCGAGTGTATTGTGACAAAGCCGTCTTCCTTTAAGGAAGCAATGCAACAACCAATTTGGGTTAATGAATTGGATTCCCATTAATATGGGATATTCATTGATGGAAATTGAGCAAGGAAATAGGGGCTTGGAGAGCTGCAAAATAGGCTAAGGATTTAGCTCGAGCTTGCTATGAGCTAAGAGAGTTGAGAATAATTGTGTGGAATTGTTCTAGTGAGAACAAGCTTTGTATCTTCTCGCAAATTTCTGATATATGCAATATAGATAGTGGGGTTTTGAGCAGTGGATTTCCCCATATACATCTTGTGTTATGTGCCAATGATTTATCTTCTTCTGGTTCATATTGTTTTCATCAATTTATTGGCTTCCACTGGTTGAAAATAGAAGTAGATTCTTGTCATGTGCTTTATTAAATTGCATGAGATAATGAATCTACAGGATTTTCTACATCATATCAGAGTCGAGAACATTATACTAGAGGAGATGTCAAAGTTTTTGAGTTATGGGTTATAGGTGAAATTTGAATTTGCAATACATACTTCAGGATCGACAAATGGCGTTCTATGGTTTGAGGCTTGAGTATGCCTTGGAAGGAAACTTGACTTTTATAGCCTGGAGGGACAGAATGGATTTTCTGCTAGAGGATAATGGCTTGAAGGAATTTGTTGATCAAGAAATTCCTAAGCCAGCAGCAACGGATGCACAAAATTTGGCCGAATGGAAGAATTGTGTGGTGAAGGCAAGGCGGATAATCCTTGAGAAAGTTCAAGACCACATTTTCTCAAGTCTCCATGGCAAGGAAACTCTATATTCTATGTGGAAAGCATTGATGGACTTGTATCAAAACAATAGTGACTGAAGGAAATTGGCACTGAAGGACAAACTTTGAAAAATCAAAATGGAGAAAGGCGAGACTATTCCAAAATAATTGACCAATTTCACTCAATGTCGTGATGAACTTTGAAGTGTTGGAATCATGGTTGTCGAGGATGATATGGCGAGTCTTGCTCTTTTAGGACAACCAAAGAGTTGGCATAGTTATTAGGACTGTCAATGGTCGGGAGAAGCTGCCAGATTGGGAACAACATTGGTCAGATTTGATGCAAGAGGAGATCAGGAGGAACACCAAGGATGGCTCTTCATCAAAGATTGATGATGAAGAGAATTTTACCTTAGATATTAAGGAAAAGGAGGGGAAAGGGAAAGCTTCCCATTCCAAATCGGATTCTTATCATGGAGGTAAGAAGAAAGACATGACGAAAGTTAAGTGCTTTCATTGTCATGAGTTGGGCCATTTTTCTACAAATTGTCCACTCAAGAAGTCCCAAAAGAATTCCTCAGGAGGAGCGGCGGGTGAGGCTTTGGCCTCTCAATTCGAATTGGACTTTTCCCTCATTGCATGCATGGTGTCATTAATGATGGGAAGTGTATGGTACTTAGACAGTGGAGCTTCATTCCACATGATTGGCGTCAAAGAGTTATTCAATGACCTAGAGGAGAATGATCTCCATGTGCATATTGAGATGGGTGATGATGGGAAGTATAGTGTTATTGGATTGGGCATGATTACTTTTCAAAGGGAGAATCGGGCCCCACTCACCTTAAAGAATTTTATGTATGTGCCCGAGCTGAAGAAGAACTTGGAATGTGTTTCCATGCTTGAGGATAGAGGCTATGATGTGATCTTCTCGAAAGGAAATGTGTTCCTTCGACACATAGCCATAGGTCAGGTAAAGAATATAGGGATTTGGGTGAAGAATATCTATAAGTTATAGGTATAGGAGTGTGTTGCTTTGCGCACAAAATAAGAAAAGGTGTAGAGCCAAGATGTTGGCGAGTTTTGGCACAGTCGATTAGGCCACTTGCATCATGGAGCTTTGAAGATATTGCAGTAGATCTCTATTGGTCTTCCCAAAGGTATGTTTGAGCAAGTTGATACATTCAAGGGGTGTAATTTGGGAAAACACACCAAGTCTTCCTTTCATGACAGAGACAATCAAGTAGAGGCTATTCTAGAGAGAGTCCATTCAGACATGTGTGGACCATTCTCGACAACATCCATGACCAAACATAGGTATTATGTTATATTTCTTGATGACTATTCTTGTAAATCTTGGATATTTTTCATGTAGAAAAAGGATAAACTTTCACAAAGTTTTGTGAGTTTAAAGCATTGGTGGAGAGAGAGTCGGGAAAGATGGTTAAATCTCTACGAAGTGATAATAGTGGTGAGTATGTCTCAAACGATTTTAAGAAATTTTATGCAGCGGAAGGGATTAAACGGGAGTTTACGACACCCCATAACCCTCATCAAAATGGGGTGGTCGAGAGGAAGAACAGAAGCATAGTAGGGGTAGTGAGGGCAATGTTGCATGATCAGGGCCTACCACTACACTTGTGGGTTGAGGCATGCAACACAGTGGTTTATGTTGAGAACCCTAGCCCACATCGGATACTTGAGATGAAGACACCAGAGGAGGCTTATTCCAGTAAGAGGCTAGATGTTGGTCACTTCAGGATTTTTGGGTCATCAGTATAATGCCATGTGACCAACGATGCATAGAAGAAGCTTGAGCTGATAGCAGAGTTGGGGATATTTGTGGGGTACACTGATACACCTCACAATTGTCGAGTGTACTTGTTGGCCAACAGGATGACAGTGGTTCGTAAGGATGTCAGATTCAATGAGGAGAAGGCCATGTGAGTTTCCCTTGAGAGGGAGCTTGAGCTACATGCAGATGAGCGGATTTTAGCTCCTAAGGTTGAGGAGCCTCAGATTGATGTGGAGCAACCACATGCAGAGGATCTGGGAGTGGAGACATCCACTCAGGTAGAGTCTTCCAGAGAGGGAAGAAATCGCACCAAAGAGGCTGACAGATTGTTGGATGATGCACGGGAGAATGTGGGAGCACCCACTTCTCAACGTAGGTAGAGGAGGTCACCTGAGTGGTACACTAGATACATGGCTCTTATGGGCGAATGTGTTGTGACAGAGCCATCTTCCTTTAAGGAAGAAGTGCAATAGCCAATTTGGGTTAATTCCATGGTGGAGAGTATGACTCCATAGTTTGTAACAGTGTTTGGGATGTGTTCCTAAGACTGAAGGACAAGTCATTGGTGAGCTCTCGTTGGCTTTATAAGGTAAAGAAATCTACAGATGGTAGTTTGGATAAGCATAAGGCTAGAATTTTGGCCCATGGGTTTTCACAGGAAGAGGGGATTGCCTATGATGATACCTTTTCTCCCGTTGCAAGGTACTCGTCAATCAAATTTATATTAGCACTATCAACACAGATGGGTTGGAAGATACATCAGATGGATGTGAAGGCAACCTTCTGTAAGGGCATGATTAAGGAAGAGGTTTACATAGAGAAGCATAAATTATTTGAAACCTTTGACCGTGAGTCGCATGTGTGTCGACTCAAGAGAGCGTTTTATGGGTTGAAGCAAGCACCCCGTGCTTGGTCCACCAGGATAGATAGCTACTTCACCAAGTTGGACTTCACGAAGAGTGAAGCGGATGTGAACATGTACCACATAGTGGTGGAAGGTAAGTTGTTGATCATTGTACTTTATGTTGATGATCTCATAGTTACAGGTGATGATCAGTTGATCAAATATTGCAAGCAGGGCCTTGCAAGAGAGTTTGAGATGAAGGAGATGGGGCTAATGCATTACTTTCTTGGCATGGAGGTACGGTAGGGAGATGGGGATTTGTTTGTGTCTCAGGGAAGGTATGCCAATGAGATACTCAGGATATTCCACATGGAGAGCAGCAAACCCATGGAGACTCCTCTAGTAGGTAATTGGAGGAAGGAGGATGCTACTTTAGGGGAAGTAGTGGAAGCTACTGTTAATAGGCAGCTTGTGGGTTCACTCATGTACTTGGTGAACACATGACCGAATATGTGCTATGCAGTTAACCAGCTTAGTCAAGCGATGGTTAGGCCTACCAAGTTGTATTGGAAGGCAAAAAAACATGTGTTGAGATACCTTAGGGGCACTTCTCAGTATGGATTATGGTACAAATGGACAGAGGGAGTGAAGCTTCAAGGCTTCACTGATGCAAGTTGGGTAGGGAGTCCATCCAACAAGAAGAGAATATCATGAGGCATCTTCAGTATTGGGTCAGCAGCAGTTTCTTGGTACAGCAAGAAACAGAGATCGATTGCACTTAGTTCGGCAGAGGTAGAGTACATGGCTATGAGTCAAGTAGCATGTGAGGCCATCTAGATGAGGAAGATCATGGTTGGTTTGTTTGGTCAACATATGGATCTAACTCTGATTTAACTATTCTATCTATTATAATTCTATTAGGAGATTCTTGAACCACTTTTTTAGACTTTATATCCAAGGCACTAGTAACTTCATCAAGGAGAAGAATTTGGAGATCTTTAAACATATCCCTTGCAATTGCAATCCTTTGTTTTTAGCCTCTAGATAATTGGGTTCCATGATCCCCTACCATTGTATCAAAACCATGGAAATGACAACTAGAATCATCAACATATGAAATATCCATCTACAAATAAATGCATATTACACAATGAAGAAAGTTAGAAATAATCAAGATCTATATAAATTAAAAAACCTTGTGGCGAATTGCTTATAAATTTTGTTGCATTAGCAAGCTTGGAAGCAATAGTTATTTCCTCTAGTGTATATCCATCTTTACCATACACAGTATTCTCTTTAATAGTGCACGCAAAGAGGACAAGTTCCTAGCTTACAAGCCCAATTTTTTGTCTTATCCATTGAAGTTGAATAGGCTTGATACTGAAAGTATCTATAAGCACTTCAATAGCTTGTGATCATAAAATATCTTTATGGGACTCATCAATGTGGACTTTCCACTTCCACTCTCTCCAATACTAAAAGTGTCTATAAGCACTTCAATAGCTTGTGATCATAAAATCTCTCTAGGTATTCTCAGTCATATACCAAAAAATATTTCAACAACAGGCCTTGTTGGATACCTGAAGTATATGTCTTTAAGTTCAATATCACCATGAATGTCCTTGAATACCAAGCCATTCATATCATGGATATCAATCTCCAAATTCCTATTAATTTTTTGAAATATTTTGTGAGTTTCAAGTTGTCCAACTTCAAATGCATTTAAACATGGCAATGTCTAGGTTATTGATTTGAGATCTAGCAACAAGTTGATTTTATCTACATGAATAAGTGAAAGGCAAATTAGTTGAATTTATTTAATCTACATGAATAAGTGAAAGGAAAATTAGTTGAATGTATTTAATCTACATGAATGAGTGAAAGGAAATATAGTTTAATTTCTTATATTTGTTGTTTCCTAGGGTCCATGATATTGTTGTAGGCCTTGAACACTTTGTAACATTCTGACCACATTAGTGTTAGAAAAAATAATTTTGGTACAAGGAAACACCCTTGTTTCCTTTGCTAACAATCTGAGTTGTTGCATATTAAGGAGAGGGTCTTTCCTATACCTCTTGGTTCTCCTATTAGTCCTCCATAATCATCTGTGACTGCAGCTTTCCTAACTCAGTTGTACAAAGAAAAATCGAAGACAAATAATTTCCAAAGTATATAGTTGTATATATTTGTGTTATTTACAAACTAAAGATGTATGCCAAGTATATAAATAATAATGCCCATAATTCTATTGATCCACACTTCACTTTCAACTTGGTCCATTAGTTCTATGTTACTATTATTTACCAGTATTCAAGGGTCAATGGGACCTGATTTGTCTTGGGTCCTCTTACTAACCCTATAACACTACTTATATATATATATATATAGAGAGAGAGAGAGATATATATAGATATAGATATAGATATATATTTTCTTGGGTCTTGCTACTGATCCTATAACAATACTTGATCATAGTTATACTAGATGTTATAGATCTTAAAGATATTCTTCAATTTAACATATTTCCTGACGATTTCCTTGTAACCAAATATTCACTAATGTGAATATCCTTTGGTTTTTGTACATTTTTATTCAAAAACAATATTGTCACTGTAATCTGCATAAGTCAGTTCAACGTTCTGACAAGTTATGATGACAAACTCAGAACTTGTTCCTGGTGGCTGTTTCAACCAACTAGGCCTAGGAACTAAAATGGTCTATTTAGTTTAGAACAATTTCCCTTTTTCCTTCTTGTATCCTTATGTAACATTGTTAATTCAAATTTCCAAATCATTGTTGAGCTTAGAAGTTTTGGTACCGAGTTTTCTAGTTTTAGTACATCCATTAGTTCTATGTTCTATTATTTACTAGTATTCAAGGGTCAATGGGACCTAATTTATCTTGGGTCCTGCTATTGATCCTATAACAATACTTAGATATATATCAATGTACAAAACAAGGACCCTTTCAGATATGGACTTTGGTATGCCATTCTTGAAACTAACATGTTCAAAAAAGTAATTTATATTATTTAACACAATAATACTTTTACATCTTACAAACCAACCTTTCATATTCATTATGTCACAACAAAATTTCCTTCAGACATTCTGACCACATTAGTGCCAGAAAAAAATCCTTCTGGGAAAAGGAAACACCATTATTTCATGTGCTAACAATATGTGTGGTTACAACTTGAAGATAGGGTCTTTCTTATACTTCTCGATTTTCCTATCAGTCGTCTATAATCATCTATGACTACAACTTTCCATGTGGTGTGAAAAAAAGATCGAAATCATATGCACAGAAGCACCCTTACTTACCTTTGCATCAGCAACCTAAGACTACAAGAAACCCACACTAAATTATGTCCCAGAATTTCCCTTAAGCCACAAACGTACTTGCCTTAGATCCGTTGTCCCAAATTACAGAGATTTCTTGAGAGATACTGTGATCATATTTCCAGATAATAGAGTTAATCATCACTTGTAATTTAGTCTCTGATTAGAGATTGCAATTTTTCCCATATTTAGGATAGCTTGCTAGGAACACGTCCTAGGTTTGCCTTTGACTTTGATGAGATGAGACCTTACATAAAGACCCTTACTTGCTTAGAACCTTCAGACTTGTAGAGGGAGGAGACCATAGAGACTTCAGTAGGTGATTGCCTTTTTCTTACACTCTTGCTTGGGCTTGACTTCACCTATGCTCTGATTCCATGTTATTTTAGGATTAACATGTTCTTTGCAAAATTCAATCACTTCATTAGCCCATTATTAATTTCATTATTCCATTATGAATCATATCATCCACTGACTGAAAGAACATCCAACAAAAATTTATAAGATAAGTCAAGACAAGAGAACACAAGGATTGGTTCAAGCTAGGGAAAAACCCCAAGGTGGGGAAAACCCTTGAACAATTCTTCTTATTATCAAAATCAAATTATCAGCACACAGAGAGAGTAAAATGAATGATGATTTGAACCACTGCACAATGCCAAGAAGGCAGCCCAATCATGTATGCAATTCTGTCCACAAGTAGCATCATTCAAATACTAACTAGAGAGTAGCTTAAGCAACACAAGAATGATGTCCTAAGGGTGACTTGGTCCTTGATCATATGATGCAGCCTTCTTTGCTGAGAGGCTCAAGATAGTCTAAGAATGGATAGTCAAAATATTGGTGTCTAATGTCTATAACGTAGGGCTTGCGTCTTCAATCATGTAGTAGCATTAGATTGCTTCACAGATAAACGTTACTCCCTTTGAATAGAATGCGACCTACCCTCCTTAAATGCGGCTAAGATGGAGGATATAAACTAACCCTTTCGTCCCTTCCACAAGTTCCTTCAATGTGCTAAAGTAGAAACTGTTCCTGCAACCCAAACTAAAATATATATGATACGAAGAAAAACACATAAATACCTCTTCTCTTAATTGTGGTCTGAAATGGAATAGCATTCGTAGCCTTAAACTCCATCCAAATAGTTCTTCGAGCATCCTGGCTTGCTAAGATTTGGTTGCCATAGGAGCTGCAATTATGTTACAATAATCTTCCCCATAGGAGTTTTCCAAAGTGGATTTGGCCCTAGTTTCCAATTTTAATAGGTATTTACATGGTTGAAACAATTTCAAGATGCACAGAGGTTTGGCCTATCTAACTTAATAACTGGCATTTTTAGAAAAGCACTTGAAATTCTGGTACAAATCACGTTAAGATTATGAATTAAAAATAGTTGTACACTATTTTGCCAGTTTTTGGTGCAGCAATAAATCAGCTCTCAAATATGTTTTAGTAATCTGTTTTATTTCTAGTTTCATTTCCATTTGAGGAATCCACGGATAGTACATTTTGAATCAAGGTGTTTCATCCAAATAGTACTATTTCTTCATGTTTTTTGGAGCTTTGAATTGAAATTTCATACCTTGCTTCCTTGCTCTTTGTTTTATAATAAACCAATATGATTGTGGAATTTTACTTACTTTTTCATTTATTTATGTGCAAAAATAGATGGAGTTGTTTTATAAAATTGCTACCGGTGAAGAGAATTCTATCATTGGTGTGGTCAAGTGTCGAGAAGGTTGTACATTTGCTTAAATCCGTGATGAAATTGTGGATGATGAAATCATTGGATACCCTTTTGATTTTATCTAGTATGGAATAAGTTTAAATCCAAAGAAATAGAAAAAATGGAAAGTTTATACAACGCTTTGAGGCATCAAGAGGAAACTAGGCACATTTGATGTGGAAACAAAGTGTTCAAATGTAGTGGAAACAAACCAATCTTTGAAAACATTGAAGTGAATGTTGAGGGACCTATGCATAAACAACCAAGAGATGAAAATATGTCTTTGACAGTGGAACAAGTCATAGTTGTTGATCCTAGTGTATTGGCATTTTGGGAAAAAAAAGTTAAAAGTGTAATGGAAGAGTTTGTTAATGAGAAAATTAATCTCAAAGTATATTCAAAAAAGGGAGAATCTAAAATAAAGATCCATTGTGAGATTTATGGCATTGATAATGGAACAGGTGATGTATCCTTGGCAGCGCGAACAATGCACAACTTCAAAAACCATCATATGAAAATAGGGGCACATCAACAATGCCTTTCAATGTCAAGTGGTAGTGAAATTCCTTCATGTAACGAAGTACAATAGACAGTGATGGTTGGAGATCAATTTCATATTGATCAAGCAATCAAACTTCTAGATTATTTCAACAAGACACAAGAGCCTAAGTTTTTGAATGCGGTGGAAGCAACACTTGCAGACTATAAGGACATGAAAAAAGTGAGAGTGGAATGTACACGATGCAATAAATGGTTTTGTTTAGTGCCGACAAGTGGTAATATTGTTAGTTCTCTAAATGAACACATGAAATCAAAGAAGCACACTACTACTACTACAAATGAGGGTTCACATGAGGAGATTGGGTTGAGAAGTGGCGCGATTGGGAGACCCAAGAAGCCTACCAATGATAAGTCCCAACAAAGTTTGACTAGGTTCTTGGTCCCATTATCACCATCAGTATTACATAGGGGTTCTACAAGTGCAAATCCTTCTACTTCAGGTGTGTTAATTAAAAGCTTAGACTAAACTTGAATATGAATTTATATATTATTTTATTTATCTTACTTCAAATTTATTTGTTTTTTATTGTGTTGTCATCTTATTATAGCTCAAATATCTCCCTTGTTACTACAATGTTGGGGGTATTGGTACCCTTATATTGATAGAAATGGGGAAATATTGGAAACAAAGTTCCTAGTGGATGATCAAAGGGGTGGAAAATTATGGGCCATAGAGAAGCATACCAAGATCATGCTATGTTATGAGGGTATTGAATGTCGTATTGATGGTACATATAGGCATATTCATTGCCAGAGGGCTTCTAAAATATGGATCCCATTTGATTCATTAACATGCAAATTTTGTAAGTTGGTTCCAGAATGTGATGGCTTCAGGGTGCGATTATATCATGAATCAATGTGCACCAATAAAAGAAGTGAATGAAATAGAGGAAAAGGTAGAAGACTGGACTATTTGACTCAAAATAAACTGAATAATGTTGCAAGGGTTACAAATGCTAACCATAGATCAACAATGTGAGCTCTTTGGTGGGAGAGGACAACGGTTGCTACACTCTCTATTAGAATGAGATCCCTAAAGGAAAAGTTGTTTGAATCAACCTAAAGGAAGGATGTCTTTAGGTTTTGCAAGGATGTGTGTGAGGCACATAAGCAAGGAAAATTACAAGGTAAAGATGCAGTTTTGGAATTTTTCAAGGATATCTTTCATAACTTGATGCATGCAAAAGTAGGGAGAAGGTATAGTACATCCACAAAATCCCTTTATGGGATGATCAAGATATGGGGAGGTCCTAGATTACATAGCTTTATTAGCTTGAATCTGGATGGTCCTTCAATATCTACAAATTTAAGTCAAGTTAGAAATTCATTAGCTTATATCCCATGGGAGCACGAGCACATTTTTTAGGCAGTTGGAAAATTTTATGCTTCTTATAAATCCAAGCATGGTATAGATGGCCCAATTCCTATATTTCTTGTTGAAGATGAAACAGTTGTGAGAAAATATGTTAGGTGGGTAGCAAAAAACGATACATTGGTGGGGTTTTGTGGTACGAAAGAAGAACATCAATGCCAATCACATTTCTTAGTGAGGGATTTGTAGGCTATGAGATTATATTAGGTTCTTTTAAGAAAAATGTTAATGTCCATTGTGCACGTGTTATTATTGCAAACCCTTTACATGAAAATCTTCCTCGTTTGGTTGTGGTTGTTCATCCAACATGTAATAGGTTCAATGCAAATTTTGTTTATCAACAATGGGAAAAGGTAGAATCTATGTGGAAGAAATGTGTGGAAAATAATTTGGGACCTATTGGTGATCATTCCTCGAATGGGGATAAGCAGAAGAAGACAACTTATGTTGAAGGATTATTATTCTACATCAGTTTTTCGATATCAAATTCCTTGGGAAGGGTGGAGGCTAACCGGGTTGTACAATGGTTGCAATGTAACAGGATTGCATGACCAAGATTACATCCACAACGGTAAAAAGCTAGTGAATCCTTTATTTAGCGGTCGACGAGAATTGGTTTTAGTAAATGAGTACATAAGTTTTGTTCATGTAAAAATGCTTTATCACACTTTTAAAGTGGATGATCACAAGCTTAAGGGTGAAGATATAGAGAGGATGGATCGAAAAATTTGGTGATCCGCACAACGCATTGCTTCAAGGCATGTTCAGAGGTGTTTGAAAAAGTTGAGAAGTACACCAAGTGGAAAGTTAGAGAGGACACTAGCTATAGAGACTTATCTAATGATTGTTGTTGACTACATTGACATATTTATGTCTCATAGTTTGAGCCTTTAGGAAAGGGTGTGAAATTCTTCACGAGTTCATCATTTCTTCACATTATATTTATGTTGGGTACATAAATAATCTCATACTAATGTCAACATAAATTTGGTCAACAGAGAGTCATATCAAGATGTGAATTTTTCTTGCCATTTTGTTGTTTTGTTGATGAGATTGTTTCGAGATCATTACTCTGGCTTGCCATGTGTTTTGCACCTGACTGGGTCAAATGTATGTGAGAAATTCTTTAGTAAATTTGGTGGGATGGTTGGAGTGGAGAGGGCCTATGATTTCACTAACTTGCTTCATGTTATTGGAACCCTTAATGGAGTTGTTGAAGAAGGATCAAATCCCCAAGGGGTTCATTTTAATAAATGTCATAAGAAGCAAGAAAGAATTTGGATTAGATTGCACCAAGAAACAATACAAAACATTGACATATTGTCGCAATGATTCAATATGTGGATATGCTAAACTTGTAGAAGCCCTTAAGATTGGATTGAAGGATGCACAAGATATTTTATCAACCCTTGGAATGCAACCAGAAAAATACACTCAATCTCCTTGGTGGGTTAAACTATGGACAGAGGATCAAAATTATCCAACATTCCAAATTGTGGATGAAGTAGTTTATGATTCTCCACCGAGTTGTTCCAAATCTATATTCCAATCTTCATCATCATTGGTACACAATGAAAGTGAATTGCAAATAATCGGAAGTGAGTGGAGACATGAGTTGGATGAAATTTTAGATTCCATTGATGAAAATGATAAAGTCAGTGGTGGATCTTGATGTTAAGAATATGTTTAAAGCATGTTTGGCTAGTCATTTGAATGGAACTCTAACATTATCCGAATATAGGTTGACGAAAGTGAGAAATGGGGTCTACTTTAGACGATATGGGAAGGCTCCACAAAAGGGTGTTTCAATTGACTTTGGAATTGGATCATATTGTGGAGTGTTGTTTGAAAGCAACTCAATTCCCCCCACTGAATGTATTGCAAGAAAGGGTGTTCCTCAAAGTACAAAACAAGGTGTTTCTTGTGGAACGTGGTACATTGGAAGGGTTCAAAGAATAAGGAAGAAGGATGGTAATAGGGTGTTTGATTACCATAATGACATTGACCTTTTGGATAGATTAGAAGGCATCGAACTTCAATTGTGTTGGTATGGCAGAATAAAGGGGCAGCGCATGTATAAGTATGATTTTACAAATCATGATTTTGTACAACTTGAATTTGTTATAGAAATCGTAAACTTATCATTCAATGCTAGGAATGATACATACAAATTAGAAGAAAGTGATTACAAAGTTTTTTCAGATTTTGTGAAAAAATTGAACAAGGTAGATTTTCAAAACAGTCTACTTTCTCTTTCCCTATGTATTTCCATATGTTGGATCATTTATAAATAATTATTGGTTATATTTTTGTTGATTTGTTTGTATGAATCTCATGTTAATTTTGTACTTTTCGGTTTTAGGTCTAGTGAACAGTTCAAATGGTGAATGTTCAAGATAACTTAACCTTTTTTTGCTAACTTTTTTTTGGTGTAAGTTTCTTTGACTAGCCCTTCATCTTTTTGTAGTTTTGTTTCATTCAAACATTAATTTGGTATTTTCCTCCATAAAAACAATAGAATTACATACCTATATAACTATATGTACCCCTTACCTCAACACTTGCATTGGATGCCTTCCACTGTGGCTCCTCTGAAGTTGGTCCATTTAATCATGAAAAGCAAGAAGAGGTGACTCCTTTTTCATGAATATGTTTTGCAGATAAGTGTGTGGTTCTTCTCACTAATGTTAATGTTTTCCTTGAATTTTTAAATTAATGGTTCGCATGCTAGAAAGGATATCAAGGATATGATGGCACGAGCTTTAGTCAAGATGGTTTATACTCACTCAAGTCAACAGATTTACACCAGAGCAACGTCTAACACATAAAGTGCATTTTATTTTGAATATTTATGTGGTAGTTGAATTTCCTATTTTTTAATTGGACATATAAATCAGAGTTTGTAGTTCAAATGTTCCATCATAATCTTTTTGGAAGTATTTGTATTTTGGCCATACGCATGGGGTCTACGATAGTTAAATTGCACTTGGTTATTGTTGACAATTGAGTCCTCTTTTGGGAATTTCCTTTCAGTGCTTTCACTAAACGACATTAACATTAATTACTATTTTTAAAGGATTTTAGACATGTGATGGTAGTTTGTTTTTAAATTGTTTGCAACTTTATTGAGATATGTGCTTCTGGTAGATTGGAAGGGTGATGTCACTTTGCTTTCTTATTTTTGCCTACATTGATATATATGTGTTTGATGGGCCTTGCAACGTGTGCATTTGATCCAAAGGCTATTTTAAGGTGAATGGTATCTTATGTTTTGCAACTTTTGGATTGACAAGAATTTGATAGGGTGAATGGTATGAAAAATTTTAATTGATTTTAATTTTCCAAAGAAAGAATGCATAATTTTCTATTTCACCTAAGTATTTGACCTAAGTCTCTTCAATGGAATCTCTCTGGACAAAATTTGGGATTCTTCTTAGTGAATTTGGAGGACATTATTGTGTTATCTCTCTATGGTTTCTAGACTGATCTGATGCTCATTTAAGCCCTTTTTCTTGACTCTTCTGAAAGTAATCTATATCTATTGAAAATACCTCAAGGGAAGATTATTTCTAGCTTTATCCTCACCTTTTGTAATATTTATCATTTCTGTCGAATTTGAAGGGTTTGTTGAGCTATATCTAGATCTCTCCGGATTTTCATCTAGGACTGATCAAGGGCTTATCCAAAGAATTGATAAAATCCTATAAGGAAATGATGCCTATAATCAAATCATGCCTTGCTTCTAAAATAGTTACAAGAAGTCTCTTATTGGCCATCTGAAGAGAAGATCTCTCTTCACTACTGGTATTGGTGTATTTTATTAAATTTCAATTTGATTTTATGTCTGATATAATGATTATTATATCAGAAAGTGTATTATGTACAATTTTGATTATTATCTATTGCCTTCCATGAATTCAGGATTTTTGTTATCCATAATGTTTGACTATTTCAAGGTTATCTTGTAGTCATATCCTAATATTTTACGTATTGCTTAACTATTTTTACACTGTAAATGTTGGTGCAACAGAGAGCATGGTACTTCCATCCCATCAGCATGTTATCTATAGGTGGATGTGGCAACAGAAGGTAGATGTGTTGTAAATGACCATATTTTGTTTATCTATTTGGAGCATTACTAAGAATAACTTGTTATTGAATACAATAGCTATACCTATTTTCTTTTGCCTTTGCAGCACCTTGTTGATTGTCTATGCATTGTATCTGTGGAAACTTCTTTGCTCTTGAAAATGGTAGGAAGAATCCATAATTGTCCTTTTACAATTCTTAGTGGGGAGGTGAACAAATTACAAGTCTTTGTTGATAAATTTAGCCCTTCGTTGAACAATTCCAAGGCATGCAAAAGTGTTGTTGGGACATTGTAATTCTATTTAAGGTTTTAAATTAAAATTTATTATTGGTTTGAACTTTGTACTGATAGACATATGTTCTTAGCAGGATTCTTTAGATAAGTATCTTCTTGGAGGTGAGTTTATCATTGTTGACTTCCACAAAGAATTATGCACATTTATCATTTCAAAACAAATGGAGGAGGTGGTGTATCAAATATTTTTGGTGACAAAGGAAATGCAAGTAGATGTTTCAGCATTAGTTGAAGAGTGCATTGGAGAAGACAGTGTAATGCCCATCTTGAGTTAGATATCAGACCTCCTTTTTCAGGTGATTTCAACAAGTGATATTTTTGTGCTTACTGCAAGACATTTTCCCTGATATTTGTTTGCTTCCACCATCACTTATATGTGACATGAACTATAGAATGCAATTATTAATAGTTTATTCCGCCATATAAACTGATTTTTTCTTAGTGGTGTATATTCTTCTACCTATCTCCTTTTCTTACGTGTCAATCATTTCTATCAATGATGAGTATTATTGCTAATCTTGCACACTTCTTTTTTACAATGATTGGTGGCATTGGCAAGAGTGTTCACGTAAATTCCATAAGTTGGCAATGCAGGTGCAAACATAGAGGAGAATGTGGGTGCCTAATAAATAGGGACTGGGTTCTTAATAAGCATGAAGTGAGTGAGCCCCATGTTTCAGTAAATAAAATTTGAGAAATTCATCTTATCTATTGGTCAACCTTTTTTATAATGACTCTGCTGTGTGTACTATGTCAGTAGTAGACTTCTCATGCAAATAATTGAAGAGTCCTTGGTCCCAGAGAAAGAAGAAGGAATATTTTCTTCTCCTGCCAATTCTTACAGCCTCATACCTTTTCTTATTTCTTCCTACTAAAAATGCACCATTGTATCATATGCATCCCTTGACTATTTTCTACCACCAAACCTGCAAATGTTTTGTAGGAATCTTCTTTGAATTATGTTATTATTGTACAAATTTTGCACCCCGATACAATTGGTCAATATGGAAAAGAATGAATATGTGGCCCCTTTATCTTGTCATGGAAAGTGGTCTTTATTCCTTGACTATGTTATATGTTCTTTTTTCTTTCCACATTCCTTACTGAACTTGTCATTCTCAACCCTTCAAGGTGAACAAGAGTTGTGAAATTCCATTTTACCTACTAGATAGGGAGGTTCCATCTACCGAATCAACAAGTGGATGTTTTCATCCATTGCTACAAGTTGAATTTCAGGCAATTCTATTAGTGGGACATGGTAAAAATCCCGACCCTGCTGATGAATGTTGGGGCCTTTTAGCTCATTATAGATACTCAATTATCTCTAGTAGAGGTTTTCCTACAACTAAATTGGCATATTATGAAAGTTTCTATCCCTTTTTCTCCTCATGCATAGATTTTTGGCATAAATTTGTTTATTTTTCATAGTAGAGAAGTCCCTCTTCCTTTCAAAATTAAAAACATTACATCAGTAAATAGTTGGGGACTTTCATCTCTTACTGGACCTTACTAGAATTAAAGATGCAGAGTTCTGATTAGTATTCAATTTTCAGAATGTAAAACCCCAACATCCTGGACAATGGTGAAAATTGCATGTAGGTTGTTATATTCAGAGTTTCTCACGATCAGTTAATATGGTTTTTGTTAGGCATAGTTTTTTTTGGAACTGTACCATGTGAGGTATTAATGAGAATTAGTATATATAGGAGATTATTATAGCATATGATTTTCTTATTTGGATAAGTCAAGTCTCCTTTAATTAGTTATGGTTACTCAGTTCATAACATCTGCTAACCCAAAGATCGAATTTTCTTTATTCATTACGAAGTTGTATGTACCATGCAATTCACTTCTTGCATTCAGGTGTCTCACAATATCCATGTCTCAGTATATGCAATGGATTTTTTCGTTCTTATATATGTTCTTCGAAGTGCTTCAAGGAACATTCCTTTAAGAGCTTTACTGCAAAGAGTGGACCTCCTTTGGCTTAGGTGAAATGGTAACCTAGTTGAATCAAAATCCTACAATGATCAACATCTTGTTGTTTTCTGCATTTGTTGAGCAAAAAATAATGTTTTTTAAATTAGTCATTTGCTGCTTCTTTTGCTTGCTTAGGAAGTTTTAAAGTCTTACACATATTTTATGTTGCATTTTTTTGGTACTCTAATAATTATTTGAGCTTATCATTACTTTAGCAGAGTCTTCCATATAAAAATTTGTATATCCTCATCACATTATAATTGGCTTGGATCATACGTATTGAATTTCCTATGGTCAAATGACTCAAACATAGGTTTATTCTCATATTTTTGGTATTAGATACTGAGTTTTAGGTTTGATTCAGTGATGAACCAAACCAAGGTTATTTTACGTTTTCTCACTTGTATTGAGAGTAGTGAGGTGCATATACAGTATAGGTAGATGTGTCATGTATAAAATATTAATAAACTAAGTCATTAAACTAAAATATTAAAAAATCATATTATAATATTAACAATATATAATCATAAAATGAACCAACATAGATCCATCTTAAAAATATCATTGCTGACATGGGAAGTTTGTGTAGTTTCAGAAATGGGTACATGTATTAGAAATTCCACTTTCAACATTTTAACAAATGCATCTGGTTTTTATATTTAGGGGATTATAGTTGTTGAGGGTTTTGTATAACAAGATTTGAGTTGCTTTGTAGTTCCATTGGTTGATGATATGTTTTAGTGGCAAGCCACAATATGGGACCTCCTGATAGTCTATGCAAAGGGTGTATTTATGGTTACTATTCATTTTCCTCCTAATTATCCATTCAAGCCTCCAAAGGCATGCTAATCAGCCATGAAGTATCTGGTTTTGTGCATTATTTATTTTGGATTTGAAAGGTGATTTGTTTATTTTTCCATTACTTTTGTGTCTACAATCTTTCTTTATGATGTTTCTTGGACATAAGAGTTCATAGATGAGTTTGAATTTTGATAGTAGCCTTAAAATTTATCCTTTGTAATGGGAGAATGTGACAACAAAATTGGGTGTTTTAAAGCATATTGAGGCTCTCCATTTGACAACAAAGTGTAACATCCATGGTTTAATGACTTGTTCATTTTTTATGGATTTCATTGTTGAGATGACCAATGGTATAACCTTTTTATTGAACCTAGGAAATGGTAATCATATTAATTGCAAAATGGTTCTAAATTGTCTTGTACTTTTTTACATGAAATAGAACTGATTGTTGCAGTTTCTGATGCATAGGTGCTCTAATATCTTGTTAGAGGATTAAACACAGTCATAAGTATCATGCCCTACTACTAAAATTGTGCAGAAGGAATAACCTTGATATAGTTAATATACCATTAGGTATGTGTTTTATAAATATGTAAAGTTCCACATCTGATGCAGGTAGATTAGCAATCTTACTTTGGTTGCACATGTCTAGCATATGAAGTTTTTTAAAACATGCCATTTAGTGAATTTCTTATATGCATTATAGTGATTCTGCTATTATTAAAGGTTTTCAAATATTGTGCAGTTTTCATTATGCACTAAGGTTTTCCTCCCAATTATAAACAACAATGGAAGTAACTACTTGGACATCTTGAAAGAACAATGGAGTCTTGCATTGACAATATCCAAGGTATATTTTATTCTAATGTAGCATATTACTATTCCCTTGTTGACATTTGTAGCATATAGAAATTATTTCCTTTCAATATTGTCTCTGTAACACAAATATTTTGTTGATTGCATGTGTTATTTTGAATCTGCTCCTTGTTGACTAATTGAAAACTTGATGATCTGCTTATGCCTGAGATTTCCCACATGTACGAGAAAAACTAGCCCAAGTACGAGTCAACTATAAGAAATTGGACCTAAAAGTATGCATTTGAACCCAAAAGTATGCAATGGGCTAGACATGCTAGAAGAAACTTGTTACCTATAAAACTTCACCGCCAACTAAATTTTCTTTAAGGTCATGGTTATAAAAACAACCGCTTGTATGAAATGTTATTACAAGCTTTGTTTCCTTAATTTTTTTGAGAATGATTACTTGGGACAAGAATTATGCATTATGTTATTTTTTGGAAGTGGATCTGCATCTTTTAAGATGGCGATCAACTATTGGTGCTCTTACTTGTTCCATTATGTGAAGAGATAGGCATAATTCACATTTCTGACTTTACCAACTTTGAGTTTTGCATGTAAGGATTTTATGTAATTCTATTTTGTGACCTTAATCTATCAAATATTCAGACTTGGAAGTTGTTCTTAGTAATTTGGAACTTTATCTATCTTAATATATCATTCTTGGATGAATATTCACTTTTTTGGTATTATTTGGTGAAAGTCTGAAAATGTTTTATGTTGATGGTACCAAATTCTATAAAATTTTGTGAGTCTATTGATGGTTGCTCTCTCAATAACTGATATTGTGATTATTTCCAATCTAATGGTGATGATTTATGGATTTTCCTATGAGTTGTATTACCATTTCTTCTTAATCATTTTCCAATGGAGTGTCCATAGCAATAACCATCTTTATCTGGTGCCCATCAGAAAAATATGTAAATGATATTTTTTTTGTTCTATCTTGTGAAGTTATGAATCTTAAATTAAAATTTGTTATGACAAAGATGGCCCAACGATACGAATTATTTATTAGCCAAAACAAAATTCATAAACACCAACCTATTATCTATACCAAGAAAAAGACATGAAAAAGATAGGGATAAATATCTTGAATCGGGTTGTTTTTAAGATGCTTATTGCAAGTTTCTTCCATTATATTTTAGTGATTTTTAATTGTGATGTGAATAATGATATATATATATATATATATATATATATATATATATTTATATATATATATATATATTATAATATATATATATAATTCAGCACAACGTGTTGGTTAAGTTGCCATTAATGTCAATGTGCCATTGAAGATGACTAAATTCCCTAACCCTAATTGCTTAGAAGCCCTAGCCAAATTCCCTATCTAAACCCCAATCCTAGCTATATGATAGCCTAATGCAGGAAAATCTAACTTACCTAACTTACCCTAAATTGATGTTAGCATTGAAGATGCATTGTTTCCCTAGCATGCATGCCCTAATTAAGATGCATTAATGAAGACCTAAATCAATGTTTCCCTTATCAAAATGCATAATGCAAATGCCCTTGCACTCCTATTGAAGAACCTAATAAGACCTAAAAACCTATTAGAAGATAGTCATAAAGGAGTGATATTTCTTGACTCTTGCAGTCATTATTTTGAAATGACTCCTATACCAGTCGATAGAGGGCTTCAAGATTTTTCCAACGACTACTCACATGCCTTCAAACTCCTTGTTAGTTGAGAGATATGAGTTTTCTAAGTTTGAACTGTCAAAATGCTCATATAAGCCAGTTGACTAATGTAGGCTCATGGCCTTTACAAACGGACGTGTCTCTTCTATTTTACAAAACCACTATATATATCCAACTGAATTAATCCATTTGAGCATGAATTTTGGATCCATAAGAAGTAAGTGAGGATCTAAGGTAATTTTTCAAGGCCACAAGTGCAGTGTTGTGTGGAGGATTGTTTGAGGGTTGAGAGGCATATTGTAGGGCCTTCTTTTCAAGCTACAGGTGCACAGATACTATCCCAAGTAGAGAAAAAGGGTGTTAACCCTTGAACAGAGTACGAAGCCCTTGTTGTAGCAAACTGTGAGTTGAAGGGTGCCTTATGGAGGTTTCCAAAGCCTAAAACAGTGAGTTGGAATTCCTAGAAGGGACATCAAAAGAGAGCCAGTTGTGTGGAGAAGGGTAACACAGATTTGGAGCATAATTTAGGGATAAACTGAAGTTTGTGAAGCTCTGTTGTGAACACAGTGAAAGACATAATTTTTCAGAGTAAATATAAGGTCTTTCATATGTGACTAAGCACGTGATATTAGTAAAAGAAAAACTCATATTTTAGTCATCAACAAATTTTGAAGTTTTTCAGTACAACAAACTTGCAGTTTTTGGTCTAACAACAATCGTGATTCCCAATGCAATGAACATATACACTTTATTGTTCTATTCTATTCGGTATTCAGAGATATTTGCTTGTGGCTTTGGGTCCTTGTATACAATTCTTTTTATCATGTAAGGTGGCATCTCTTCAGAAGTGTCTCATTTCCTTTGGATGTTGGATTACTGTATTATTGCATTGGGACCATCCCTAATAGAAATAACAACCCAACCCATCTAGTATGAGATTGAGCTACAAGAGTTGGATTTGTTTGCATTCACTTTTGGGTGAAGTTGATCTTTTCTTTGTCTTTTATCTAATTTATTTGAGATTAGTAACTTATGTGGTGATTGTGAATCTAGGTTGAATTTATGTCATAATTTATGTCTATTATGTATTCTATTTTTGATGTTACATATGTAATTTCATAATTTTTTTTGATGTTGCATATGAAATTTAGTATGTTGGTATGTGTTTCTGATGTTGCATATGAAATTTGATATGATGTTAAAGATTAAAAAAAATTGCTCAAAGTGAAGAAACTTAATTTGAAATTATGAAAGAATTTTGGAGGCCATTGAATATGCTATAATACAATGCAACAATGTTGGTGGAAAAGAACTTAAAAGTCTCTTAAACTATGAATGTTGATCCTTAACCAAAAGACCATATCATGAGTTATTAGAAAGATAGAATTAGTGTTAAGGGTTAGGAGTTTTAATGGCTAAGGTTAGTGATATGTGGTGAAGAACTAGTGGTTAGTGAAATACTAGGGTATGGGTTAGCATCATAGAACTTAATTTTTAGGTTAGGATTATATAAGATTTGAACCTAAACAAATCATGACATGCTTTTGTAACTTCAACATTGTAGGTGTCTCCAATACAGTTGCATTGCTAGATGACTTAGACATTAACCCCATGTCGATTCCCTTTAGTTAACCCTAAGTTGATTTCCTTTAGTTAACCACAAATTGATTCCATTCAATTTGTTGTTTGTGGAATAGCTAACCACCTCCAAAAATTTTCATTGAATGCTTAATTTCTCGCTACCCCTATTATATTCACCCATTTAGAGCTATACATAAGTGTTTATTACTAACTTTGCTTTGGAGTGGCCTTTGCTTTGATGAATTTGTGAACAATAAGCTAAATTTGAGGCCTTTACTTGGATGAACCTATGAACAATAAGATGCGTGTAAAATAATGTTTTATTTAAAACAAATACCACATTTAACAAAGTAGATAACTACAAGTTTAAAAATTGATGTAATGTTTCTTTACCACTTAGATCTCCTTATTTTTTATTTGTAAAGGTCATCATTCCCTTGTTTTTTGTCTTTAAATTATCTTTTAGCAATAGGTAAAAGTGTGCTTCATTACACAAGCATCGATCATTCATAATCAAGCAAATGAAGCATTGTAATGAAGCTATCACAATGTAAATGAATGCATTTGATGTGTAAGAGGGTTTTGACATCATCACACTAGCAACGCATAACATAGCCAAAGGAGGTTTAAGGATCATCATATTGAAAATTTGAGTTACAAATAAAGATTTTTGAAGTTTGACTTAAAGGTTTGGATCAATTTTAACAAACTCCTTTCTAGATTTCACACAAAATTAGTTAAAATTTTTCAAAAAAACAAAAACGCAAAACAATAAAGTAGTAAATGTCTCATAACCTAGACCATGCCTTAAAATTAAATTATTAGTTATTATTATTTATTTGTTTTAAATATTAATTTTACTATTCGTCTCATGAATACTCGTTCATCCTTGTTGGAAAAGAAGCCTTGAACTTAACTTGACAAACAACACAGTTTTTTTAATTAATTCCACGAAAGTGTCCATGTTTATGAGATGGATATTCCATAGTCACATCATCTATATATTGACATTAGAGCAAGCTTTGATATTGAAGAAGGAATAATCCATTCTAAAGGATTGAAGACTGAGGGTAATAATTGAAGCTTGAGTGTAACTTCCAGTAGGGTATTCTCTATGTGAATGTCATTCGTCATTAGAATTTGCTAGAGTTTTCATTTTTATATGTTGTTGGAGAGCTTTTTCTTTAGTTTATAAGTGACCTAGGAAAATCACAACATAAAATGCAATACTTATCAAACGCACATGCTTATGAATACGACACAATTATTTAACTTAGGAATGTGGAACCCATTATAACTATTTTTTGGTAAATAAAAGAAAAGATTTATCTTATTGAGAATTTACAAAGGAGCACATCACATCATTGTAGAGACTAGACAATCTTTCATATAGTATAGTGTTCCTATACCATAGTCTATATATACAACATTTTCCAAAAAAATAGCAAATTGCTCTTGTTTGTTGCTTGTAATTTGTAACTACTACAAAAAGGAAGGTTGTTACTTATAAATAAGGGTGGTTGTTCATGTCCATCATAATTCACCATGAATGCATGAGCATAGCAAGATTCTTAAATATGCATTGCAATAACACACAAGGAGGTTACTCTCTTTATTCCTCTCTAAAGACCCAAATGGGTTGTAATAAGTTCCCGTGCTTGAGAGATTTTGTGTGAATTATTAATTGAATGATGGGGGTATAACCCATCACTTTATATGGATTTGAGATTTGAGGCCTCAAACTTGGTTGTAGATAGTGGTCTTGCATCTAGAAGATCTAGACTTGTGTTTGAACACCTTATTTGGTGCAAACATATTCATAAAGATTCATCAATTGTTTTTCCATCATCATTATATAGATCAATTATATGTCATTATATATACATGCACATAATCAATCTTCCTAAAAAATGGTTGATCTTTGTGTGACTTAGATCGTTAAATGCCATAATTCATTGTGTGATGTGCTTGAGTGTGGGTTGAGTAATTGCATTGTAGGAAAACTAATATGCATCTACAATGTATATCAAAAGAAAAAAGATGTATTGTGGATAATTGTATAATTGATGTGGGGTCATAATAGAGACATCATGTCACTCACATGTCACTATACTAGGGATATAAATATAAAGGGGTATGAAAAAATGTTAATGAAAATATGGATACCTACAATATCTAGGGAAAGTAAGGATTTTTTAAATTGGGAAGTTGTATTGGGTTTGTATTGGTAGGGGGTTAAATAAAGTGATTTTTAGATGTATTTTCCAATATGTTGTCATATTAAGGGTGTTGTTTAGTATGCCACGAATGCACATGCTATGTCAGAGGTTCATTGAGTGAAGCCCATGTGGAATGATTAATTAACCAGTTCTGAACTATATGAAATTCCAAATGGAAATCATTGATATTAAAAGCGCTCATTGCATGCGCTCAATCAACAGGCCACAAAATAATGATAACAATTTATTATCCCATACTTGTAGTGCCAAGAGCGGGTATGTCTAGTAAAGCATATGATAGTTGTGCATGTCTGGATATGGTTATTCACAGATACAATGAAGATCACGGGATCAATAAGGTTGTCAATATTTGTTTGTTCAGTTGTGTTATATGAAAGAAGTGGTTTAAAGGTTAGAGAGTAAAACCCACCACATGTGAGAACACAAAGTACAACTTATCTTCTCATGGAGTCTCTCCATCATCCATGACTAGTTTCTAACTATACTCATCATCATTACCATTTATGTACACATTACTTTGAAACTCTCCATCACTAATGAAATAGTTGTTATTGAAAGGTGAGGGTACAACATGATGTCTAGGGTCCACAATCGTGGAATTCATGCTTTCATGACAGTAGTGTTTATCCCTGGCCAAAATATGACTCTCGTTCTGTTGTATTTTCAAAACTTCCACACTCCTACCCTGTTTTGTTTTCAAATTCAAAATCTTTTTGTACACCATGATGTACTTGCCTGTTACCCCTTTTCATTAAAAAATAAATTCTTTGCACTAGTGTTGGCGGCAGAAGGAAAAGCATGAGCCAAGCTCTACATTTTGACAAATCGGCTTGGTCTAGGATCACATTTAAACCCCTAGATTTGGAGTTAAGTCGATGTGTCATTCTTTGTTTGTTGTTTGATATTTTGAAACTTCAGTTTTTTAATGTAGTACTACCTATTGATTTTTGAGTTGTAAATGTCTTTCAATATTACATACTAGAATGATGATGAGTGTTTGAACAACTTGTAGAAAAATGTTTTTTTTCCAAATTTTGATGATTAATTATTTTTGTCTTTCAGAAGAAATTCCGCATTTTTACAACCCATCTTATAGACACACCATGCAAACTTCATCACTATAGAGTCCACAGAGTTGGCGATTATCCCAATACAAAATTGTCCTGATATGCTCATAATAAACTTAATTGTTGCAGGGGCTATACATTTACATTAAGCTTCTTCAATAATTTTCGAATGAGAACTTTCTCTTATCTATGTTCGAATTTTCTTTCGTTTTTCTCATAGTATTTCATGATTTTTCTAATCTTGATGAACTTAGGATATAGAGGCATAGATTTAAAGTTAATAATTGTTTATCTTTTACCTTTTATATCGAATTTTTAAACATCTTGATTTTATTATATAAAATCAATTAGTCAAATTTTGGAGGCAAGTAATGGCCAACATTCTTGGTTGTTCCATTAAAATCCTTGAACAAGGTGCATTTAATCAAAATTTGATAAGTTGGGTATTACTATCTTGTGTTGTCTTTTAAAAGATACTCTTTAGCTTTGAACCCTTACACAATTTTTTAAAGTAACTTGTGGTCTCAAAAGATTTCTTAAAGAAGTATAATTATAATAGAAAACATGACAATCATTGAGAATTATAGAAAATGTCTCTTTTCGAATAAAAGTTAAGGGGAATAATCAATTCTATATTGAACCATAGTGAATAAATACATAGAATTATAGTTATAATTGCTTTTTCCATAAAAAAAAAAACATTCTGAATAATCATTTTCTAATTTAAATTCAATCTCAAGTAATATCAATTAAATTAATTTAAAGAAATGATAATTTTTTTAATCAAGATATTTTCTTAATTTGTTTCTTTAGCATCTAAATTTATAAATAATAAAAATATTTCTATAATAAAAAATTGAATTTAATGTTAACTAAACACCATGTAATATTAGATAAAGCTTTCTTATAATCTTTCTATTCCTCAAATAACACAATGAAGAAGCTTTTTGAGAAGAAAATAATCTTGCAATTCTTAATCCATATGGTATGGATCCATTGGTAGAGATCATTTGTGCGGGGCCAAAAGCCATTCAAATGGAAGATTAAGGCTACCTCTAAATATAGTAGTTGAAGGGCCTCTAGATCTAATTGAGAGATTTATAGGGAGGGAAGTTCCTCAGATTTTTCCACCAAAAATGACCTAAGAGTCATCTGAGCCTAATATGCCTCAGGGAGTTAGGCGTGGATGAAATCATTATAAGAATAAATTCAAGAGGAGGAAGGTTTACTTCTAGCCCCCCCTCATAGACAAAGAACCATGAAAACAATAACATTTGTACCAATGTTGTAAACTGAGAGAGGATCAACATCATCTAATTACTTACCTTGAAAAAGTAGGCATTGTGTGCCTAAGGGAATACTCACTCAGAGCTCTAAATAAAACTTGAGATCTCAAACCATATATGAAGAGAAAATCCTAATGAGTAGTGACTGCCCAAAATGGAGTTTGACAAAGATCTAATAACAAGTTGATGAATCTGGCACATGATCCCCTGATAACAAGTATGCAACTGCAAACGAAAATGCCCTTTGTGAGATTCAAACCACAGACTCCTTGCACTCAGATGTAATGATAGTTTGGGTCGCAAAGGACTATAAAATAAGTAAAAAGAAAAAATAGTTTTATTTAATTATAGTAGTCATACAATATAAATTGATTGTACAATTCAAAATAGTTTTATTTTTTATAATATATATATATATATAATTTCAATGTAAAGGATGTATTTCAATAATTCTTTCAATAATAAAAATAATATATTTTACATAATAAAAATCAATTATATATATATATAATTTAATAAAATATTACATCTTTAAATTTTAATTGTTTTTAAAATTTAACTAATTATTTAATGTGAAATTAATAATTTACTTCCGTTGAGAGGCACTCTCATGCCTAGTATGGAATAAATGTTGTAATTTATTTTCTTGTATGTTATGTGAACATTTTGTCCTGGTCAAATGACATAAAATAAAAATAAAAATAAAAAAATTAATAACCAAAATAGATTTGAGTTAAAATAATCAATTTATCGTTGGTGGTTTTTGGGCTCCTAGTTTTGACAAAAGAGTTTTTTTTCTCACTCTAAAAGAGGTTTGCATCTCAAGAGATCAATTCCTCTTGGTGCTTGGTAGATCCATAATTAAAATGGATCTAGGTTGGTTATAATTTGAAAATATAACTTATAATATTATAGAATGTTTGTCTTGTCAGCCCAAGAAAATTGTTAAATCAAAGATTATTTAGAAGTCGTTCAATTATGAAAACTTAGAACAAGTACTAAAATAATATACTAGAGGATTAATCTAATCTAGACTTATGTTATGCACTTACAATTTAATTTGATATAAAATAATAAGGCTCATATTATGCACTCAAAATTAGGTTGATTTAAAATAATAAGGGTTACAGATTTCATATATAGCTAGAGTATTAACCACTTTCATCTAAAGTCATGGTTACAATCAAAGAAAACAATATTTTTACAATTAACTAACCCCCAGTGTTGGGTAATTTAAATGACTCTTAAATCACTTGCCATTAATTGTCAAACCCGGGGTTCGTGAACTTGCAAAATATATGTCCACTATATGTGCTAGGATATCTACTTAACTCAAAGAAACTAATCAATATTATCATAGACCTTTTATGGAACTTGATGTGTAACTCATGATATGTTATTAGTTATGTTTTTTTGATCAGGCACAAGCCTTTTTTGATTGTATATATTGACATTGTACATGATAACAGGTTGCTTATCATATGTCTCATAGTTTTGTTTTATTTCTGTTACCCCCTGCGTGGATCAAAGGCAACAATTTTGTTATACATGATTATGATCATGCACTACATATGCACCAGCATCTACAGAATGTAATTTCCTCTTTATAATGAAATTACGATTTTTCCTTATGGGGAAAAACTCAAAGAAACTAATCTAATTGCACATGAGGATTTAAACCTATTTATGACTAAGTTTTGATAAGCATAAGCACATGTTTTGTCTTAAAACGTCGATGAATTCAAACTCAAAACTTTGAAATTTAAAGGAACTTTTAAAGTAATATATACATTGAAAATTCAAGATCTATTCTAATTGGACAAGAAATTGAAATCTATTCTACTAAACATAAATTGGAAACTATTCTATTAAACAATGAAAGGAAATATAACTATCAAATTGAAATCACAACTACTCTACAAAACTTGGAATTGGAAACTATTCTAGAAATCAGTAAAAAACGATGATTTGTTGACAAAATTTCAAGTGAAAGACCTTCCAAAGATTACTAATGTTCGTATTCTATCAAAAACCAATGATAGCTATCAAAATGATGACTAGAAAAAGCATGAAAATGAAAGTAATTCTTTGAAAAAAACTTCAAGGAAAGTATTTTTAGATTTTTAATTTTATATTGAGCACTCACCCTGTAACAGACAAAAAGTAAGTAAGAAAACAATATTGAAAACAGAGAATTCAAACATCTAAAGAGATTGAAAATTAAATCAAATAAAATACTAAAAGAATGAAATTAAAATGGCAGTTATACTATCTCACAATTCCATAGGGGGGCCTCCTAGTGAGTGTAAGGAATTATAAACTCAGATCACTTGATTTAAATTTCCAATCTCATTCAGAGTTGTGTCATATCAGATATTACGTTTGCTGGAAAAAAATATATATATAGTTTTTTCTCCTTCAAACAAGAGCAACAATTACAATTTAAGATTCATCATTGACATCTTATCCCCCCTCTCATCAAAGGGACTACAATCTATATACTTTTGAGGCAACCAGAAACTCAGAATTTCATTGCATGAATTATGGTCATGAGATCTCAGTAAATCAATTTGAAAATAAAATGAAATATATTTTAAAGGATTTTAGGATCAAAAATGAGTCTAAATTTGATCACACAACAGCTCGTTCCAATCTTTTTGGTGACTAGGCCTTGACTGTGAAATTACCAAACTGTTTTCTCATGGAATCTGATAAATTGGGCTCCAAAGAACCCCAAAAATATCTCAAATGATAATGAATTTTAAGAAATTGCTCATAGAGAAACTAATTGGGCTCGTGATGAAAACAACTCATGTTTTCATTTTCCAAAATTCATTTTCATTTGCTCAGAAAACACGTTTGAAGTTGACTGGTCAAAACTATTGTGTTTTTCTTTTGATTTCTTACTGGATATTCACACGTGCGCGCTGGGTAGACTTTGACCAACACAAATCCATATTGGAGCTTCTAGGAACTAAGTCCATGTTCCATATTTCCTTTTGGAGTGGTGCTACTACCTTAACCATAGAGACAACTACAGAAATTAACTTGAGCTGCAGAATCTTGAACTGGCCAACCATCATTAGTAAAACCATGCAAAAATTCTTCTTAATTCATTAAAAATAAAGGAAATAATAATAATAAACTATGTAAGCATGCATAAGGGATCTTGGTGCGTTTATGAAGAAATATGGTTAAGAATGATGACAATGGGTGAGTGGAATGATGTGAAAATGGATGGTTTCATCAATAAAATAATGATAAGGTTGAGGCCCAACACCCATAAAAATAAAAGTAACATGGTAACTCGCTTCAATTTCCATTCATTGTGGTATATGAATTAGGGTTTGTCATCCAAATTTTATGCATTACAACGTCTAAACTCCATACTTTTTGTTTTTCCTATGGGCTTGTGCGAAGGAACCTAACACAAGTTTTTATATGCATAAGTTTGCACTCCAAACACATCTTCTCTGCACTCTTAATACTTAGCCAATTTGTGGTGTGCAGAAGGATTTTTTCCATATGTTCTCCACACAATCAAACCTCTACACATCTTCAGCTATGCACATCCTTGTCTTTCACACATTGCAACCTTCCAAATTATCTGCAATCTCAATACTTAGCCAATGTGTGGTGTTCGAAAGTATTCTGTCCATATGTTCTCCACACAATCAAACCTTCTCACATATTCAACTATGCACATCCTTGTCTTCCGCACATTGCAACCTTCCACATGCTAAATTTTTGGGGTTGCTAATATCTTTATGTATAACATATTTACTTTTACTCCTACCTAAATTTATGCAAAGAATCACATAAATTATGGTAGACAGTAAGTCTTGTTAAATATGTTTAATTACATAAATATAAAGAATGTTTTACATATTTACTTTTTACTTCCACCTAAATTTATGCAAAGAATCACATAAATTAAGGAGGAATAATTTAACAAAGTTAAACACTATGTGGGTGGATTATAACCTAATTCATGTTGATCTTTGGGTATATGCAAGAAGTATTCCTCACTTATTGATCTGAAATTAAAAATTGAAGGTCTCTTGAAAAAGTTTGCAAGTTAGTTCATGTCTTGTGGGAAATGGATCAAAATTGGAAAAGCACACAAACTTAGAAATTTTAGTTGAGTTTTGCAAATTTAACCAAAGAAAAATAAACATCATGCAACATCACAAAACAACAATTTGATGACGGATTTAACCCCTCCTAGGCTACGTCTCCAAGTCCAGCTTCCAATGTTGGCCCTTTAAATTATATGCTCAAAATGTCAATAACATCAATACACAATGCTCAAATCACAAAAATAATGATGCCATTGTGTCCAAAACACCCAAAAACCCCTCTATAGGCTCTTCTTGGGCTCAAAAAGGTTGAAAAATGACCGAGTTAGTCCTCCCTCTCCCTTTCTTTGCTTTCTGTTATGCAAATTCACCAAACTGGAAAAAATAGCAATTTTTTCCCTCTTTTGGCAGAACCTCCAGGTGAAAATATAGTGCAGGGATGGAAAAGATTCCACTGAAATTGGTGCATTATTTTAAGTACTTAGTTGGGCACCCGCAGCCCAACTTCCACCCTTTTCTTCGGTCATATAGCAGACAATGTGGCCATGGGCACAGGCCATAGGTCACCCGCCCGTCGACACTCCACCCTTGGTCTTGTTGTATGCCATGTAGATGTGAGCTAGGCCACGCACCAACCCCAGGCCACACACCAACCCCTTGCTCTGAGCCCTCCACCGACATTATGGGGTTTTGAACGTGACCAAGGCCAAGGCTTCCCACCCTGCCCCTTCCGACGCACCTACGGTTACACCACCACCATGTGACTTGCGGCTAGACCATGTGCTCAACCCCCTCCCACCAACACACCAACCTTTAAAATTTAAATAAAAACTCACCACGTTGTATAACAAAACACAATGTGTGGTCCTATGGTATGGTGGATGGTTTGTAATGGTGAGATTGTGGGATCGAACCCTGTCAAGTTGGTCGAACAACCCAATAATATTTTGCACAAATCCTGAGGGCCATGTGGTACCCTCCCATTGGGCCACGTGGCACCTCCTAGTTGGTCCATCCAAAACAACAACAACCAATGAAATTATGCCACCCAGACCTATACAACCTACCACATGTCAGCATGAGATTTGCCAATATGACCACATCAACGCCACGTTACTGTACGGCCTACCTAATCAACCCTGCAAGTTGATTTTTTAGTTGTTTGCCAAAAACTTCAAAATGTGATAACGTTCACATACGATGTTGAATTGAGGTGATTCAAGCATTGTTGGAATCAGAATGACGAGATCTACAATTTGGCATCAATTTCCAATGATTTTGAGAACTTTGATTTTTGAGCATATGTTTGATCCTCTAGATCATTCTTCCCCACTAGAAGCTTTTGGACGACCAAAAGATTGTTTTCATTTAGCAAGTGATTGTACAACTCCCTCCACTAGTACAAAATGGCTAATTAATTACTAAAAAATGACTAAAATTTGCATATAAAATACCATTTTTCAGTTGTTGACCAGTGGTAGTTAATTTACAGTATTTTATAACACAACCAACTTTTAGTCGTTTTTAGCTTAGTCATTAATTGTTTGTCTCAATTTTATCATCTAGTAGTATATTTAGTCATAAATTTGGTCATTAATTTAGTTATTGATTTAGTCATTAATTGTCACAATTAATGACCAAGTATACAACAAAATATATTACTATATGATCATGTGATAAAATCAATTAATGACCAAAAAAATATGACCAAAATGTTGGTCGTGTTACAAGATCGTGTAAATTAGCTACTAATAGTCATATCTATGCAAATTTTAGTCATCGTTTGAAACCAATTAATGACCAAAGAAATATGACTAAATTTTGGTCATGTTATAAGATACTATAAATCAGCTACTAATAGTTGTATATATCCAAAATTTAGTCATCATTTGTAATCACAAATTTATCATTTGAAGTAATCATTTATCTTTTTTTGGTAGTTTCATATTCATTATATAAACAACTAATATATTAGTTTATATTCATTTCATTTACTTTCATTAATAATTATTGTAAACGACTAATTTAGTCTTATATTCATTTTATTTGTGTTCATCATTAATCAGTATAAACTACTAGTTTAGTAGTTTTAGATTGATTTTATGTGTTAATTATTAATAAACATAAATTAATTAGTATGATTTTGCGACTAAATTAAAAAGATGTCATACAATGTGCATGTTCATCTAATATGAAAACACAAAGTTAAATATGCTAATTACAATACTAAACAATATCAAGTGCAACTATAAATACTTTTAACCACATAAATTATATTATATGAAATGTCAAGTATTACAATACGAGTTTCCAACTTAGTATTGGTTGGACTACAGTTTACACATGAAATATTTTTCATCACTTCAAAACATTATCATTGTGTTGCCAAGGCATTGTAGGTGAATTCACCAACTCTAAGGACTTGATCATTAATCTCTATGTGTGTCTTATGCAGGATAGTGGCTCTAAGGGTATCACTAGACCGATTCTCTTCTCTCTCTCTTTTTAACATTTGTCGCTCCATTATTATTGGTGTCATCTTTCTTCAATTTTTGTTGCTTATAACCATCAATACTAAGTTCCTTTTCTGAAAACAAAGAAGATGCAATGTAGATTGTAAAACATGAAAAACAGTGAACACTAGAATATAAACTAAAGTAAACTCTAAAGGATTTATATGACATATATCTCAACATCAGCAATGTCAAAGCCATTTTTCCCCATAAAAGTAAGAAACTCGAACAATTTTCTTTAGTTGAGCCTCAGTGGCCATTATGTGGCCAGATGACCTACGTAAAAAAGCAAATAAAAAATCACCATAGAAAAGAACACCTTAGTAACTTAGTATTCAACCTTAAGAGAAAGATTAGGCACAATCATGTCAACTAAGTTACATGCTAAAAAAATCAAGTTGTAGATAACTTGTGAAAACAAATAATCTGAGGTGTGATGTCTATTCCTTGTCATTTTATTCACAACAACATTTCATTCTCTAAAGCATGAACGTGGTCAAGTATATAAATAACATGTGCTCAAATAACAACATGAAAGTAAACTTTTCTAAAAGCCATGAAATGTTTTTGACAAAAAACAGCTAAAAGGATTTCAATCAATATCATGTAATACTAATTTCAACTTCAAACTTTGGTTGTTGTTTAAATGGACATGATACCAAGTATTTTCAATTTCATAGTTAAAATACAAAACAAAATCAAAATAAATGTTCAAAATATAATCAAACAATAAAAAGAGGAAACCATAGAATGGACATTGCAATTATAAAAAAATGGTTTATCTGCGCATTGATGTCTTGTCTTACATTCCTAAAACATTTGTTTGCCCAAAATAACTATGAGGTGAAAGAATCACAACATTAAAAACCATAGGAATCCCTACTAGAAACATTTCCAAAGTCAATGGTTCAGGTGCTTGAAGGATCTCTAACAGCAACTGAATCATATCCAAGACATGCTTTGCATTTTCTCCACATCCTTTTTCCAATAACATTTCCTATAACCTGCCCACACTAGAGTCAAGTAAAAATCAAACGAAGGCATCGATGTGTATTATATATATTATATATATATTATATTATATATTATATATATATATATATATATATTATATATATATATATACACTTTGAATTTGATTTGTTCTCTTTCTGAAATTGAAGAAGATACAATCCAAGTATAAGAAATGAAAGATGATGAACACTGGATTATAAACTAAGTAGACTATAAAGGATTTATACAACATATACCTCAACATTAACAATGTCAATGCCATTTTTCCCCAGAAAAGCAAGAAACTTGAACAAGTTTTCTTCAATTAGGCGACAGTGGCCACTATGTGACCAAATGACCTGTATAAACAAAGCAAATAAAACATCACCATAGAAAAGAACACCTTAGGAAATTAGTACTCAACCTTCAGGAAAAACTTAGGCACAATCATGCAAACTAAGTTACATGCTAAAAAGCTCTTACTGTAGATAACTTGTGAAAACAAATGGAAAGAAATAGACAACATATAATAAATAATGTATGAAAGTTGGCTAAGAAATTGCATCATAGAAGAAAAAAATCTCCTATGGTTACCCATACATGGGGTTGGTTATCATGCCCCACTATGTCATGATCCTTAAGGCCCAAATAAAGTGAATACATATTTTTGTAGTTAACAATTTGATAGCTTTCCAAAAATAAACATGGATATCCCAATATACAACTTCCAAGAAAAAGGACACATATAATAAATAATGTATGACAATTGGCTGAGAAATTGCATCATAGAAGAAAAAAATTCTCCTATGGTTAACCATACATGTGGATGGTTAACATGCCCCACTATGTCATGATCCTCAAGCTCCAAAGAAAGTGAATACATATTTTGGTAGTTAACACTTTGACAACTCTACAAAAATAATCATGGATCTCCCAATATACAACTCCCTCAAGTGCTTATTTGTAACAACAACTTCAAATTGGTGTTAAAGGTGGGCAGTGGCTAGGTATCATAGCAAAGATTAAGCGTAATTTCCAGCAACAACAATAGCATGACGAGTCAAACAGAAGGCACACACAAATTTGAAAATATTGCTCACAAGCAATAGTTCGAGATGGATGAAAGATTTATGATTTTGTTTGACAAGAATATGCAGTGTTTGTTGCAGCAATAATACATGGGAAGTAAGAAAAACAAGAGTTATAACATCAAGCAAATTTTATGGCATTATCTTTTTGGGTGACAAACAAGTTTGGAAGCAGTCATATTGATGTTATTAATAATGTGTGAGGTCAGACCAAAAACAGTTTTGAGTGTTGTGGCACTATGTAATAGTGGATATGGCAGACACACAATGGGTAAACAAAAATTGTGGCGAGAGAAAGCGTATGGGAGATTGTGTCACTACAAGATCAAGGCCAGGGAAGGCATGTGATGGACCCATAAAATTATTGCCTCAATAGGCACATGAAATTCACATGCAACACTAGGATAGAAAACCATTATTGTCAAATTTTTGTTGCTGAGAATATTTAACAGGTAGAAGAAAGGTATGATTTAAAAAATGTAGGTGCACATCAATTTTTGAAAACCGTAAGAATGTGTTGATATAGGTCAAAAAGTTTGGTTAGCATTTATTATGGTATTGGGCTCAATGACAGTTGAAGGTTATTCAACTCAACACTAACAGATGAATACATCTAATGAAAGATTATATTCAATCAACCCTTCCCAACAAAGAAGTAGGTTGACTTAAGGTTACACATAATTGCCAGAATATCCAAGGTGGTTTAGGGTGATCTAGTTCAAAACATCATAATTGGTTTAGGGTAATCTTGTTCAATCCCATTATAATTGGTTTGAGGTAATCCAATTCAAAATAGATATCTGTGGATTCAAATGGAATAATAATTTAAGAGATTTATTGGATTTCTTGTTTAAAGTGTACTAGAGGAGCAAGCAATAGGCTCAATTAATGCACTAAAATGACCATGTGTTAAGGATATGTGATGACATTAAACATAATGATAGTAAATATTGTTAGGGTTAGTTACATGGTTCAACCACTTCAATCACTTTAAGGTACTATTATGACGTGATGTACGATGAGATATGAGTGGTAACTGCACAACATTGAGTAGCCCACCTCAAGCTCCCATGAAGTACTTATTGCTGCATATATATATGTGTGTGTGTGTGTGTGTGTGTGTGTGTGTGTGACCTTTACAAATCTTTCCATCATATTGTGTGTTTATTTTCATGTGCATATGTTGTTATTAAATCCTACAATTATCGAAAATATAGTTCTGATAAATGAACACTTTGCAAAGATTATCCTTCCAATTTTATAACACTAAAAGTTTCAACAAATGAAAGAATGTTGGAAGGGAACCCCATGCACAAAAGAAGAATTGTATCCAAGAAATAAAAATTGGCAACTAATACATAGAGCAAAAAAATTTCAGGTGTTTAATCTTATGATATCTTATACATCAAAGACATTCAACCCATTAGCATCAACAACTACTTCCAAAAGCCAACAATATTCACTAAAACTAATCAAAATCACCACAAGATGAGCAATTTGTATATGAACCATGTAAATTTCAACATCCAAGAGAACGAATTCTCATTTAATCAGAGGAAAGTTGTCAACTTTCATAGCCATACCAACAAATTTGCATAGTTATGACCCTAACAATGACAATCTAAAAACATTTTATGCACCCATATATCAATGATATTAGTTCCTGCATATATTTACAAGCATTCATTTACATATATAGCAAAAGAATATATGGGTAAACAACTACATTATTATTGTCATTTGGGTATTCTTTCTAATAAAATTTTAATTTAAGGTACATGGTATTTATTTTTGTATTGATTGATCCATTTGTGGAGACTTAAAAAAGACATTAAACAAGAGATTCAATGCCTTAGCTTCAGTAGTGAAGGTGAGAAATGCCAAGTTTTTCTATATTTTTATAGCCAGATCAAAATAAGCCCAACAGGTTGGTAGCAGTATTGTGGAGCTAAAGCCATTGCAAACCACAAGAGATCAAAGGTCGGCACAGAAGACGAACTACAAACATACCTTAGGGTTTTGGGCAGATGGTTCCTTGATATTAATAGAAAAATAGAATGCATGAGTAAATTTCTATATTGAATGAGCATCCATCCATTCCAAAAGAAATTGTGTACCCCACATTCCCACATTTAAGGGAATTATGGACCCTTGGGAAATGTCCCCAAACTGCTTGGGACTTCATCAGGGACTCGTGGACTTGTTGGCCATCCCCAAGACATTTCAAAAATATTTCAAGAACATTCCAAACAGATTTTAGGAATGTTTTAGGCAGATTTTAGGGATTTTTTGTGCATATATCTTCCATTTTGACAATCATAGACATGGATAATTGTGCAATATGATCATTTTGACAATCCATTATCTTTGCATTGCAATGAAACTAAATTTGATGTACAAGGAGCAGCTTGAAACATGAGTTTTGTATTATGGGTTTCAATTTGAGTTTCTGGTGACACAAATTATGTGTATTTTCAGCAACAACATTAGAACAAGCAAAACCTCCATGTTAAGAAAACAATAAATGCAACATTTCAAAGGGATGGCCCTTGTGGTTATTGCTCGTCTTCATTTTTTTGGGGTCATCTCAGAGTTTACATGTTGTACATGAGTTTCCAAGAGTAATTCGAAGTCCAATGATTCCACCATCCTAACCTCAAGCATTCTAAAAACAATCAAAGAGTGGTGACTTCGATCGGGTACTAAATGTTTGAATAAATTCTTATTCAATAATCTTCTTAATTTGATATATGAATTTAATCTCTTTATAGAACCAAATTTTTTTACAATGGTTTTCAACATAGTCTACAAAACCTATTGAGAAGGGAATGCCCTCTATGTTTTCACATAATCACCATAAATAAGAAATATGAAAAATAATAACTACTATAGAGACAATTCTCTCGCTCATAGATCCTTCATGGACCTTACTGCAAATTGAAAATATGTACACTTAAGTTCGGTAAAGCTAAATTGCCTTTAACTCATGTCTAGCATCTAATAATAAAATGTCACCCAACCCTTTTTTGAATTGCTCGAGCTTTTTTAAAACTGGAAAGTGTGTGCATAATACTATATAGTATAGCTTGTTGTGCTTACAAGCTCGAAGCAACTACAAATAATGTTTATGGTGAATTCTAAACTTTCAATATTCTTTTCATATATATATATATATATATATACTTTTGTCCCCAACCTGCCATCCCTTGAAAAATTTAGGGATGCGCTTAAGCCACCCTCGTCTTTTCCCACTCCTAAAAACTAGTGCAACATAGGTAAATTCTTACATTATTATTGTCATTATGACATTCATTCTAATAAAATTGCACTTTAAGGTACATGCCAAATGTTGTCGCATTTGTATCAATAGAGCCATTTGTAGAAACTTAAAAGATAGAGCAAGAACCTCAAGACCTTAGCTTGAGCTGCAAATATGAGAAATGTCATCATGTCTTTCTATTTTAATAGACAAATCACAGTAAGTTGAACAAGTTGTTATCATAATGATAGTGTTAAAGCCATGGCAAAGAAAGGGAGATAAAGGGTCAAAAATCTACAAATATGGATGGAGGAAGTTCAAACATGTTGTTTTAGATTGATGGTGATTGAAGGGATATCAACGCCCATTGAGATCACACAAAGGCCAATCATGTTGAATTGATGCAAGGCAGAAATTTCTAGAAGGATGAAAAATATAAATTTCTAAAATGATGCAGGAAATTTTTTTCTAAATTTATTGAAGTTATTGTATGCGGAAACTAATGTACTTGGAGAATCAAATCAATCACTTTATTTTAGAAAAAATTAGTAACAGAGAAATTAGTTTTCTTAACTGAATTTTAAGGTATCAGAGAGACTCTCATGTTCAATATTTTCCAAAACCAATGTAATAAAATATAAAATAAAAGTCTTCGGAGTGTGTTTTAAAATGGGAGTGAAGGTTATATAGACACTTCTTTTAGGGGAAGTTTGTAAAGAGGACACAGGAAAAACATAGTCATTTTTCATATTTTCCTAACTGAGGTTGTGTTGAATATTCTTGCTAGATATTTTCCTATTGAGATGAGTGCTTGAATTACCCCAAATGGCGTGATAGAGTACATGTGATCTTTAGGATCATGGATTGCAATCCTTGGTTGAAATGTCTTCTCAAGGCGAGGACAGTGAAGAGACAGTGGGGAGGGTAGGGATTGACAAATGTCATAATGGTCCATCCCCCCAGGTGCTAGCTCTGGAAACAACCTCCAGTGACAGGTTATATTCAGTATCAATAACATCATGATAGTAGTTGGAAGGTTAAAACAAGAAATTAAGGACATCTCTTGACAATTTTGTGGGTCTAAGGTGCAAGGCTTCATAATTTGGCCATTTGATCCCCAAAATGAGGTGGAATTTGATATTTGGATGTAGAAAATTCTTTTCAAGAAATTGGTGTGAGATATTGCAGCTTTGTGGTATCCGGCCTTTAGAAATCTGGGAGAGCCTCTCAGAGATGGGAAACAATTGTAAATATCCACAATAAGACATTCATCCATCCATAACAACGAACAAATGTTGGCAAAAGGAACAATGAAAGAGGGAAAAGCAGCAATAGAAGGCACAGAAGTTTTCTATAGAAAGGCAAAGTTGAGATGTTAGCCATGTTTTTAGTTGCATCTTATCACAGTGGGCTTTCTGAAGCAACCAAAAGGGTGGTGAGGGAAATCGAGGAGAAGGCCAGAAAAAGGAGGGCAACAAATCCTATTGAGTAGGTTGATGACAAAATTTTAGTTTGGATTCCTTATACTATCTTTTCAAGGAGTAGGGACACTAACCGCATGAAAATTGTACTAATATATTGGCATATGAAAACATTTATTGCCATGACAGTGAATATAGGGTGAGCTCAATAGAATTAAGTCCTCATCAAACTAAACCAGTTGGAGGGAAAACTAGACCACATGAATGAGAAATTTCAAAAAATCATCCATGCAATTTGGGGGTCGGAAGCTAGATGTGATGAGAGAGGAGAGCAGACACAAAATAGAAATATACCAGAAGTGGAGTTGGGCAATGTCAAGGCTATGCAATATGAAGAAGCTACTAATAAAATTTCAGAGGAGGACCTCCCACCAGTCGTTATCAACATAGAATTAGAACATCATGATTAGCCATAGTTTTTCCAGGTTTTTATCCTCTGTTGTATGCAGTAATGATTGTTATATGTATTTTTTTCCAGCCTTGAGTTAGTAGTAGCATAACCTTAGGTTATGTATATCTTGGCAGGGAACTTTAGAAAAACAATGACATGTATTTTATGAAAACTCCAATGATTTGTTTTCTTGGAAAATATGTTGCAGACTCTTTTCACAACAACTTCATTAATAAACTAATAGAAGTTGGCTATATTCCAAATATAGAGGATGAGCATTTGAGTCCATAGAGTATTTTTAACTGGAAAATTCTTTTTCTTTCAATATTGTTTGGGTGTGGAGTTTTATTATTGATAACAAGTTGTAGAAAGTGAATCCATAAAGATTCATAAAGTTGAAAGCATCGGTGGGTCCTATAGTCTAGAAATATTATGAAAAGGAAGTGGAAGTAAGCACGAAAATGTGGAAACTCGCAAGAAAAAATTAGATGTTGAACCTATTATTATGATTAAAGAATGTCGAAAGGTTGTTAATGATGAATACGAAGTGAAGTGGATTGCAGCACAATATATCGTGCAATAGTTGAAGAGGTAATGTCTGAGGTGGGTTTTCCATTCAAAATGGTCATGGTGGAAATAAAGTGTTGCCCAAAAGAGAGTGATGCACTCAAAGAAGATTGTATAGTGACAAAAGAGAGTGATGCACTCAAAAGAGATTATGTTGTGAGTATATAGAGAATAGATTGGGAGAAGGATTTGTTTTACAAAACAACAAAACAACAAAAAACAAAAGGTGGTTCATTCGACAATTGTAGTTGATTACAATATGATAACAATTTCTTTCTTCCAAAAAAGTGTATAACCAATCTATACCCTATCTATATGAAACTATACTTTGTTATGTCAAGTCCCATATACTTCTTAGCTTGCTTCGTATGGCCTTATCTTGCTTTTTAATTTCCTTAAAGTAGGAGACAGATTGCACCTAAAGATATGTATAGAAGTCTAGCCTTTTTTTCACAAAGTTTCCCCGAAAGAAGTTTTAGATGATAGAAAGCAAGCACCCAAAATGCAATGCTTGTGATATTTTCGTGGTTATCTTTGGGATTTTTCCTTTTTAATTATGCCAATTATTGGTTATGCTACTAAAATTCTAATACTACATTTATTCATAGGATGCTATGTTATGGATCTTGTTGCTTCATACACACTAGGTTGTTCCTGTAATTAATTTTTTTATTCAACTACTCTGCTATCAGGCACATTCAAAAATCAAAACTTTTAACAATGTGTGTATATTTGGCATGTTTAGTAGGTGATAGGGAAGAAATCAATTTTAATTGGTATTTACAAAAGCCTCTCTTTACAAAGAAAGTACACGATGGAAATATATCACCATGTTGTCAACTCAGAAGTGGGAAATGTAATTTTTCACTCCCTTTATTTATATTTTTATAGTCCTAAATTTCCAGGCTTGGTTAAAGATTTGCATATAAATATATCTATTCTCTCCAAGCTAATTGAGTTCATCCCTTCAGTCTCTCTATAGAAATTTCCACTATAGATCAACAGATTATGCAATGTACTAAAGCAAAATACTTTATCTACTTCTACTATCAAACTTTGCGGAAGCTTAATCGATTTTAGCAAGATCAATCGGAACACATATAATAAAGAATGAGAAAGCAATCACACATGAACATAGAAGAATACTCTGGGGAAAGCCTCATCTAAAAACCCCGATCTTTGTATTATCATACAAGTGGAAATACGTCTGGATTACACAAAGCACTACCTCACAAGCTATCCTGTTCTCAGTAAAATCCCTCTATTGCTCATAGACAGTCAAAGGCCTCTCACAAACCTTCTCTTCTGCCCTCCAAGCCTCCTATTTCCTTGTGCAGTTTTCCTTGGGGTCCAATGCTGCCACCTGTGTGAATTGACCTCTCACACTGCTCACTAAACTCTGAATTAACTGCACAATCCTGAAGGAGATAATTCCTTCTGCATGGATGAGCTTCCTATATAGGAAAAATCCTCCAACTCATAGTACACTGTCCCTTCCTCTGATATCAACTGGTTCTCTGACTATACTGACATGCATGAGTTATTTATGAGAGAATATTCAGTCATTTGAAGTTCGGCAGTTACATGCATGCATGCATTAACTAACTGAACTCACAGTTAATTCCACAAACTGTTGGAACTAATCTAATTGGACTTAACTCACTTAACTAAGCTAACTAATTACAACTCAAAGTACAACTCATCTTAATCTCCTTTAATCAAGGGATAACTTCCTCAATCAATGGAGAAATTGTTGCATGTTTTCACATAGACTTTGTGTTTGATTTCCTACAACTAATTAACTCAAGATGAACTAATTAATTATTTTACAAACAGCTGCTAAGATCAAATTCAAATTTTACTTCTCAATTTGAGTTAAGGGACTAACTAAAATTGGAATCTATCCCAAAATACTATTTATAGCAATGTTATTTTTAGCACTTCCATTTTCATTCCTTATTGCTATGTCCAACACTGGTACCTGAGATGCTATTTATAGCAATGTTATTTATAGCATTTCTTGTTGCCATTTTCAACACTCCCTCTCAACAAGAAAGGCATTCAACTCGAACTCGATCTTGAACGTTTGGAATGTTCTGCATGCAACACTTCTCCCAAGTGTTGTTGCTCTAGCAACTCTAGAAACAAAAAAATCTCCCAACTGACCTCCCCATTGGGCTAGAAACATCCTCTGACGCTGAAGCTTCCTCTGTCGCTGACAAGTACTCCCTCTGTGACCTCTGATCTGTTGCAACACTCCATGCATCTCGCACCGTTACACACCTCTCTGTGTCATCCTGCACTAGTGCAACACTCCTCTACCTCTCGCATTGTTGCAGCCTACTAGCTTTGCGTTGTCTTGGGATTCCTACACTGTAGCTCTCTCTGCCACTCCATCCGCATCTGTCTATACCCACTAAGCTAGTCCTACTACTCCTCATCGGGGCTCCCTTAGCAAGGTCTAATAAAAGAGGTTGGGTACCTCAATGATCCTACCCCTATTCCAGCCTTCTTGGGATTGTCACTCCACATTACCCCACCTCTGACCTGGAGGTATGGATGCATGTGATCTCTCTGCCCACTTGACTCGAAATTTCCCCCTAATGGAGGTCTCTACATGAGTGGATGCCTCCACTCGATCTCCTCTCGGCTTCTCCAGTTGTGGCTACTCCATAACCTCCTGAAGCTGCTTCGCCAATTGTGGCTCCTTCACAATTGTCTGAGACTTCTTCTGGCGCTACATGTTGAGAGGTAATGTACTCTTGCTCCTCCTACTCTTTGCATGCATCTTGAACCTCAAGAGCATACAGGTTCTTGACTCGTGAACCGATTTTCTTCACCTGTCTCGTGGTGACGTGTCTAAGGAAAAACTTTCCCTTACTGAAGACTACATCATAGCCTTTGTCTTCCAGCATTGCGATCGATACCAAGTGTTGGAAATAATACTAAGAGGGGGGGTGAATCAGTATTAGAACCTTAACAATATTTCATTTCCATCAACAGATTTATATATGCTACTTCTGTTAATGCAACTTGTGTATATATGCAACTGTGTTTAGAGCAACCAGCATATACCTTGTAAACTTATTATTTAGTCAGTTGATCTTTAATCTGTGTATCAAAACCATATAAGCAGTAACAAGTATAGTAAAAACAGAGCAGACAATCACACACAAGAACACGAGAAATAAGGTGGAAACCCAATGTGGGTGAAAACCACCTGCTGCAATTTGTCTCTATCTTCTTTTAATAAGAAACTCCTTTTTACAATATTTATGTACTGGTGCAGTCTTATACCAGCATGCAGGCTTCTACCTACAAAAGGCTACAACCTTTTCCCATTCTCCAGCTTCTCCTAGAAGGTAGCTACAACCCCCCCTAGCTCTTGTACTAGTTGATGTACTAGTACGTAGATACTGACCTACAGAAGGCTACAACCTTCTCTTTTCTTCCCGGGACTACGTTTCATAAATTTTCAGACTGGATCCATAAATAACATCAATCAAACATCAAAATATATCTGCATCAATCAATCTCCCTTGCACTAACCAAAACTTAATCAAACAATCACTTCTTTGAATACTATAACTAGAATACAGTAACAGTACCAGAACCCAGAACACTGCAATAGTAAACAGAAGTAGCTAAAACATATTTTATGAGACGTACGCTACTTCAATGTGTCGAACCTGCATGCATACGCTATTATATGAAGGCAAACCTGCATATACACTGTTTTGAATTACCGAACCAGCGTGTGTACGCACCTTTGCTATATTGAACCTGTGTACAGATTTGTAAAAGATGATTTACCCTTTTCAACTATTCAAACATCAATTTATACCCAGATCATCATATTTACAAATCAAAACATGTGCCAATTATAAAAGATCAAAAACCACACAAAGATACTTCTTCAAGCCTTAAGATCTTGACCCCTCAATAGAACTTATCCTTCTTCAAGCGCTCAGGTTCCTCCTTGATTCAGATCCAGCTATGTACCATAACCCAATCACCAATATTCTAGATCTTGCTCTTCATTAGATATTCAATACTTGAGTTCCTTTGCCTAATGATCTCCTCCTCCTTTTATAGTCTTAGGCCTTACTCAATACCATGGTCCAAAACCACTTAGAAGCAATTCCTTGGACCAAATACCTGGGATTAATACTTCGATCAAGATACCTTGAATTAATACCATTGGTCAAAATAGTAGGGACCAAATACCACGGACCAAAAACAAGTTTTCAACATGTACGCGCCTTTCCTTGCGTGAAAGTTCGTGTATACACATATCTGCCTTTTGGTTGGCGAACTAGCGTGTATACACGAATTGGTCATGGCGAACCTGTGTATATCTCTTTTCCTTTCATTTTGTGAGCCTGAACTGTGATCTGTCATCTGAGTGAGTTTCCATCAAGGACAACAGTTGTGTCATAGCGCCAAACCTGTGTCATAATGCCAACAATCTCCCCCTTTGGACTTGATGGCAACCCCCAATCACTCTCCCCCTTTGTCATCAAGGGCAAAGGGTTATGCTCCCCCTGAGTACATGTTGAACTTTTCTGATATGTTGAAGTGTGTTGTTCATGCTCCCCCTGACTGTAAGAAAGGTCTTCAAAAGGAGCTTCTAGAATAAGAACATGACTCTATACATCATAAATGACCTTCCTATCACCAAGGACTCATATATACATTCATCTCCCAACCAAGTGGGGATATACCAAAATTGACTCATCCACCCAACCAAGTGGGGATACACCAAAATTTTATACATGATAAAACAAGAACCTTACATCATCATCCATCCCAGGCATAGTGGGAAAACAAAATAGGTCGTTACATGACCTTGATAATAAAAGATATGCATAACATAGAGACAAAATATATAAAACAAGATAGTTATCAGCAACTATCATCAGCAGCATCTGTCAATCACCATTAGCAACCATGATCTCCCTCTGCACTTGTTCCACCTAAAACAAAAACAGCTATGAAATTATACCAAGATCTTCTAGGATAATGCCAATAATGCATTATTAGAAGTATATGCTCCCCCTAAACCTGTGCCAGATGATCACTGTCAAATCCATATCAGACTCTTTTCATCCTGAGTTTGGCTCACTGATATTCTTCAAATCAACATATACGTGTCTGCATCCATAGAAACCAGGGTATGTACATGGATACGCTTCATGAAACTCACGTACAACCACTGTTCCCTAAACCAGATAGGTTTCAACAGCAAGATGATGCATAAACTACTCCCGGCTTCTGTTTGAGATATTCAAATGTCTCTCTAGGCAGTGGTTTGGTGAATATATCAGCAACATGTTCCTTGGAGAGAACATACTCCAATTTGACCTTTTGTTCAAGCACTTGTTCCCGGAGAAAGTGATATTTGATAGGTATGTGCTTGGCCTTGAAATGCATGACAGGATTCTTTGAAATACTAATTGCACTTGTATTATCACATAGAATGGAGATGGGTGGAGTACAAGTGATTTGAATGTCTTGCAATGTTTTCATCATCCAAAGAAGTTGTGTGCAATAAGATGCAGCAGCCACATATTCTGCTTCAACTGTAGATAATGCAATTGAACTTTGTTTCTTGCTGAACCAAGACACTAATCTGGAACCCATGAAGAATGCACCACCACTAGTGATTTTTCTGTCATCCACACTTCCTACCCAATCTGCATCTGTATATGCATGAAGTGTAAGATCTGTATCTCTGGGATACCATACACCAAAGTTTTGTGTCCCTTGAAGATATTTAAAAATCCTTTTGACTGTTTGAAGGTGTGCTTCCTTTGGATTTACTTGGAATATTCCAACTATTCCCACTGCATGCATGATCTCTGGTCGGGTACCTGTTAGATAGAGCAGACTACCAATCATGGATCTGTAGGTTGGTTGATGTACTCTTATTGATTCATCATTTGTGCTGAGGCTACATCCTGTTACCACAGCAGTACATACTGGTTTAGAATCTTCCATTCCATATTTCTTCAAGATCTGCTTGAGGTACTTGGTTTGTGATAGAAAAATACCATCTTTATTTTGTTGAACTTGTAAACCAAGAAAATATGTGAGCTCACCAAGAAGGGACATTTCAAATTCTTTTTGCATTACCAAAGCAAAGTTTTGACTCATGGCTTCTTCATTACTCCCAAAAATGATATCATCAACACACACAACAAGTATTAACAATATATCATTGTCAATTTTTATATATAGATTACTATCAACTGATCCTTTTGAAAAACCTTGTTGATGAAGGTATTTGTCAAGACGATAATACCAAGCCCTTGGAGCTTGTTTTAGACCATAGAGCGCCTTTCTGAGTTTGCATACAAGTTTTGGATCATTTCCAAGGATGAATCTGTCTGGTTGTTCAATATATACCTCCTCTTCTAGATCTCCATTAAGAAAGGTATATTTCACATCCATTTTATATACTTTGAACTTTTGAAAGCTAGAAAGAGCAAGGAATATTCTTATGGCTTCAAGTCTAGCAACAGGTGAAAAATTTTCTTCAAAGTCTATACCTTCTTGTTGAGCATATCCTTCAAACAAGTCTAGCCTTATTTCTAACAACTTCCCCGTTTTAATTCAACTTGTTTTTGAATATGCATTTAGTTCCAATGATATTCTTATCATGAGGTCTAGGAACTAATTCTCAAGTATTATTTTTTTCAATTTGCTCAAGCTCTTCATTCATGGCCTTGACCCAACATTCATCTTTGCATGCTTCATGTCCATTTTGCGGTTCGATGGAGGAAAGCAATGCTAGATAGCTTGTAGCTTCTGTAATAGTTCTTCTTGTCTGTACACCTCCCTCTTTCTGTCCCAAAATTTGAGTCTCTAGATGATTTTTCTGAACATATTTGGATGGAGTCTTTTCTTCTGCCATCATCTGCTCTTCTGGTGCTTCATTGGTTTCTTCTTCTTCAACATTAGTCTGATTTGATGTGGAAGGATAATACTCATTTTCTTCCCACTCTTCATTTTTTACCTGTTTTGAATTTTCGCCTGCTTCATCAACCACAACATCAATACTTTCAACAATTTTCCCTAGTCTTTTATTATAACACTTGTATCCTTTACTTCGGGAAGAGTAACCAAGGAGACTGCCTTCTCTGCTCTAGGTTCAAACTTGCCAAGTTTTTCAACAGTCCTTTTGATGTAACAATTACTTCCAAAAGCTTTGAAGTATTTTACAGTAGGAGTCTTACCATACCAAAGTTCATGAGGAGTTTGAGTGTTGTTTACCTAAACATTTTTTTGTTGAGAATAGTGATGGTAGCAAATGCAGCTTCACCCTAGAAGGTTGCAAGAGTTCCAGACTCATCTAGCATAGCACGAGCCATTTGTTGAACAGTTCTATTCATCCTTTCTACTACTCCATTTTGCTGAGGAGTCCTTGCGGTAGGGAATTCCCTTCTTATTCCATGTTCTTCACAGAAGTCGAAGAATTCATCCGAGGTAAATTCCCCTCCTCGATCAGATCTTAGGCATTTGATTTTGCGATTGGGTTCATTTTCAACCAAAGCTTTGAAGGCTTTGAACTTTTCAAATTCTTCGTCTTTATTCTTTAGAAGTTCTATCCAACACGTTCTGGAAAAGTCGTCAATGAACAATATAAAGTATTCTTCTCCACGAGGTGACTTTTTCCTTGATGGGCTACATAAATCAATATGGACAAGTTCAAGCGGCTTACTAGCTCATCCTTCCTTCTCAGGGAAATGTGTTCTGGTTTGCTTACCAAATTGACATGATTTGCATATTGTATTTTCTGGAATTCTGATGTCAAGAAGATTGCAAACAGCCTGGAATTTGTATGCTTTCCTTATCTGAGGGAAGCTTAGATGCCCCAATCTTCTGTGCCATAGCTAGTGTTCATCATTTTTGCTTAGATAGCATTGTTGTTGTCCTCCCTTGAGTATGTATAAATTTTTTGGAGTTCTTACGCCTTTGATCACTGTTTCTCCTGTATCAAGCTCACGAACAACACATCCATTTGATCGAAATAGTACCTCATTTCCTTGATCACAAATTTGACTAACACTCAATAGATTATGATTTAAACCATCAGCATACATAATATTCCCAAATTTGACCTTTTCTTTTAAGAGAATAGAGCCTTTACCTTTTATGACTGCAAGGGTGTCATTTCCAAATGAGACCTTCCTTTCCTTTTCTAAGGCACTATATGACTGAAGTTTTTCTTTATCACCTGTCATGTGTTTCAAGCATCCACTGTCGATGTACCATTGATTTTCTTATCCTTTTGCATACAAGGCTATACCACATCTTTCAGTTTGTGGTTCTTTCTTTTTCCATGTTTTGGGAACCAATGAGGCTTGCTCCTTCTGAGGTGTTTGTCGAAATTTACTCCTGCATTCAGAGTATTCATGACCAAAGTTGTTACAGATAGAGCATTCTATTTCATTTTCAAGATCAGAAAGGTTATTGTAGGTCCTTTTCATGATCCCAGTCACATTCCTTTGATTTCATGCTTCTCTAGTAATGATGGTCTTGTAAGTAACATATTGAGTAGCTTTGTGTCCAAAGTTATGACATGAAAAACATTGGCCATTAAAGAAATTCCTGCGATTATTGAATCTGCTGACCTGGTGATTGTAGTTTCCATTAACATTCATTCTTGAAGCAAATTGAGAATGATTTACCTGAGGTTGATTATAGCTTCTATTCATCCTTGAAGTAGATTGAACTTGATTTACTTGGTGATCTGCTTTAAGCCTCTGCTGACGACTGTCAACCTGTTCACTTCTCCTTGCTGCATCAAGATAGCTTTTGGAGGTTGATGTCTTATGTGCTTGAGATGGTTCTTCAAGACCTATCTTTATTAGAGGAGAACTCTGCACTTTAATAATTTCATCTAAAGTTTCTGATCCTTTAGCAAACCTAAGATTGAGAGCTTTTGTTTTCTCAATTTCTTTTCTTAGACCCACAATTTCACATTCTAACTTTTCATTGTGTTTTTCCCTTTCAGCAAATTGGAATTTCGGAGTATCTATAATCATACTCTTTTCTTCTAGACAGATTTTAAGTTTAGAAATTTCTTCATAGAGACCATCTTCATCTAAAGCATCCAAGAAATCATCATCGTCCAATGCCATCAGAAGTCTGTAATCATTATTATTTTCATCTTCATCACTATTTGTTAAACCATCACTATCTTCATCCATATAGTAGCTCTTCTTATTAGCGCTCTGTTTTCGACTCCATTTTTCTAATTCCTTACCTTTATCAAGCTTATCTTTATGAGGACATTTGGCAGCATAATGACCTACTCTTCCACAAGAAAAACATTTGAAAGTTAGTTTACCTCTGATTCTTCTAGAACCCTGTTGAAGGTTCTTGACAAAGTTTGATTCTTCCTCTCCTTCTGACGTATGTCCTGACTCATTGAGTTCTCCTCTTCCTAAAGCTTTGAATGTGGCTTCTCTCATGTCTAATGGACCCCCTTTTCTCATTTCAAAAGCAGTTAGGATGTTGTGCAGCTGTGAAACAGTAATACTCTGAAGATCTTGCTTTTCTTCTATGGCAAAAACTTTTGATTCAAACTTAGAAGATAAGGATCTTAAAACCTTTTCAACTAAAGTAACTTCTTTTATCTGTTCTCCCAAGTTTTTCATGAGATTAACAATATCATCTATACGTAAGAAATAATTAGCTATACTTTCATCATTTTGCATTCTAAGAGTTTCATATTGAATTCTAAGAGATTGTAGTTTTTCACGTTTTACCTGATCGTCTCCTTCATATCTTAGAATGATCTTGTCCCATATTTCTTTGGTTGTTTTGAGCTGCATAACCTTGACAAAATTTGATTGTGACAAACTCCCCAATAGAGTATTAACAGCCTTTGCATTTGTTTCATATTGTTATTTACGTGCCATATCTATAGGAGTTGCTGATGGAAATGTGTATCCTCCTTCCACGATATCCCAAACTTCTGTTCCAAGAGATTGAAGATAGGTTGTGGTTCTTACCTTCCAATAAACAAAGTTGCTCCCATCAAAGATTGGTGGCCTGATGGATGCCTCTCTTTCGTAGTTGCTCATGATGATAGATCTTCCTTCAAGCAATCAAGCTTCTTCTGAAGGTCCTACTCCGATACCATTTGTTGGAAATAATACTGAGAGGGGGGGTGAATCAGTATTAGCAACTTAACAATATTTCATTTCCATAAACCGATTTATATATGCTACTTCTGTTAATGCAACTTGCATATATACGCAACTGTGTTTAGAGCAACCAGCGTATACCTTATAAACTTATTATTTAGTCAGTTGATCTTTAATCTGTGTATCATAACCATATAAGCAGTAGCAGGTACAGTAAAAATAGAGAAGACAGTCACACACAAGAACACAAGAAATAAGGTGGAAACCCAATGTAGGTGAAAACCACCTGCTGCAATTCATCTCTATCTTCTTTTAATAAGAAACTTATTTTTACAATATTTCTATACTGGTGTAGTCTTATACCAGTATGCAGGCTTCTACCTGCAGAAGGCTACAACCTTCTCTCATTCTCTAGCTTCTCCTGGAAGGGAGCTAAAACCCCCTTAGCTATTGTACTAGCTAATGTACTAGTACGTAGGTGCTGACCTACAGAAGGTTACAACCTTCTCTTTTCTTCTAGGGACCACGTTTCATAAATTTTTAGACTAGATCCATCAATAGCATCAATCAAACATCAAAATATATCTGCATCCATCAATCTCCCTTCCACTAACCAAAAATGAATCAAACAATCACTTCTCTGAATGTTGTAACCAAAATACAGTAACAGTACCAGAACCCAGAACATTGCAACAGTAAACAGAAGTAGCTAAAACATATTTTATGAGATGTATGCTACTTCAAAGTGTCGAACCTACATGCATACGTTGTTATATGAAGGCAAACCTGCATATACGCTATTTTGAATTGTCGAACTAGCATGTATACGCACCTTTGCTATACTGAACCTACGTACAAATCTGTAAAACATGATTTACCCTTTTCAACTATTCAGACATCAGTTTATACCCAAATCATCAGATTTACAAATCAAAACATGTGCCAATTATAAAAGATCAAAAACCACACAAAGATACTTCTCTTCAAGCATCAGATCTTGACCCCTCAATAGAACTTATCCTTCTTCAAGCGCTCAGGTTCCTCCTTGATTCAGATCCAGCTATGTACCATAACCCAATCACCAGTATTCAAGATCTTTCTCTTCATTAGATATTGAATACTTGAGTGCCTTTGCCTAATGATCTCCTCCTCCTTTTATAGTCTTAGGCCTTACTCAATACCATGGTCCAAAACCACTTAGAAGCAATACCTTGGACCAAATACCTAGGGTCAATACTTCGGTCAAGATACCTTGGATCAATACCATGGGTCAAAATACCAAGGACCAAATACCACGAACCAAAAACAAGTTTTCAACATGTATGCGCCTTTCCTTGTGTGATAGTGCATGTACACATACGTGCCTTTTGGTCGGCAAACCCGCATTTATACGCGGCTTGGTCAAGATAAACCTGCGTATATCTCTTTTTCTTTCATTCCGTGAGCCTGAACTGTGATCTGTCATCTGAGTGAGTTGCCATCAAGGACAACACCTGTGTCATAGCGCCAAACCTATGTCATAATGCCAACACCAAGTTTTTCCTCAATCCTGGCACATACTTCACATCTGTCAAAGTAATATGAGCTCCATGCTCCCTCTGAAAAACAATTGTGCCTACTTCTGATACACTATACTTTTCATCATTACCCATCGCTATGAGTATCTGGAGATCTTTCTCCTCCAAGTTACTGAACAAACTCTTATCACCGGTCATGTGGAATGAAGCTCCACTGTTAAGAAACCAACCACATCCCACCATGGATGAAACCATGCATGCGATGAGGGTGTGATCCAACTCGAACTATGAGGCTGGTGCCTCACCTTTTGATCCTTCCTTGGATCCCTTCTTGGATTTCTTCAGTGGACAATTTGTAGCAAAATGGCCCACCTCATGACAATGAAAGCATCGCACTTTTGATTTGTCAAACTTCTTCCCACCATAGGAAGAACTTGATTTGGGATGAGAATCCTTCTCCTTCCCTTTCTTTGCCTTACTCGCATAACACAATTTTCTTCATCCTCCTTGGATGAATAGCCATCTCTGGTGCTTTTCCTTATCTCCTCCTGCATCAAATTCGACCAAAGTCGTTCCCAATCTGGCAATTTCTCTCTTCCATTTACCGATTCTTGGTAACTATGCCAGCTCTTAGGAAGACTGAGGAGAACAAGACTCACCATGTCATCATCGGTTGTCGTCATCCCTACACTTCCAAGCTCATCCCTGCAGGTGGTGAGCTTGTTCAGATATGTAGAGTTCATGTCGCCCTTTTCACACTTGATTTTCTGAAGCTTGTCTTTCAGCGCCAGCTTCCTCTTATTGTTGTTGTTCTGATATAGATCTTTCAATTTTTTCCACATTGAAAATGATGTCTCCTTTCCATGGAGGCTTGAGACAATGTGGTCTCGAACTCCCTCCAAGAGGATTCTCCTTACTCTAGCCACACATTACTTCCATTCCGCCAATTCTGTAGAATTATCCGTTGCTGGCTTGGGGACTTCTTGATCAATGAAGTCCTTTAGACCATTGTCCTCTAATACTGCTTCCATGCGATCCTTCCAGACAATATAATTTGAGCTACCATCAAGGGATATTCGAGTCTTAAATCCTTGAATTCCATTGGTGAAATTTGAGATGTGATAAGAATTCAAATTATATAATCAGGAACATGAAACTTCTAACTTCGAACTTCTTTGTATATTGTTCTTCGCTTTGATCACCTTTGATCCGATACCATGTAGAAATTCCCAATGTATATCAACAGATTATGCAATGTACTAAAGCAAAATACTTTATCTACTTCTACTATCAAACTTTGCGGAAGCTTAATCGATTTTAGCAAGATCAATAGGAACACATATAATAGAGAATGAGAAAGCAATCACACATGAACACAAAAGAATACTTTGGGGAAAGCCTCAGCTAAAAACCCTGATCTCTCTATTATCATACAAGTGGAAATATGTCTGGATTACACAAAGTATTAGCTCACAAGCTATCTTGCTCTCAGTACAATCCCTTTGCTGCTCATGCAAAGTCAAAGGCCTCTCACAAACCTTCTCCTCTACCCTCCAAGCCTCCTATTTCCTTGTGCAGTTTTCCTTGAGGTCCAATGCTGCCACCTATGTGAATTGACCTCTCACACTGCTCACTAAACTCTGAATTAATTGCGCAATCCTAAAGGAGATAATTCCTTCTGCGTGGATGAGTTTCCTATATAGGAAAAATCCTCCAACTAATAGTACAATGTCCCTTCCTCTAATCTCAACTGGGTCTCTGACTGAACTGACATGCATGAGATATTCATGAGAGAATATTCAGTTATCTGAAGTGCAACAATTACATGCATGCATGCATTAACTAACTGAACTCACAATTAATTCCACAAACTATTGGAACTAATCTAACTGGACTTAACTCAGTTAACTGAGCTAACTAATTACAACTCATCCTGATCTCCTTTAATCAGGGGATAACTTCCTCAGTCAATGGAGAAACTATTGCATGTCTTCACATAGACTTCATGTTTGATTTCCTACATCTAATTAACTCGATGAATTAATTAACTATTTTACAAACAATGCTAAGATCAAATTCGAATTTTACTTCTCAATTTTAGTTCAGGGACTAACTAAAATTGGAATCTATCCCAAAATATTTTTTATAGCAATGTTATTTTTAGCACTTCCATTTTTCATTCCTTGTTGCTATGTCCAACACTGGTACCTAAGATGCTATTTATAGCATTTCTATTTTTAGCATTTCTTGTGGACATTTCCAACACTCTCCATATAATTAATTCTAATATTTTTCCTTTAGTATTTGGTAAAACTATGTGGGAGGTATGGAATCGGTCAATTTTGAGTATCACTATACAATTACTTTAGGATCTTTTGCTACATTCCCACATTCATATTGCCAATAAAGAAAAGTACACCAAGCCTAAACAGTCAATCAATCAACAAAACATGTCATTGCTTGTCAAATTTTATAGAAATTATGTATCTGTATCATGTGATATAGTGTTATCCCTAGAGGCATGATCATCACTGGGAAGAGAGCTAAAACTATTCAAACAAATTATTGTTTATGTTTTCAATTTTTTGACTTCTTGGTGTACATGCAACTAGTATTCTTAGGATTTTTTTTCATCTTATTGTATGTTTCTATTCAACTATATGCTTATCAAATAATATCAATGGTATTTTAGATCAGCACCTTAATAGTTTGAGCCAGAAGTTGCATCTAATGGTTTAAAACTTAAATGTTTCAAATAAAAAATGATTAGAAACAGTGATTGCATATGATGGGGATATGAGAATGATAGAATTATGTTTTCATGGTCAATGTGATTGGACTCATTGCTTTCTTTCTCCAAATAATTGCCTTTTAAGCTAGAGGTATGGAAAAAAATTCAAAAAAATTGTGCTTCACTCACTTATGCATTTACTAAATGCTATAATTCCTTGACAAGTTTGTTTCTAGGATTAATTTGGTTTTATAATATGTTTCACAGTCAAATTAGAAAAATTTTGTTCATTTTATTCATGTCTCCCATACATGTTACTTATGTGAAAGCTTGGCAAGGTGAACTTGGGCCTGTGTATACAAAGAAAAGTGGTGAAGATATTGGAACTTCTCAATAATGAGGAGCTTCTAATATAAGAAAACAATTGTTGTCAGAAAGTTTCACATGAATTTACATTGGAAATATTTTATTCTAAGGATTCGTCATTTTATTCTTTTGGAATTGGATCCTCAAGATCATCATCTTAAGTCACCTTTGGAAGCTTGAATCGTGCTTGGAATGGAGCGTAAGGGAAAATATTAATAGCAAATGAAAAGGAAACTAGCACTACATATGAAAGCCATAAGAGCTATGGGGATGATCATGCAGTCCTCTCAACAAGATTTTCCCCAAGCTCGAATTTTTCTCCAAACACTAGCTTTTTGGACCAATTCTTTTCTGTTGAGCAACTTTTAGATAGTTGTACCTCAATATCAGATGCAATGACTAGTTTGAAAATAGAGAAATGTCTAGTTGGTCATTATTCAAATCATGAATGGAATCTACTACAAGAAAGTAACATGTAAAATTGGGGTCCTTTTGAAAGGACAGTTGGTAATCAAAAGCAATATGATGAAAAACAACAAAAAATAGCTATCTAGAAAATATTAGCCCTTTAAAGAATGATATCTATAATGGATTTTGTCTGTGGAGTCCCATAATTCAAACTGGACCTTTGCTAAATTCCACTATATACGAGTCAAATAGAAACCCAAAGGCTAGGGTTTATAGCAAGAGAATCTACCCTTTTGATGATGTTGATAAGGAAATAACTGAATGTCTGCTCTCTAAGACACCAAAGTAGACATTCTGGACTTTCATTTTGGAGATCTAATAAGGAAGATTTTGGGTGAGTGCCTCATGACCAGAAATACACGAAATGCAAAGACAAATCATGGAAGCATTTCTTACTGTAATCTTTCACTTTCTAGCATAAGTGTATGTTCTTTCTTTAGGATATTCAACACCTCGGTGAATAATTATTATTTCAATCGAGTTAGTTTTCATCATCAAGTTCATAGGGTTAAATTCATAGAGTTGTAATGAAGCATTGCAATGATCTTAGAGAAATTCACCAACATGAGCTTATGTTGGAGAGACTCACTTCAACAAAAAATTGAATGCATTGTATCTTACTCTCATCCAGAGTGAAGTAGACATGCTACTCTACTCTCAAATATTGACTTGAATTGTCTTATGTCATTGTAAAAGAAGAAAGACACGTGGAAAATGAAAATGGAAGAACATTTTTAGACTTATCTAGGGAAAAGCACTTTGGGCACAAATCATGAAATATAAGTATCTCGGACCCCTATTCAACAAAGATTAGATTCAATCCTAAAATTAAAAAAATACAAAACTCTTCTATCATTTGGAAAGCCACCATCATTGCTTTCCTTTTAATTGGGAATTGGCTAATTTGAAGGGTTGGGAAGAGGGATAAGGTCCAACTTTGTTGTGACCCCTATATTGGAAGCAAATATCAACATATCTTTCCCTTCCCCCTCACTCATGATCTCAAATCAAAAGGATTCTACACCCTCCATCATATTTTAATTGGTCAAGCATTGAACTCCAAACAAAAATAGTGGATTTCCCAGAGGGATTTAGATCTCAAAGAGGAATATGCTACATCCGATGACCCCTATACAAATGTCCTAGAAAGTGTTGTGTTTCCATCAATGAAGAGGAGTTTGAACTCCTTTGGTCAACAAACCCCTCAAGAGGTCATGAACCTAGATAGATTCAAATGTATGGCCATAGAAGGCTTTGACTGAAAATCATACCTATGGTGGAAAGGACTCTAGAAATACGAATCCCTTGATAAAACTAAAACTTTTATGTGTCTTTTTCTTAACATAGAGACTTAACCTAGGATCTGCTTCAAAAAAGAAGCTACAAGGGCCTTAGAATATGTAGCTTATGTGAATCTGATCTAGAAACAAGCATTAATTTCATCCTCTCCTACCAATACATTAAGCAGATCTGGAATGAAATTGAATGACTTACAAGCTTTAAATTCAAATGGTAAGGGGACTCAATTGAAGTTTCTCTAAGGAATTGGCATAAAGACAACGCAACGAAAGTTTACAAAGGCTTGTCTATCACCTTGGCCTAGGTTGTCTGGCTAGAAAGAAATTAAAATAAAAATAAAAATTGAGAACAAGGACACTCTACCCTTCAAGTGCACTTCCCAAAGTCTTAATATCTTAAGCACTTTTCCCCAATTATCCTCCACCCATCATCATGCTTAGACCTATGATATGAACATAAACACTCAAATTATATGGGTATTTTTTTATGGAGCCTCCCAAAAAGATCCACTTGTAAGAGGAGAAGGGAGCTTAATCTACCTCACTCAAAATCACTTCCTCAGCTTCAAATCTGGTACTAGCCATTCTTCAAACAATCATAATGAAATCACTACCCCTACATTAGTTATACTACTTACTCTTGAAAAAGGAATTTCCTAAATACAAGTCCTAGGGGATTCCCTCCTCATGTTCCAATGGATGAAAGGTGATGTTGAGCTAAGAAAAATCTTATTATAACCCATGTTTCAAACTTTCAAGACATCAAGAAATTGTTATCTTCTTTTATTCACATCACTGTATACAAGGAAAATAATAGTGAAGTTAATAATCTATCCAACGGTGGCTTGGAGTTAAAATAAGACACTTGGGGGATCAAAGAATCCAACAGAAACAAACTTGTTATTTTCATTAATCTTGGCTTTAGGATTCTAACTGTGTCTGAGCTTAGCTACTGTGAAGACCTTAAATAATTGTTTTCAATGATACAGATAGAAAATGTGTGGTTTATGTCAATGTTTCTGCTGCACTGTGGTACTAATGTTTCCTGGTTATAACTGCTAATAGAGAGACATTGTAGCCCCTAGAACAATAATAACTTCATGTACTTCTTTATTTTTTGGCTCCACATTTTTTTTCTGAGTCAATCTTCTATTAATTTCAGAGAAAGGAGTACATATAGATGTCGTCAAAATAGGTGGTCTCACCTCAACCGGGTTTGTTGACCAAAAAGTTCACTATATGACAAAAATGCAAAAGGGCCTCTAAAGGCAGAAACCATAACCAATTAGGCCACAGGCACCAGAACACAGCTAAAACAAAAAATACTCCATAAATCATACCAGTCACCAGAAGTAATGGATGTAGGGTTGTTGAGGGAAGTACCAGGAGGTAGTGAAGGGTGGAAGTCACACTCGACGTGCCCTTCGAAGTGTGCCATATAGGTCTCTAGCTTTTCAACTTTCTCTGAGAGCAAATTGTGACCTCTTTACACCACAGCTACATGCTCCCTGAGTTGGCTCTCGAAGTAGTGAAGTCGCTCCAAGGTTGCCATATGCAATGCATGTTCTTCTCTCTAGATGCATTCATCAGCATCCATTTGATTCATTAGATTAACAATGAGGTCTCAGCAGCTTCCCCACAGCATTGGGAGTGGACTTTCCCCTTTTGAACTTCAAACGCTCATGCGCTGCTTTTCACTCCACCTCGACATCCACCACCCCAGCTCCTTTGTTTGCAATTGTTCTCCACGTCCCCCCAACTCATCCCATATTTTCCACCTCTCCTAACACCTCCCCCTCAGCAGACCCCCAATTTTTCTCCACCTCATGACTTCTCAACAACTCATCATGAGCTCCTAGCCGTTTTGCCACCACAGCGAGGCGGAGCCAGAACCAACGCTTGGGCGGGTGGTTCCCCAATAGTAAGAGGACCATAGGAGAAAGCCTTCCACGTTAGGGTGTTTATGGTTACTGACCTAGACAAGGAATTGCACAAAGCTTCCATCTCCAAATTGAACCCCACTGGCCCGCACTCGCACCAAACGAAAATTATCCAGAACACAGTCCACCAAATGTCACCGTCTTCTGAGCTTTCTTTGGGGAAATGGCATCCTCCAGAGTTAAGCGAATTATTACTAAATTGGAACATAAATTTGAAGATCTTCCACCCCCAAAATTAAACAAACCAAACTCAGTAGCAAACCCTCCTAGTTTTTCGTAGCGGATGAACAGGGACGCCACAAGGGCGGGTCAATTATCGCTGCACAAATAACAAAGGTCGATCTAGTGACCACCACCACCCTATTGAACGAAGGCCAGTCTAGCGAGCTAAAGCAGGGACTCTCCATACTGAATTACATCAAGCACACTAGAGAATGTAGCTTCGCAAGAAATGGAATCCCCCCTCTTCCCTATGCCTGGCACCCTCCCCAACACACAACCAGAGCTCTCTACCCGCAAAAACCAGGTTTACCAACTCACCATGCCTTTCCAACCACCAGGTCGTCACTTTCGTCTAGACGCAAATGCAAATACCCGGGATCACCATCACTCTATCGCATTTCACCCTACCACCCCCGATAGTGTTCTCAAAAATGCTCATCGAACGCTTGACCACCCGCTCCACTGTACCACTCCCCACAGCTATTAATGCCTGAAAGGACTGGGAGGCCCATACTCCCCACCTCGAACATTTGGATTTAGTCATGTAGTGATGCAACCACGTGTTTTCGGCTCTGCATCCCCATCGGGGATTTTTTGTATCCACATTGATTTCACAATCAACCAACCTTTTTTTCAGAATTGTACCTCTTAGTTTCTTTAGACTATGACCTAACTGGGATGGATTATGGAGATACTAGTCATGGTATTGTGCTCATGTAATTTTGTTATCCCTCTAATAAAATTACTCAGTATTTTCCTTTGGCCCAAAAAAATAGCTAAAAAGAATTATGTCTTCTTCACACTTGAAATATTAGGCAAACATAGTTGTACTTCTCATGTCGCTTTCATTTTGTCTTTTCACCCAGAAGCTTCCTATCGTTTCATGTTATTAGCTACAATGATAAATAAGAATTTCTACAACTATAGGATCCTTTACATTGACAACAAATTCTATATATGAATACACTATGATAATTAAAATTAAAATTCCTTTTGTGGAAAGGAAGTAATCATATTTGAAAGTTACAAACAATTTAAAAGACAATGGGAAATGGATTTCCAATGGGTAGTAGATTTCCAACATTCTGCAAAGATGTTAGATATGAAAAGTTAGCATTTAATGATATATCATACACTCCTAGATTTGACATGTAACCAAATTTAATTTCCTATGGTTAAGGAAATAAATGTATAAGCAAATAAAGAACAATGAAAGGGATGGATGTGTCTCATAAATCATGAAAGAAAGAAAAATATAATAAGCATACTTCAAAGGGTTGGAAAATACTTGAGGTCAAGCCTCTCTTGAAAGGTAACGTGACCACTTAACTTTCTTAAGCACCCTCGAATGTCTTGGGAAAATCTCTTTAAATGTATGGTTAGAACAAGTGTTTCCTTGTTGATGAGATATCTTTTAATTGCTTCTTGTTTTATGCCATTCGCTTCAGGTTCTTTTTTTGTTGAATTCTTTTCTCCAATATATTACATCCTTTCCCAGTCGACCTAAATTTTTGGGTTTGCAAATTACATCCTCCCAAATTGGTTGAACTTGCATCACCCTCTTCCACTGAGCTTATAGAAGCATGCCTTTTAGCCAGTTTGGTCCCATCAATTTTTTAAATGTATTCAGCCCCACAAATCCCTAAAACATTCTTGTTAAAACAACCCTCTGCTTGACTACATGAAGCCCCTTGAGCACAATAATCATTTATCATTATATCATTAGTAAGACTAGCTGAGACATTGTCTTTCCCTGTAGATCCCCTTCTCATTTGATGCCCTTCCTTGTTAGATGGTTGACCAATGTCTATATCATTGAAACTAGATAAAAACTTTGTATGTTGATATTCAGTTGCAATCTCACCCTAGGCATTGTATCTTCCCTTTTTGGCAACTCCATTACACATTTTCTACTTGAAAACGTGCATAGACTGTGCTTTGATAGTGTTCTGAGAAGGACCAACTCAGGTCTTCTTGAGATGCTCACATCACCTCTCTTGTTCATTGTTCATTTACCCCAACCAAATAAATTACACAATTATCATCGCTTCATCATATTTTCCTAATTTGAATGCATTATTTGTATAGAGGAGAGAGTGTTAAGGCTCCCCTCTTGAAGCTCTGCCCATTAACATAATGTTATTAGCCTGCCTTTTCTGCCAATCCTCCTTGGCTATACCCTCTTAAATTTGAGTGGAAAAATAAAATTCCAAATGAGAATGCCCCAAAATTTTTACCATAATTCATAATGTAAATATATATATATATATTATATATATATATATATATATATATATATAATATATATATATATATATATATAATTATATATATATATATATATATAATATATTTGAATATAATAAATATTTTAATTTTTTTTTAAGTTATCAAAGGTTATAAATGCTTTAATCTTTTTCAAAAAGAAAGGTAGTTGAATTTGCAAGCTATTTTGTTTTCTCAATTTTATTTTATTTTCATTGTATATGACCAGTCTAGATCCATTTTAACTTCGGACCTAGAGGGATCAAATCTCTTTTCACTCTGAAAGAGAGTTTTTCACCTTAAGAAAGATTTAATTCCTCTATCTCGGCGCTTGGTAGATCCAGAGTTAAGATGGATCTAGATCAGTTTAATTATTAATTATAGTTATAGTTATAATTTGTTTATTTTTCTTTTTTTTACAGAGTCAAAATGTTAAAGAGGACATCACAACATCTCTACCATGGGAGAGGAATTCAATAATTATGGAGAAACCCTATAGTCCCATGGAAAAATTTTAGGCGGAGAAAGGGGTGTGGAGTTTTTTACTAGAGCCAGGCGTAGTTTTGACGAAGAGTGAATGGGCTCTAGACAATGTTAGGCTCTGATATAATTGTCAAAATGAAAAATAAGATTAAATGATAACCATGAGATTTTTATTCGCGTGATGTATATTTTTAGGTACATAGATCACCCTCATGATAAACCCTTTGAAGACACACACCTACTCACCAAATATGTTTTTCAGATGAGATGTTGGTTTCTTACTATCAGACCCACATGAAGGAGGAGGAGTTGGTGGATTATGCATTGGAGGAGGGGGTTTTCAACAAATTTAGGTTAGTCACAAGGATTTTATGCATTCGCATTTGGAAGTTAGATTGAAATCTCACCATGCCTTGGTTTTTTAGCCTACCAGTTCTTTAGAAAGCAAAATTAATAATTTGATAGGGAAATTATCTAGCAACTTAGAGGCCCCTAACCCCTGCTCCAATTGTGCACTATTCAGGTCCTCTAATTTTGGCCAACCCAGGGCTTGAGGCTATTTATGAGGGGCTGCAAAACTCTTCTTGGGGCTCTCTAGATCTGAGTTTAGTTTCCCTTTCATCCTTATATAAATCAGAGAAAGACATGCAATGTGTTATGACTTTTTATGGCTTTCTTAATTTTCAGAAGTTACGACTTTCTCCGGGTTTTTTTTTTGCTTTTCATTCATCTCAAATGCCATTGGCCTCGCCCTCCTTGACCGAATTGGTGAAGGAGAGCCTTGCCTCAATGGCAAAGGAAGGCCAAATTGATGTTGAGAATATTTGAATCCATCTGCAGCGTTAAAATTTAGAGACAATAGGGTATTTAGAATTTTAACACTGGAGATGGATTCAGAGACCCCTTTGTCTCTAGATTTTAATACTACAGATGGATTCAGAGACCCCTATAGTGAAATGAAACACTTCAGTATCAAAATTGCAATTTTCCATTTGTAGAGTGACACAATTAAAAACTACTAACATAATAACTAATTCATATACTTGTTGTACTTATTATTTGGTCATATTTTTATTCTTAGACTATAGTAGTCATTTACGTTAATCATTATTATTTGTGTCACCTATTATCTAGTCATATATTTTAGTCATGGACTAAATTAGTCATTTCAGTTAGTCGCTTTTAGTTTGGTCATTTATTATGTAGTCGTATATTTTATCCCTAGACTAAATTAGTCATTTAAGTTAGTCATTTTTAGTTCGGTCACTTAAAATTTCTCAAATCTAGTAGTAATTCACTTGAAATAATTGCGATGACTAACTTTTTTAGTCACCTAGTCATTAATTTCATCATTTTCTACTAGTGCTCGCTTTTTCGATCTCAATCCACCTTGCATTACTTTGATTGGTACCTTTGAGACCCACTTAAAGATACTCCACATTGCCTTTGCGTGAAGTCTTGACTCTCCTGTCAAGAATTGAGTCTTCCTGTAACTCATCTAAATATTCAGGAGCAAAATATTCAATAGATGGAAACTAAATATTCTCTTCATGATCACCAATCATTGGAGGCTCATATAATCTCAAGTTTTCCCCATTCATAAAAGAATAAATTTGCATGTAAGGTGGAAAATCTAATTAGAAAGTATTGTTACCAATTTTCTCCAAGATTCTTAAAGGACCATATATGATTAGCTTTAGCTTTTTATCTTCAACTTGAAGTTTTTCCTTGATTATAGACAGCCAAACTTGATCTCCCACTTAGAAATCATGATCAACTCAATGCTTGTCATGCCTTGATTTGTACTTGGCTTTGCTTATCTCCGCTACTCTTGTACTCTCTGATGCACTAGCTAAATTTTTTCAATAAAGTGTTTGGCTTTGTCCACATCATTATGTCCATCTACTGCAATATATTTACCGAAGATGAAATCTAAAGGCTACTTTGGCAAATTACCAAAACAAGCTTCAAATGGAGATACTTGCGTAGATGAGTGCTTGGCATGACTGTAGGCATGTTGGATGTAATGTAAATGCTTATCCCAAAGTTTAGGATGCTTACCACAATATCCACGAAGGATATACACTACTATTATGTTTACCACTTCTATTTGGCCATCAGTTTTTGGATGAAATGTTGTGCTTTTCTTCAACTTTGTGTCCATGAGTTCCCATAAACTTGACCAAAACTTCTCGAAAAAATAAGAATCTCGATTAGAAATAATAGAAGTGGGAAACACAAAATGAACCCATACATTTTGGAAGAACATATTTGCAGTTTGTTTAGTTATAACTTGTTTCTTACATGACATCAACACACACATTTTGTTGAAACAATCCACAACAACATCTAGATAATCATGACCTTTCTTAGACATTGGTAGTTCCCTTACAAAATCCATAGAACTACTTTCCCAAGGACGAGAAGGAATAGGAAGTGGAGTATACAAACCCAATTTCCTATTGCTAGGCTTCCTAGTAGCAGACATGGAACATTCCTTTACATATATTGAAACAATTTCATTCAAGTGAGGCCAATAACAATACCTCTAAATTTGTGCAACTATTTTGCCTACACCAAAGTGACCAGCAATAAGAGAAGTGTGGCATTCCCTTATGACATTAAATCTTTCACCTTGTGGAACACACAACTTGCTAAGATGATACAACAACTTGTTATGAACATCATAATCCAACTCTTCAACGTGATTGCCTTGAATACAAGTTGCATAAACATCTTTAAAATCGTCATCTTGACCATATTATTCAATATAAATTTCATGCATGAATGAATTATGCTTACGAATGAAAAATGCATTAGCAATAGGGATTGATAACATATCAACAACTTTGTTGTATATACCTTTCTTGTATCTGATTACCAAATGAAATTATTGTAGGAATCCCATCCTCCTGAAATGTCTAGCTTCTTGTAGTTTGGTTTGTGATTGTAAATATTGCAAAGGTTGATGGTTAGTATGAATAATTGTTTCTTTACCCATCAAATAGTGCTTCCATTTCTTCACACATTGTACCAAAGCATACAACTCTTTATCATAAGTTGGATAGTTAATTACTATATTGGTAAAGGTTTCAGAATGATAACAAATAGGTTTACTATGTTGCATCAAAACTGCTCCCATAGCATAATTGTTTGCATCAGTTTGAATATCAAATGGTTGCTTAAGGTCTAGAAGTGTTAGAACTGATGTTGTATTGATTTTCCCTTTCAATGTGTTGAAGGCTTTCTGTTGCTTCCCACACCCATCAGCACTCCGCCCTTGGTCATGTTGTATGCCATGTGGTTGTGGGCTGGGCCACGCGCCAACTCCCTACTATGAGCCCTCAACCAACGGTTCCAGGGTTTTCAACATGACCAAGGCCAGGGCTTCCCACCCCCCCTTCCACCATGCCTACGCTTATGTCACTACCATGTCACTTGGATCTAGGGTTGTGTGCCCCCCCTCCCGCCAATGTGCCAACAATTGAAATTCAAATAAAGACCTGCCATGTTGTGTAATAAAACACAACACGTGGTCCAACTATTTGGCGGTTAGTTTGTAACGATGAGGTTGTGGGGTCAAACCCCACTTGGTTGGTCAGTCGACCCAACAATATTTTGCACAAATTGAGAGGGCTACATGGCGCCCTCCCATTGGACCACGTGGCGCCTCCTAGTTGGTCCATCCAAAACAACAACCACCAATGAAACAATTTGCCACCCAGACCTGTACAACCTGCCACGTGTTAACACAGGATTGACCCATCTAACCACCATACATACCTAGTCAGGATGTTGACAGCAGTGCCATGTCATTGTATGGCTTGCTTACTCAACAACCCAGTCAACCCTGTAAGTTGATGTTTTAGTTGTTTGCTAAAAATTTCAAAATGCGATAACTTTCACATACGGTGTCGGATTGAGGCAATTCAAGCATCGTTGGAATAAAAACGATGGGATCTACGATTTGGCACTAGATTCGAGTGATTTTGAGCACTTTGATTTTTGAGCAATTTTTTGTTCCCTTGGATCAACTATTTAGACGAAAGAAAAAATATTTTTAATTTTCTAAGAGACATGCCTCTTGGGAAACTTAATATCACTATAAAAAGAAATTTGAACTTCTCATCACCACTCTCAGTTCTCTCTCTCACATACACATGGGAAGTTATTTGAGGAAGGGGTCGAAGTTTCTAGGGAGTCGAATTTCTGAGAGAGTCAATGTTTGATCGGTTGAATTTTCTTAGTGTAATTACTTAATTATGTTCAGGAGTGTGTTAAAGTAATATCATATATCATTGGAAGTAATTATCAGTTGTAAAAATTGTGTTTTTCTAATTAGCACTAGAAAATCAACACCACACACGCAATCCTTCCACATAATTGATTCGTGCGCATGATAATTATTTGTAGGTATAGTTGTACATGGGTTGAGAGAGCACAAAAACCACACTTAACATTAAAAGTTGCATCCAAAACAAAGCCTTGAACTCCTTTGACATCACAACTCAATTTTCTTTCACATGTCCAACTTTCTCCTCCTGCTTCTATGTTCCTTGTGAAATTTATGTGTATTATAATACACGTAGTCTAACTAATAGACAAAATTGCCCTTTTCTGGGCATTTTTTCTAGTCAATTTTGTTCGAAATCCAGTACAGAATTTTAAAAATCATAAGTTTACGTTTTTTAATTTATAAAGGTCAACTGCCTTAGGGTTTTTCAAGGTGTTGAATCCATTTACACATTCAAAAGTGAATTTTAAACAACAAGAAATCACAGTTTATGTATAAGTTGCATTGCTAGATTCCAACAAAAAAAACATTTTCATCTATTAGTTAGACTATGCTTATTACAATATATCAAAACCCTAGCTTTGGCCCTGAAGCTTATAAACTTGTTATTTTACTCCAAACTTCCAAATGATATCAAGTAAATCAAGATATATATATATATATATATGCATTCAATTAAATTCGCTTTTAAATGTATAAAAATTCATGAACTTAACTAGGAAGTTCAATTGGTCATATTAATAAAAGTTAAATCAAAACTTGTTGGACATGAAAGCATATTGATTATATTGACTACACATTCAATCTGAATCACATTTTAAGTGTTTTAAACATTAATGTATGTTACACCCTTATATTAAACTTCTTAGTCCCCCAAATACCTGAAGTATTGGATTGTCAACATTAACTAATTAGCTAATTAATTATTGGGAGACTTGTGGCAGTGTTTTGTTTATAAATAAATTTTATTTTCTATATTCAAGCTTCTGTGATCCATAATGAATTAAACAAAGTCTTTTGGTAGAAATCACATGAGAGAATTTTTTGGCCGACGCGTTTTGAACCAACAAGTGTAGTTCATCATCACGACTAGATGAAGAGGCAAACCATAGCAAAGGCTTAAATAGAGAGCAATGTAGAGACATAATTTCAAGTAACAACTATATTTGAACAATAATGTTTAAATTATAATATTGATTTATTAATATATTAAAATCAAATATTATTAAGTAACGGCTATATTAAACGGCTAGTTTTTGAAAAAAAATTTTATTACTTGATATTTTTTATTAATTATAAAATATTAAGGTAAGGCTATATAACGACTGTTTTGAAATTTATTTAAATTAATTTTTAAACAATATTACTAGTCTTGAAAATAATATTTACACTAAATTCGTTATTATTTATAAAATATTAATATGAACGGATATTAAAGGCTATTTTTGAAATATATATATTAATTATAAAACCATATTACTATTTTTGGAATAATTTTAAATATAATTAATTTTATCAAAGACAAAATTTAAATGAGGGGAATCAAAAATATAAACGGTGAGGACCTATCGAGACATATTTGTAAATAAATAATTAGGAAATAATCAAAATTTAAAATAATTAAGGAAATATATTAATCTAAACAATTACCCAGTATATATATATATATATATATATATATCCAAAGAAAAAATAATCAATAAATAAAACAGGGTCAACAATAAAATATGGGGCTAAGGCCCATTAAACAAATAAGAAAGATACTAAAAGGAGTTAAGAACAAATAGGATGATAAAAAAAAAACAACAACAACACAAAGGATCAAGAAAATGAACTCTAATGAAGAATAAATTAACAACAAATACCATAAAAAGGATGTCAATACCTACATAGATAAACAAACAAGCAAAATAAATCCCAAAGAGAAGCCTAAAAAGCTAGGAGGACAAAACAGGGACCCAACTTCTACTAATATTCCAACCATCATCTCTATTCAAATTATTAAGTCTTTTTTCAATTTCTAGGGCCTCCCTCAATTTATGATGATGGAAATGACTAACCTTAGCAACGACTTGGGCCTCCTCAATGCAGATGTGATGCTTAGATTTATCTGCATGCTCAGCCAAAGCAGAGGAGCAGGTCCTACCATACTTGATGTCAGCAGCATGCTCATGAATCCTTTGATTAATCGAGCGACCAGTCTCACCAATGTAGGGAGTCCCACAAGATCATGGGATAACGTAAACACCCTTCATATTCTTGGGGTCCCCTCGGTCTTTTACAAATCTAAGGGAGCTCTGGATGGTATTTAAAGGCCGAAAGGTTGAAGCCACCTTATGCTTCCTTAGGATCCTTGCAATCTTGTCAATGGTCCCTTGGATAAAAGGAAGATGAACACTAGAAAATCGATCCTTGGTATCTTTCTTAACACTAGGAGCTTTTTCAGCTCTGAGGAAAGCCTTAGTACATTGGTGTCTACTATACCCATTATTAAAGAAAACACCTAGGAGATGTGCTTTCTCTTCCTTGAGATGGTTCTCATTAGAAACTCTTAAAGCTCTAGTCGATAAGGTGTTGAGAACACCAAGCTTTTGAGCTGGAAAATGATGAGAATTAGCATGAAGATATTGTTCCGTATGAATTTTCTTACGATATACCTGATGAGAGAAAGAGCCATCATCATTCCTTGAGAGGAGGATGTCAAGGAAAAATTCTCTCATGTGATTTCTACCGAAAGACTTTGTTTAATTAAATAAATTTTATATTTGACAATTTTATTTAAAAGTAGGTAAAAAAATCACATCTTATACACCATCCAATTAAAAATATAAATTTAGATTTTAAAATTTAAAATTAGTTTTTAATTTTTCAAAATATTTAAATTCTATAGAAGCATTAATAAACTTTATAAATTATCTTCAAGAAAATTGTGCACTAATAAAATTCAAACAATAGTTTGAGAAAGTAATTACAATATATTCTCATGTACAATAAAGCATAATGTGAACTTAATTAAAAATCTATAATAAAAAAAAACACATATATTTTTATTAATAAAATTACAAACACACAAAGGATCTTAACTCGAGTCTCAATTGTGTGGGTTTTAGTTTAAAAAAAAAACACATTTTTTTTCCATGAAAAAATCATAACACTGTCACTCAAACACGCAAACACACATCTATTTATTTTTCGAATTAAACTAAGCCCGGGTTGGGGCCAAAACACTTGTTGGATGGATGAACGATCTGCCCGCTAGTGAGAAACTATCACTAGGATTGTGCAAAGCTCAATTGAGCTTGGATACCACTCGAGATAGTTTAACTCCCCCAAAAGTGACTCTCATTCTCAACCTCTCCCCACGATATTTGAACATGTGACCTTATGGAGACTAAACCCTACACAAACCAATTGTCTGCACCTCATGGGTTAATATAATACATATAATATTAAAAAATAATGATTTAGATTTGAAAACATATAATTAATAAACACACGCATATTAGTTATAAATTAAGAACATTTTATAACTTTAATTAATAAAAATATAATTGAAAATATATATAATCAAGATCCATTTGACCATATAAATTAAAATAAGGATTCATATTCAAAGTCATTATAGTTTAGAACTTTATATTTAAATTTAATTAATAAGTATATAAAAATTCAATGGAGGGTTTTCTCGAGGGCCCTGCAACGTAGGGGTTTTTGTAGGTCTTAAGGCGTAAGGATTTCCAAGGGTCAGCAACAATGGGCATCTCTATCGACCCCATAGCTAAGATGGTGACCCTCTAGCTCTAGTTGTCAGGCCACAAGACTCTGACTCTTTGTCATCCCCAATGCATGAAGAACCCAACCTCATATCTGGATTAAATGATTGAACTCGTAAGGTCCAATGATGGGTGATGATTTAGACAAGTTTGTTGAATTCAAGCTCAGGCTCCCTTGTGGTTGACAATAATATGAATATCAGCAATCAAATTCTCACACTGTCTTTGACACACCCCCTCCCTATGGAAGCTGGAAGGCATCCCTCCTAATGAAATTTGCATGGAGCCCTCACCTCATCATGTGGCCTCCTTGATCTGTGGTCTTCCTTTCCCCCTAATCACCAAGCTCCTAATCCCCCATGATATTTGTCTTCGACGTTCGATGAGGCAGCGAATGAATCATTGATGCATTTAGCAGAGACGCAATTTGATAAGCCTTGACCATGGGAAAGGAAATTCCATTTCATGAGAGACATATTATAACAACAAAACCTTGGTGGGGAGTTTTGGGGTTAGCATATGCTCAAATTTGGCTTTGAATCAATAGGTTTCTACTTCATGGAAACCTTTGTTAGAATATGACCTGGTGGTGCATCTCCTGGCTTGTGGCTAGTAGGCATTTGTGTTTAGGAGAAAGATGGAAAATGCTCGAATCTTAGAGAGCAATTAGGGTTTGGGGAAGGAGGGCCTACTATTGAAGCCCTGAACAATTTACTTTGACCCAAAGAAGGAGTATGTCGAGAATTTAAAGGTATGAGCGATTCTACCTAGTTTGCCTCTACAATTTTGGAGCCTGGGAATTTTTACTGCCATAGGCAACAATTTGGGCTCCTTTGTTGGATTAAATGATGGATGTCCGACCAAAGAAGGCCATCGCATGGCATGGATTCAAGAATATTTAAAAGTGTGGCTAGGGCTAATAATAGAGATGGAGCTTTGCATGGATGGTGGGGGTGGTGGGGGGGGGGGTTGGGAGTGGGGTGTGGTCGCAGAGGGTCAATTATTGGAAACTACCATTCAAATGTCGTTGATGTCAAGAAACAAGGCACCTAATCAAGGATTGTGCCAATAAAGGACCCTAGATCATTAGATTTCAACCCAGGTCCAAGAAAAATTTTGTGCAAGGATTTCAGCTGAAGGTTTGTCCAAAGGAGTGCAAAGAGTTTCCTCCATTTAATGGGATCAAACTAATATTTCATCCTAATGGTAATTCCTCTCCTCCCCTCATTTTTCAAGTTTTTGAGCTTCATCCCTTTCCTTGGTGGCTTCTCCCCACTACCTAGTTGTTTAATCTCCCTTCTTCTCTTCCCATGTCAACCTTGGTCCCCTAGCAAACTTGAGAGTTTTGCCTCCCCTATCTGCCCTGACCCTAACCCTCCGCCCCTACTATTTAAGTTCCCTCCCCTCCAAAACCCCCACTATGGGTTGAGCAAAAAAAAGTTTACACTCTGAGGCCTCGAAAATGCACCCCTGAAATTCTTTTGGCTTTTAGACATCTCTCCTTAAACAACTCTATAATTATCAAGGTGGGCAGAAAGTCAAACCTTCACAAGGCTCAAGAAAAAGTGAGATTGGAAATTAAGAAAGAAAAGTAAGCATTCATATCTAAGGACCTTAGGGCATCTTAAGCCCTCCCTAAGGGTGCTCCATGATAACCCTCTCTTTCAATATGAGGGGATTACGGGAGTCCCCTTGAAAGCTTGCCCTCAAGCATTTTCTAGAAGTTCATTACCTAGATGTCATTATGATTGAAGAGACTATGTGTGCAGACTCCAGAGCCTACAAAATGTTGGAAAGCCTTTAAAAATGTTGGACCTACTATCATCCAATCTATGATGCTTTTTTCGAGGGGGCCTAATTACAGGTTGGAGTAGGGATTGCAAAGCCCTTGCCTTGTCTCTCCTACATTTTTTTATCCTAGAGAAATTATATTTAGAGATCAAGTAAGTTATTTTTCGTTACTCAATGTATATCGACCATAGGTTGATAGAAATACATATTAGGAAGGCTTGGCTAATGCAAGACCCTTCGCGGATTAATTCAACATTGCAAGGGAAGACTTAAATTTCACTTTGGGTTTACCGGAAGTATGGAGATCGAGGTTGCGATTGGACCCGGCATATATTTATTTCTCTCTCTCTTTATCATAAATAATCATGTGTTAGACATGAGAAGACCGAGATAACTCCAACTTGGTCAAATGAGCACTAGAGGGGATGGAGGTTTCTAAGTGTCTAGACCATTTTCTAATCTCATAATAGTTTATGAATTTTGGTCTCTTATTTAAATCTATGGTGGGGATTGGAGGTATCACTTATCATCAACTAATTATATTTTAGATATTGGAAAAGTAAAGCCCTAAAAGGATTCCATTTCACTTTCTCCCCTCATGGCTTGAGGAGGACGAGTATCATTCATTGGTGGTTGGCTTCAGGAGACACTTGAGGCCCTTTTCTTCGTTATCCTGTATAGAGCGTTTTGCTAGGAATTTGGCCGCAGTCAATAAATCTTCTAAGGAATGGGCCAAGGAATTTCATAAAAGGAAAAATTCAAGGCTAATTGAGGTTAAGCAAAGGATAGACGAAACCATCTTTTCAATGAACTCAAATTCTAATCGAGAGTTCAACAGGAGATGATGAAATCCCTTGAGGCAGAGAAGAGAAGTATGCCCTGTTGCTAGAAGAAGAGGAAAAATGGCAATTGAAAAGCTGGAAATTTTGGTTATCCTTGGGGAACAACAACACTCACTTCTTTCGTAACTATGAAAATGGCATGAAATAGACCAATACCATCTGGAGCATTGTAAGCCCATAAGGCAAACCCTTGGTCTCTTTTAGGTAAAAAGCAGAGGAAGGAGTTAGATATTTCCAAAATCTATTTTTGACTCCTCTAAGGTGTCTTATCTAGGAGATTCTTCAAGTTGTCTCTAAATTCCCTCGGGTTATTAATGAGGAGATGAGGGATTCCTTATATGATGAAGTATTTGAGCAAGAAATCTGTGCAACGTTATCTTTAATGCAGAGAGGTAAGAGTCCTGGCCCCGACAGATTCCTATTGCAATTTTATCTAGGATTTTATGATATATTAAAAGAGGACCTAGCTAAGGATGTGAAGGAATCTTAGTCCTCAAGCAAATTGCTGGCCTTATTCAAATCATCTTTTCTCTACCTCATTTTAAAGTCCCAGGAAGGCTCCTCATTTATGGACAACAAGCCTATTTCCTCTTGCAATTTGATTTATAAACTTAATTCCAAAATTATAGCAGGTCAAATCAAATTTGTCCTCAACTCATTCATTTTAGAAGAATAGTTTGGCTTTCTTCATTGCGAAAATATCCACAACATGGTTATAGTTGCATAAGAAGTCTTACACTCAGTCAAGAAGGCCAACTTAAAGGTAGTTATTTTGAATCTTGATCTATATAAAGTGTATGACAAGGTAAAATGGAATTTTCTATGACTGGTTATCATTTAGTTAGGTTTTGAAATTAATTTTACCAATTGGATTATGGGGTGCTGTCAAAATGCGTCATATATGGTTAATCAATGACTCTCCATCTTCATTTTTCTCTGCCTCTAGAGGCATCTATCAAGGATGTTGCCTTTTGACCCTAATTTTAATTGGTTATGGCTAAGACATTTAGCTAACTGATGGTTGAATTGTGGGAAAGGGGTTTCTTTAAAGGATTAAAATTTATGACTCAATAGTTATTTCCTACTTTTTGTTTGTGGATGATCTGTTGGCATGCTCCACTGGAAACTGTAGGGACCTATTTTCTCTAAAAATTTATTTGGACCTATTTTGCAGAGTAATAAGCATGGAGGTTGATGGATTTAAATATTGCATCATTATTAATGGCATGTCCAAAGGATCTATGGCATGCATTTAGGAAATTTTCCCATTCCCTATCAAATTTCTAGATGAGGGCATGCAATACCTAGGATTCATTTGAAACCAAATAGTTATTGCAAAGAAAATTGATTGTGGATGATTATAAAAGTGGAAGGGAACATCCAACAACGGTCAAATCAATTCTTATCAAAGGGTGGACGTTTGGTACTAGTAAAGCTTGTGTTGGAAATCATTCTAGTATACTATAACTATATTGTAGCAATAACTAAAGGAATCCTCAACTAGGTTCGGAGTGCATTCCTAAGATTCATTTGGACAAACTCTAGTAATAAAAAAGTCTTCATCCTAGCCATAGGGTCCTGAATCTTGGTTTCGAAGGAGCTTGGAGGATGGGGGCTTAAGGAGATTCATATATTTGCTAAATATTTGGGAGCCAAGAATTTATGGAGTCTTATTAGGGAACCGTCCCTATGGTTCAAAGTCATGCAATCCAAGTACTTCTTAGGAATGTCAATAGTATATTGGTTCAGAGTTCCTAAAAAATCCACCACATGTTCGATCATTTGGAATTCCTTAGTAAAGGTTTTTCCTTTGGTTGGTCATTGGTTGGCTTGGCGAGTAGGGAATGCAGATTCGTCGGGCTTGGTAGTGATCCCTGGCATGGTGCATGCAACAATTATAGGCTCTTTGCTCACCAAATGCAGGAATTAGGGCATATGAAAATTCTTACATTGGTTTTCGCCGCCACTCAGCTCCCATAGGTCAAAGGTTGTGATGGTTGGAAGTTGGGTAGGGACTTGGGTTTGTCTGATGAGCTTGCAACAAAATGCGAGTCAATCTCCTATTTGAATCTTAGTTTTGTCTTCGTGAAGATAAAGATGATTCAGTATGTTGATCTAAGAACCCCTATCAAAAAACTTTATAATGAAGCTTGGCTATAATTCTTGGTTCAAAAAATATTTCCTGACACTAGATCTTAGTGGTGGAAGGTCCCCTTGAAGGTTAGAGCACCAATTGAATTGAAAAATTGTTCATGGTTAAAATTTTAAAACTCCTCACTTGGGACAAGCTCCAAATAATGGGATGGTGCAAGCCTAGTCGATGACCCGTATGTAAGAACTAGGAGGAGTCACATTATCACATTTTTATGCATTGTATTTATATTAATCATGTGTGCAGAGAGTTATGGGCTAATCTGAAGCTAAACTATAGGTGGGTGGGTCCTTCCCTATTAGATGTGTGCAAAATTTAGTGGTAGATAAAGTGGTTGTGGCCTTCTTGGGCTTTCCTTGTCTATTAATTTCACATGTATGGGATGCTTGTAATCAAAGCTTGTTTCAGGAGAAATTCGTTCCTTCCAAGGTATGTGCAACAAAAATAGTGGCAATGGCACAAGAATTCAAATAAGATCCCAAACAACCTTGTCCTAGGAATTCGATTATGCCAAAGATTAAATTCAGTTACCCATGGGGTTTTTTTGATGATGTTATCTAAGGAAATCTGCCTTGATGTGGGTTGGGGTGTTCCCCTATCTCAGTCAATCTCATTCAATCCGTTGTAGATATGCTTTGAGAAGAGGCTCAAAAACTTGGAAAAATTTGTAGCCTTGTGGATTTTGCTATAATTGGCCAAGGAAAAGGGGTTTTGTGCCTTCAGGTGATGGGAGATTTGAAGCTTGTGATGGGTTGGGAAAATCAAAAGGTTGAGGTGAGCATTCTTGGCATAGAGTCCCTACTCTCTGATATATATGAGGTTTCTAACTCCTTTGACCTTATTTCCTTCTATCATATTCTTCATGAACTGAATTCCCAAGTTAACTCTGTGTCTAAAGAAGCTCTTGAACTTCTTGTAGGGTCTATTAATTATCATGTTTGTAGGGCAAACCTCTCTTTCTAGAAATGATGCTCACTTTTTTATGTTATATTTTGTTCCCTACTTAAGGGAATATTTTGCTAGTTAGTTAAGTCAAAAACCATATGGATCTAGAAGACATAATCTTGATGAAAACACTGAAGTATTATATAGTTTGTTACAGGAAGTACAAACAACAAATGTAGATATTTTTTTCTCATAAATATATATGATTTTCCCTTGTGATTATTCTTTTTAATAAAAAACAAGATTTCCAAGAAGCTTTTTTCTAAGTTTGTGGTGGTGTGTGGTGTGTGTCTAATAATTATATATTATATATATATATTATATATATATAATATATATATATATATATATATATATAATATATATATATATTATATATATATATATAATATATTATATATTATATTATATATATTTATATATATATATATATATATATATATATAATATATCCATATATATTTTAGTTATTTATTTATTTATTTATATTTTTTTCTATGTGGTTCACAGATCGTGGATATTGGTAACACTACGTCCACGAAATATTTGTACCAGGAAAATCCACCTAAAGAGTTCACTTATTATTGACTCAACCACAAAGCTTGACCCCAAGGGTGTCGAGAGATTTTGTTTTTAAACAGAAATGACAAGTATTTGTATTAAGTCTGCGCCCAGATGCAACAAAGTATGTGATAAATAGTTACAATGAGCTGCTGAGTGTCGAATCTTTAGAAAAGTACAAAAGAGAGGATTCAAAATTCACATCTATGAGGCTTCTACCGATGTACATACTGCTAACCAAAATACAATAATAGATTTTACAATTATATATCATTTTGGGATTCAACTGCGTTAGGTAAGTCATTCACGTATGACCATTTCATCTATGAGGCTTCTACCGATGTACATACTGCTAACCAAAATACAATAATAGATTTTACAATCAGATATCATTTTGGGATTCAACTGCGTTAGGTAAGTCATTCACGTATGACCATTTCATCTATGAGGCTTCTACCAATGTACATACTGCTAACCAAAATACAATAATAGATTTTACAATTAGATATCATTTTGGGATTCAACTGTGTTAGGTAAGTCATTCACGTATGACCATTTCCATGAGAGGTAGTCGTAACTGACTAATTTCTCATGATTTTTGAATAGTTCACTTAGCACTCATTGCATCGGGTGATGCTCACAGGGGTGAAGAAGTGGGATTGAAACTAGTGAAATTTGGAGAACGAATCACATAGCATCAATCATCACTTCCGGGGCTTGCACCCGGTAACCAGGACTTCCCAGGAGGTCACCCATCCCAGATTTTACAATATTGACCAGACTTCCCAGGAGGTCACCCATCCAAGATTTTACAATATTGACCAGACAAAAATATAATTTTTCAAAAGGAAGTCATTGCTCTAACGGAGGATCAAGAGACATGTTATCAAACTAGGTGCTAGAGGCACTACTAGTTGAGCTATGTTGATCACAAGTCTTCTAATGAATTTGGCATGTTATTAATTGGATTCTAATTGCTCCAACTTCATCTTCCATCCTGCTAACTTGAACTTTCAAATTGTGCAATTATTTTTTCAAGAATAGGATGGTATCGAATAGTTACTAGATTTCATGACATATGTTCAAAATCAAAGATTTACTATTAGTTGGAGGGTGCAGGTAGTTAGGACAAGTATTCGGCCCTCTGAAGGGGACAGAGGGAGAATATTTGTGCTCCACAAGGGTGACTCAAAGTTTAGATCACAAATTAGAAGCGAGATTGAGGCCCAATTTATAGGACAATACGTAGAGCCCCGAGTTGAGGGCGAGGTGGGAGGAAGGTTGTAAATATCTAGATGCCAGAGACACACCCAACTGAGAAAGAGAAGTGACGAACCACAACAGAGAAACCAAACTCGACCCAATCCAACAATTCGTTAAAAAAATATAAGAACTAGAGGAATAGTTCCTTCAAAGTGTCCACAGATCTAATATTTCTAGAAGAATTCCGCTCGCCTCCCCCCCCCCCCCCCCCCCCCCTCCCACCCCACCTCCGCATTCATGGCTCCAAGAAATAAATAGAGAAGCATCAACCAATGGAGGATCCCTAAATACATCAATATATACCACATTTCTTCAAATACATAAAGACAAGAGAGAATGAGAATTGGTTGACACGCATTGGGCTTCTAATTGAAACAAATAGAGGAGATTTAGTGCTCCACTTAGTTGGATATCTCCCCCATTCAAGCTGGAATTATGTCCTTAATTTGAAGGGTGTCTTTGATACACCTCTAACCTAGAGACTCCATCTATTCTCTGAAGTAAGACTTTGACTCCTAGGCATATGGACTAAGTAGATTCCTTCACTCCAATTGAAATGAACCCATCTCTCTTGCCAATTGCAAGTTTTAGAGGCTTGAATGCCTTTGGTCATGCTTCCTCTCTGCATCTCAATCTTAATTCTTGTAGGTTCACACACAACAATAATCCCATCCAAATTGAATTTGATTAAACACTACCACCTTGTAGAATTTAATGGCACAAAGGCTATTAACATTCAGTATAATCTAGAAGCTTAAGGATCCACATGTTGAGTTTTGAGGGACATTGAAAGCATATTTCCAACAAGCCTGACTCTTGCCACCTCGTCCATAGTGTCCAATGATATGATCATGATTTTCACCTTTGAAATTCCAAGTTTATATGTATCAACGGCTTTATAAAACATTATTTTGGGAGGTTGGAATAATGCTCCCAAAGAAATTCTTCTAATGCCACTTACCAAATTGAGATATAAGACAATTAGAGAGTGCCTTATGGGATCATCTTCCATCCTAAATAACCATTGGCGACTAGTTGACCAGCCTCCAGGCAACAAGCAAGGTTGGCTTGCACATCTACTTCCTTGTTTTGACTCCTTAGGATGTGGAAGAAGGACTTATGAGGAAAATTTTCCAGTAAGCTGAGGATTCTGTTGAAAATAAGACTCAGTTGATTGTTCTTGGGGGGGATCTATTGTGAAGGTGATCAACGATGAGAAGGGAGTCGCCTAAGATAGTTATCTTAGAGGGGCTCATTGATTTTTCCAATTGAATCCTAATTAGGATTCCATACATTTCAGTCATGTGGATTCTCTGGGGAACAATAATAATAATACAGGGACTAGTATTATAGGGACCTAACATGCCCCTCCTTCAAAAAAGTGTTGTCTTCAATGCTTGAGTAATTATGAAATGCTTATGTATAAAATACTAATCCCCCCATGTAGAGTCTTCAACAAGTAAGTTCTTCCACTTGATGAGATACTTTGAAATTAATCATTTACGTAGTTGTTATATTCTTGTTTTTATGATTGGTTCAGGCTTCAATATGATTTTTCCTTCATCATCAAGTTTTGGAAGTATAGTTTGTACTGGGAGCTCGTCGCCTATAGCCTTATTTAAGCACAAAACATGAAAAATGGGGTGTACTCGCAAACATCTAGTCAACTCCAATTTGTATGCCATAGTATTAATGTTTTGCAACACCTTGTAAGGGACATAGTACTTGAGTGATGATTTATTATACTTCTTGGCTTGCTTGAGGGACATTTGTTTGTATGGTTGCAATTGTAAGAATACCCAATCAAAACTTCTTTCACTGCGATGTTGATTTGCTTGTTGTTTCATTCAATTTTGCGCTAAAGTTAGGTTATCCTTCAATACTTTGAGAACTTGTTGTTGATGCTCGATATGGTCTTCCACTGCTTGAACCTTTGAATTGTCTCTTAGAGACAATGTGATGAGTAGTGGATGATATCCATAAAGTGCCATAAAAGGGGTCATTTTGGTTGGTGTATGGAAGGAGGTGTTATACCATGATTCTACCAGAGGTAACCACTTGATCCATTACATTTATTTATTAGATACAAAGCAACGAAGATATCCTTCCAAACATTTTTCACTATCTTGGTTTGCCCATCAAATTGAGGTTGATAAGATGAACTATGAGCCAATTGAGTACCAATACAAGAAATTAATTTTTTCCAAAAATTTATAGTGAAAATGGGATCTTTTTCACTTACAATAATCTTTTAGTTTCCATGTACATTTTGAACTACTTCAACAAATGCAATAGCAATTGTACTAGCTTTGACAGAATGAGATAGTACACAAAAGTGTGCATACTTGTTAAGTCTATTAACCACCACCATAATGGCACTCTTTCCTTCAGACTTGGGTAGGTCTGTGATAAAATCCATTGATACCTCCTCCCAATGCCGACTTGGAATGGCTAATGGTTGTAATAGACCTGGGGTCTTAATTGTCTCGAATTTATTTTGTTGGAAAACCAAACATTCTGCCACAAACTTCTAAATATCATATTTAAGGCCATACCCAAAAAATCCTTCTTGGCCTTGTGGTAAGTTTTTAAAAATCATGAGTGCCCTCCTATAGGAGAGGTGCAATCCCAAAATAAACTTTTATTTGATTTTGGAGTTCTTGCATAGATATAAATTATCTTTGTGCCATAGTGAATCGTTTTTCCAGATAAATGTATCAAATGCACTGGAATCTTGTTGCAACTTTTGAATGAGTGTCCCGCACTTCTTTTTCATTCTTCCATTCATCCCTTACTTTAATTATCCACTTGGGTTGGATAATATAATTGGCATAGAGAAATGCCTCCACATCCTCATCCCTTCTTGAGAGTGCATCTACAACAACATTTTGCTTTCCTTTTTATTGATGATTTAAAAGTCACAACCCAACATCTTTGTGACCCATTTTTGTTGCTCTTCTGAAGACAATCTTTGTTCTAAGAAATATTTAAGATTACTATGGTTTTTTTTTTACCTTGAAGTGTCTTCCCATTAGGTAAGGGTGTCATTTCTTCAGGGCATGTAGTATTTCCAACATTTCCTTCTTCTAAGTAGGTTTGTGTAAATTCTTCCCTTGATTGGACGACTTTCAAAAGCAATGGGTCTTCCTTCTTGCATTAAAACAACACCAATGCCATTTCATGACGCATCACATTCCACAATAAAGGTTTTTGTGAAGTTTGGTGTAGCTAAGACCGAAGCTTGGCACATTGCCTCTTTAAGATGTTCAAAGGCCTTAGTTGCTTATGGAGTCCAAGAAAATGCATCTTTCTTTAGTAATGTTGTTAAAGGTGTTGTTATTTTCCCATAATTCTTAAAAAACTTTTGATAATACCCTATCAACCAAAGAAATCCTCAAAGATGATTTAAGGTTATTTGGATTGTTCATTCCTTGATGGCTTTAATTAGGGTCTACCTTAACACCCTCATGAGATATAATATGACCCAAATATTCCACATCATGTACCCTAGAGAAACATTTGGAGGGTTTTTCATATAATTGTTTCTCCTCCAATAGTTTAAGCACCCTGCCAACATTTTGAACATGATCTTTCCAAGACTTGTTGTAAATTAGTATATCATTAAAAAATACTAAGACAAATTTACTAAAGAAGGGTTTTAAAGTGGAATTTATCGAGCCTTGAAATGTGGAAGGTGCATTAGTAAGGCCAAAAGGCATAACCAAAAATTCATAATGACCTTCACAAGTTATGAATGTTGTTTTTAGAATGACTTCTGTTTTCATTCTAATTTGATGATGTCATAAATGAAGATCCAACTTGGTGAAGTACATTTCTCCATGTAATTCATCAATGATAGGAATGGGAAATTTATCTTTAATAGTGAGTTTGTTGAGCTCTCTATAATCCAGACACATATGCCATGATCCATCATTCTCGTGCACTAATACTACTAGAGAAGAGAACGAACTTTGGCTATGTTGAATTATACCTACCTCTAGCATTTCTGCAACCGTACGTTTAATTTCACTCTTTTTGCATAAGGATATTTGTAAGGTCCCATATTTGGAGGAATACTTCCTGGAATCAAGCGAATATCATGATCACGATCATGAATAGGTGGGATACCTTTGGGAGTCTTAAATACCATGGAATGATTGTTAAGGACTCTTTGGAGATCGGGAGAAATCGATGACTTCGATGTTTGAACATCTAGTGAGAATAATTGTGCAATTACCCTCATTATTTCTTCTTCAAAAGCTTTGTCATGCCATTAGAGCTTATTATGTTCCTGGGTTTCCCGGTTATATTCCTTAATCCAATTTCCTTTCATTCCCAAAAAAATTCAAGAAAAGTTCTTGAAAATTAAAAACTATTGTCACCAAATATTGCAACCATTAGACTCTCAATACAACATCAAAATCACCCATTTGAATGGAAAGCATTGGACTATTCAATAAAAATACCCCATGGTTAGATTGAAATTATGACACTTTACTCAGTAATTTATAGTTCCTCCATTTTCAACCATCACTTGACACTATGGTGCTAGATATAGAAATCAATTCAAATCCTTGATTATCTTACAATGAATAAAATAATGGGTAATACCCAAATCAATCAACACTATTACCTTTTTCTTCTTGATTTATCCTTCTATCTTAAGAGTTTGAGCAGTAATTTCCACCAATGTATTACAATATATGGTTGGATTTATTTATTCTTTTTCAACCCTTTGGGTTAGTTCCTAGTGTATGTCTTCTTCTTCTTATATTTCTTGTTCCTTTTCTTCCTCCTCTTCACAATCTATGTAAAATAATTTATTCTCAACACACTTATGACATGTAGTGTACTTGCTATCACAACTATAACAAATCCCTTTTGCTCTATTTTCCTCCAGTTGTTGTGTTGTCAACCTTGTGGGTTGTGGGAGGTTAGAAGAGGCTAAACTTCCATCTTTATAGTTGTGAGTGGTAGACCTCCTTGTTGCCATAATTTTTCTTTCAACATTTTTTGCCACCCCGAATGCATTCTCCAATGGGTTAGGTTCCCAAAGGCAAACCTTATGTTAAATGTTATCTTAAAGTCCCTATGAAAACATCAATCAGATGCTCCTCTGAAATATCAATTACCTCGATATTCACTTTTTGGAAGTTCTCATTGTGTTCCGATACTGCACCAATTTGTTTGAGATTTATCAATTGGCCAAAGAAGGTATTTCATTTTGTATCCTCATCATGTGTTATCAATTCATCCGTAAAAATTGTTCACGTGACAAGTGATTTATATCAAAGAACTGCTTTATCTGTAGTATCCATGTTATCGGATCCTTGCCATCAAAATTCCTCATATCGATCTTTGGAATGTGGTTGGCCTTCAACCCAAAGTTGGAATTTATAAAACCATGATTCACGTTCCTTTTGTTCTCATCATGAGTTTCATGAAATACCTTATCACCACTAGGAAGCATTTCTTATAACAACTTTGTCAAACCTCCTTTCAATCCTTCCATTTATGCTTTTAATCCATCCTTCAAACCTTCCATTTCCCTTTTTATCTTTTCTTCTAAACCATCCATCTTAACATTCATCCCTTCCAATTCATTTTTGGTTTCTCTTTGTGAGAGTGAAAATTGTTGCACTTCCCGCAATTTTGATATATCATGTTGCATTTCCTCTTCTTCATGCATCATAGTAGAGCTTTCTAAGGCTTAATGGGGCTAGATTTTTTTTTTTTTGGGAGGCATTTTGGAACCAATTAATGATATATATGCTTCATTATTCCCTTTGAACCACTTCAAACTGATTTTTCAAACAAAAGTTATGCAAATTTAAAAACACACACCTTTTAAGAGCTTGATTTTGAGCTTGTTGATGAGGTCGAACTTGAAACTGTTGTATCTTTGTGATTTTAGCCTCCCAATGTCTAAATTGTGTCCTCTGGTAGCCCTTTGTATCTTCTTTCCAACCAAAACAGTTAGAATAAGATTGGATTCTTCAAGATAAATTTATGTCAAATATCCCTGGATGACCTGATTATGGATTGGTTCAATAAAACGAACGTGTACGAGATGCCACGTGTCACTATTTTAACCTTTGGCCCTAAAAATCGTACTCAAAAAACTACAATTCGTGCACTTTCAGTTAATTTGTATGAAATTCAAATCCGATGCTCACAGAGAAAGTTATGACGATTTTCCTCGAGACACCTGTTTAAGGCTAAATTCTGGAGCATACAGAAACCTTAACTTCGTTGGAACATATCTCCAAAAATATAGCGAACCAAGGTATAAAATTGTAATCAAATGTTCATCAAGATTTTGCTACCATGTGGTAATAATTTCACGGTCTAAAGCTTCACAGGGAAAAAATAAAAGAAATTATATAATATTATATATATATATTATATATATATATATATATATATATATATTATATATATATATATTATATATATATATATAGAGTGAAAATTCCCGATGGACCTGTTTGAAGTAGCAAAACCCTAGATCAAGAACTCTAATACCAATGTTATGTACCAGATCAATATGAAAAAAAAAAAATAATATAATAATAATAAATATAAATAAAATAAAATAAAATAAATAAATAAATAGCTCAAAGACCAGATAATAAACCACTTTAAGGGGAGAAACACCCTTTACATCACATAATTGACCAATTATTGGATGATTCAAATGATAGGACCTTCTTGGTATATAAAGGAGTCTATAAGGTCATAATATAATTTGGGCCCACATAACAATAATAATGTAAGGGCACAACAATAACAATAACGAGCATTTATGGGGCACAATAATAATAATATAGGGGCCACACTAGTATTATAAGGACCTAACATTATTTGTCCTTTTGTCGAGACCCTAGGAGTACCTAATTCATAATTTCCTTCAGGATTCAAAATAATCCCTCTCCATCCTACCACCCCTGAGAGTGTTGATATAATTGAACCTGTGACATACATCTTAATAAATTGTTTGTCATATGATAAAATCAACGATTTTTTTTTTTTTATTTCAATTCAAAACCAAAATTTTAAATTATTTTAAAGCAGGATTGTATATTTTGTAAAATAAATATTTGTGAACCTTTGTTTATAAAATTTCTTGATAATGTTCATGTCCATTTACTATTCATTGCCCCAATTTTTATATGTGCTGAGATTGGCTTTATGTCATTGCACGTAGGACATGAAACCATTACATCGATTCAAAACTTTCTCTGAGTGTTATAATTTGTGAGAGAACTTGACCCACCTTAATGTCCTTTGGAGTTGTATCATAAATTCCTCTTAACTCTTTATCAACCAAGAGCCGAGAGGGATCAAATCTCTCAAAATGTAAATGTCATTTATTCTACTTCCTATTAAACCATAAAAGTCTCGTCTTAAGTAAAGCATGTGCTTGTGAACCTTTATTTATAAAATTTCCAGATAATGTTCATGCCCACTTACTATTAATTGCCCTAATTTTTTATATGTGCGGAGATTGTCTTTGTGTCCACATATTTGTTTTTAGCATGTAGAACTTGAAACCATTGCAGTGAATCAAAACTTTCTTTGAGGGTTCTACTTTGAAAGAAACTCGATCCATCATTTTGTCCCTTGGAGTTGTACCCTAGATCCATCTTAACTTTCAATCTATCAAGCACCTAAAGGAATCAAATCTCTAAAAAATGTAAACCTCATTTTGAGTGCAAAACTTGAGGAAATATTTGCACCTCGGGATATTTGATTCCTCTTTATGTTTGGTAGATCTGGAGTTAAGAGAGATATATGTTGATTCTTATAATATTATTTATATTTATATAAATTTCACATCTCTAATATTATTCAACCCTTTCAATACATGTACTTACATGTTTTTTATTTATTTTTTATGTGGTATACATAACATTTATGGTATATACTAAACTAGCCCACATGTATACTCAAGAGTTCACAAGGTTCGAAGCCAACACAACAGTATTCATAGGCACAAACCCATTACAACTAAGGCAATATAGCTCATACAATATTGTTGAGGCATTATAGCTCATCATGTCACTAGTGAGGATTTGAACCTCAGTGGGGAAGATAACAACTATTCCACCCAACCACACGTTTGACTACTACTGAAGAATTCACAAGGCTTGAAGCCAATACAAATTCATAGGCACGAAGCCATTACAACTAAGGCATTATAGATCATACAATATTCATAGGCATGAAGTCATTACATCAATAATTATCAAGACATTATAGCTCAACATGCACTAGCGAGGACTTGAGCCTCAGTGGGGAAGATAACAACCATTCCACCGAACCACACATTTGACCACTACCTCAAGGTGCCCCCATGGCTTAAGGGAAGCGCTCATGGAAATTGGACATTGCATAATGGTGAAAAATCCTTAGCTTTCCACCATTCTCAAGGTGCCCCCATGGCTTAAGGGAAGCCCTCATGGAAATTGAACATTGCATAATGGTGAAAAATCCTTAGTTTTCCACCATTGGATCCAATCCCTTTAAACACACACACAATTAAATATTTAAATATACATATTTTTAGTGATGTGTTTATTAATTAAATTAATTAAGTTTTTATATGTTTATTACATCATGTGTTTTGAAATATAAATTATTATGAATAATAAATAGATATATAACTTTTTAAAAAAAAGTTATTGTAAACATAATTTATTTTGTAAGCTTGACAGGACTACATCTTCATCATGTCCAATATATCACCCCAATCGGGGTGGGGAATTGAACCAGTGACTTCACATCAAGGAATGCCTTAAAAGAGCACCCGATCACCATCTATCCAAGACCCCGTTGACATAAATATTAAAATTTTATATGTATAGTAATTAAATTTAAATATGAAATTTTAAAATATAATGGCTATAGCCAATATGATTTATTATTATTTAAATTTATATGCTCAAATGAATTTTAATTATATTTTTATTTCCTAAGACTTGATAAACTATAATGGTATTAGTAAGTGGCCAACCTCCAGCTAGATGACTTGTATTTATTGGCTTGGTAGTAGTGTTGCGGATTATGTGATATCTAATATCCATGTTCTCAACCGTATTAAAAATTTTGACCTCTTAAATGACCATGAATCTGAATCATGCCGTTGACCTCTAACCTTAACTCTAAACCTTGACATTCACACCAATCACATGTAAGATAATTGTGAAAGTAAAAGGGACATTCGTTTTGACAGAAGTAAAATGGATCTCTTCTTGAAGGATTTAACTAAGGATTTAGATCGCTTAATGTATAATGATAACATTGATCACATCTACCACAATCTTACTACTGCCCATTCCATCACCATTAACAAGTTCTCTACTGAATTGTTTTATAAATAAAATAATACAACCTCCAATCCTCGGTATGATAATGATTGTAAAACTGCGAGGAAAGCAACTAGAGGTGCTCCCAATGAAACCAAAAAGCTTGAAAATTTATGTACCAAGCTCTCACTAAAAGGAATAAATATCTTATATAAATAGAAGGCAATAACATCTTCTTCAACTTTCTAAATTTGAGCCCAAAAAGTTTTCAAGGAATATTCTTATTTGTAAAACAAAACAAAATAATTCGGTCCCCTTAAAGAATTGGGATATTTATCTTAAGAATATTTATGTTTTCCTTAATGGCATGGACACCATCTTGAACACTCATACGGAGGAGGATATTTTCTCCTTAGAAGAAATTGAGTCTGGGATTAAGAAACTCACTAATGGGAAAGCTAGGGATATTGAAGGCTACAAAATTGAAATTCTCAAAATGTGAAGGTATATCCTCACCCCTTATATTCACAAACTCCTCAATCTGGTAGTGAAACAAGGCTTTCCTAAGCCTTGTACACAAAGACTTATTGTGCCTATCTTTAAAAGTGGGGATAAAAATGTTCCCTCCAATTGCAGGACCATTATGGTTGGCCATATTTTAGCCAGGTTGTATGGACTCATTTTGGAAAAGAAGATTAGCCTTTGGCTTGGAAGCCATTGTAAAACAACTAAATGGGAAGTTGGATTTAAGAGATTATCACTCAACTACATATCGTATTGTTACTCTTATGGTCAATGCAAAGGAATGCCATAATTATAAGACCAATCTCTTATGTTGTTTTGTTGACTTTAGAAAAAATTCGACATCGTTCCACGAGATAAGTTATGGAAGAGACTAGAAGAGATAATGGTCCTTCCGGAGTTCAGGGTTGTTGTGACTAGGCTATATGAGAACGTTATTGCCAAGTTCATGACCATCAAAGGTTTGTCAAAAGAAGTGCCTTGCAATATCAGAGTTAAGCAATGATGTCACTTATCCCCTACACTTTTTGGCATTTACATTGATAAGCCAAAAGAGTGTTTGGAAGCTACAAGATGTGATGGCCTCAGGGTCACTGGTATGGTTTTTACTCTTCTCCTTTATGCTGACAATATAGTTCTTTTAGCTAGGAGCCATGACGATCTTGATAGACAACTTAGAATCATCGACGGTAAATGCTCCAAGATGGGTATGATTGTTAATGCTGACAAGACTAAAGTCATGATAATTAAATCAAGGAAGATCAACTAGGACAATTCATTTATGATAGTGATTACTTAGATAAAGTTTATTCCTACAAATATTTGGGAGTCAACATTCATCACCAACTCAATTGGAATTATAGCAGTGATAAAAGGATAATTAGAGGTTGGAAAGCTTATTATGGGCTTGAAATCAATTTTAAGTCAACAAATCTCCAGGCATGAAGTAAAAAAAAAAAAAATCCTCTTTCAGACTCTTATCAGCCCTATTATTTTATAAGGATGTGAGGTTTAGGGCTGTAGTATATCTAGATAATCATGGAGGAAGATTGAGTTGATCCAAAATCAATTTATAACCTACAACCTCAATATTAAAGGGAATAATCGCTACCATATTCTCTTGATTGAATCTAGTCTTTCTCCCATTGAAAGCATGCATATGATTAGGTATTTCATGTATGAGAAGAATCTATACAACAAAAAAGCCGAGAGATATCCTAAAATTGCTTCTAACTCAAGCCAAAACCCCTACCTCTGGCTCAAGCGAGGGTGGCATAAGGATGCTTAGTCTTGGGTAGACCATTAGGGGGTAAAAGAGGAGATCATCTTAAATAATAAGGATAATAATAAAAATATTATTACTTCCAAATTTAAGGATAAGTTGTGGGACAATAAACAGTTAGACGAAAAAAGGAAGCTAAGATATTATAAGGAGGCGATCAACCCCAATCTTAAAAACCATGATTATGTATTTGACTTGACCAATGCTTAGAAGAAATGAACATTACCAATATAAGAACTAATTCTCATGAGCTTCATAGTGAAATTGGTCGTTGGTCTATCCCGGGATGCCTTGGGACTAAAGAGTTTGTCACCTTTGTGATACTAAGAGGGTCAAAGATGAGAAACACTTTCTCTTATATTTCCCAGCTCTTACTCACAACCACTCTCATTTTCCAAATATTTACCACACTGCCAACCTTCTTGACTTGCCAAATCAACACAACTACGATGATCTAGGAACACTTTTCTCCATTTTTTTTATCATAGAAATAAAATGTTAGAGCATCTCAATTAATCTCTTACTTTCATAGGGTCTGATAGACCATATTGGTCTTAGCAGATGTTAATCATCATCATCATCATAATATTTATAAATGTTTATCAATTATATGTTTTGAGATGTGAATTTTAAGTTGACATTTAAATGTTTACAACCAAGTATGATGAAAATGTTGTAGATTCATAAATGATTGTAAACATTTAAATGTTGGCTCCAATATGGAGCAAATGTTGTAGTCTCCATAAATGATTGTAAACATTTAAATGTGGACTCAATATGAGAAAGTTGTTGTAGTGTCCATAGAACAAAACATTCAATAAAAAAAATAATAATAATAAAACATATTGTTGACTCAATTAAAAAAGTAATAGAAAATAAAAATAATAAAATCAATTCAATTTTTTGTAATTTTGTTTTTATTAATAAGATTACAAACAATTTTTTCCAAATAAAAATCATAATTTGTATATCACATTAAGATATATTTAAATAATAAGGATTCATTTTTGCAACAATAATAAATAATAACAAATTTTTTAACCATAATATTACAAAACATATGATAAACATATAAAATTAATAATTTAATTAATAAATTTATATCAAAACTAAAAAAATTTCTAAATATAGAAATGTGAAACATATATAATATAAATAATATCGATAAATTAAGATTAATTTGAACATATAAATTAAAACAATTCTTTATATTTATAATCATTATATTTCAAAACTTCATTTTAAATAAACATATAAAAAATCAATATTTACAATATGTTTTATTTATATATATATATATATATATATATATATATATCATGCCTATCACATCAAAAAATTAGATTAAAATATTATAAAACATATCAAAAGAAATATGACATATATATGTATTTTCAAGTATTATTGGGGTTTTGATCAAATTAGAAATGTGGATTGAAATCAAATATCTTCATGTGTCAAACCTTTTTCCATGCAAAATTTTAAGGATGAAAGTTTATCTTAAAGTTTGGAATCCTTGATGAATCTTATTAATATGCAAATTGTAAATTGTTTGGCTATTTTTTTGTATTTTGATTTCTAATGATTTTATATTACTTTGTATAAAATTTTGGCGATTTTTAAGGTAAAATAATTTAATACTATAAAATTTGGGTGAATCATTTTTAGAAAAAAATGGAAATTGGTGAATCTTTTTTTGGGAAAAAGAATGGAAAATTAATCCACCTACAAATATTAGCCTCTAGAATTTTCTCTACCTTTTTCTAAGTACAAAATTTAAGGATATTTTTGCACCTCTACAAATTTGACTCCTATAGGCATTTGGTAGATCCAAAATTCCGTGTAATATTTGAAATAGAGATGTGAAGTTTACATTAAGATTTCCATTTGTGATTTTATCATTTTATCATTGTCACGAGGAATCTATGCATAGTATTTTATCATTGTTAAGATTGGTATGGAGTTATGAGATGGATCGAGAGGAATCAAAATCTCTCATGGTACAAACCTTTCATATACTTGATTTGTCTCATGCTAGATCGAGAGTTAAGATGGATTTATGCTGGTTACAATTGTTAATAAAAGAAACATAAAAAATAAAATATTTAACTCACACAATGCATAAGATTTAGCTAAAAAAATTAACTCATGCTTTGGGGATTAGTAGATTTTTATTACAACTACAATGAAAAACATATTACATTCCATTCTCTTCTTATGTATTTTTCACCCCCTTCTTTTTACTCATGTCCTAATAAAAAAAGGTTTCATTAAAAATACCATTGGTTACAAATAGTACAACTTTGACTTGTTTGGTCTCACACTTAACGATCTACCACTTGAGACCAAATAGAAGCTTGAGTGAATATTTTTGACATTGTTTTTCTCTTCTTGCTACTAACCCTTTCCCGAGCTTGCATTACTCCAACCAAGGTTCTACAAAGCTCTTGTTTATCCTTCAACAAGATCTTCATTGACATATAAGCTGGATTTTCTGTAGTGTGTATTTTCTCTAGTTGTAGCAACCCATCATCTAACACTTCAGGAATCAATGGTATTGAACATTAATGTGCTTTGTCTTGGAATGATATGCTAGGTTTTTTCTAAATGAATGATGCTTTGACTATCATAATGCAATACATATCTATTTTGTTTTATTCCTAGCTCTCCTAAAGTTTGTTGCATCCACAACATCTCTTTGCAAGCTTTTGTGGTAGCTAGGATCACAGAGCATCGAGAGAAGTAATGGCATGGACAAGAGAAAAAATAAATATTGAGTGATATGGAGTGAAGGAGCCAATGTGTTTGAGTTGTGAAATTGTGTCATAGGCATATGTATTCCCTTAAGAAGTTGTAAGACCTGATGTTCAAGCATACATGTTGTGCAAGAGCATATATTGTTGTAAGGCCTTAAGAGTTTGTTGAGGCATACATGTAATGCAATGGCACATGGAGTCATGAAGTTGTGGAATGGACCACTTGGAGAGGTACTAGGGTGGTAGGTCAACTAGTGTTCTCACTTAATAGGGGAATGTGAAAAATTAGGTGAGATAGTTGTTGAACTATGTACATCGAAATATATCCTAGATAACTCACGAATACAGTGGCTAGTTACACATGTAATCTAGTATATGGATTTTTTTTTTATATGGACTTCAACATAAAATGATTAAGAGTGAAGTTTAAGGGGGGGATTATTAGGGTGGTTCAGGTAAACTTGACTATGTCAAGTTACCGGTGGTTTTCAGGCTCTAGGTTTATGACCACCTATGGATTTGCCCATGATATTTGTGTTTAATGTAGCCTATTTATAGGTTAAAAAAAACTCCATGATTATTCGTCTGGCGAATATGATCAAGCAATGGTGTCTTTAGACACTACCACTTATCTCAGTGCTCTATGATCCTAACAACAACCACAACTTCTCCCCATATTGAGCCGATACTTAAATGTTTATACTCATTCACGGACACTGCGACATCTCCCCCATGCTAGACATGAAACAATTTCACTAATTCAAAACTTTCTTTGAGGGTTCTAATTTGAAAGAGAACTTGACCCATCTTCTTAGTCCCTAAATAAGCAAGAATTTAGCAATCCATTTTTTTGTTGACCGCTAATAGTCTAGCATTGACTAATGTAATTTATAATGTTTAACTTTGAAAAATAATTCATTTTTTTCAATATTATTAAAGAAACTATTTTTCAAACATTTGATCGGACCATAACTTGAAGGTCTTATTGCAGCCTTTGCACAAGATAATGCCATGTGGATAACTGCCTTACATAGCCATAATTTATGGATGTTGTTACATTAGAAATTGCCCCTAAAGGTGCAAAGATACACTAAAGGAATTGGACATGCTTCTGATGTCAGTGCAAAAATGTTGTAGCAAAGGAAAGATAACAACCTAAAGGGTGGAGGATGGAGGGGAGGAAATGTGTTCAGGCTTGCAATAGTCTGACACTTGTGTTGATGCCTGCATGACAAATGTTGCTCGAACCACCTGGCTAAATCATTTTTTTCCAATCATAAGACTATGTCAAAATCTTGCATACATATTATATCCAATCTAACGCAAGGTAATGAGGAGAAACATTACCATAGGTCCTCGTGGGAACTAGCACACAAAAAATGTAATTGCATAGGGGAAAAGACTAATGTTAGTGTGTGTTGATAACGAGATTAAATAAAGAGCATCTTTCACTGGAGTGACCTTCAAATTCCATGATATTCTATAATCAATATAAAGAAGGGGGTTTGTTTCAGAATTTTAGCTATCTCCTTTTAAAAAATTCAAATTAATTTGGAACCATTTTTCTAGGGTCATTAATTCCAGTTTTAAATTTAAATTTAAATTTTGACTAGCAAAGATTTGTTGGAATTGCAAATTTATGTGATGTAGTTTACACAATCCAAGTGTCCAAGTAAACTTTCAAGGCATTATATCCATTTATGCATTCAAAAATACAGTTTTAAAAATGAAAAGTTACACATGTTATATGCATATATAGAACCAATATAGATCCATTTTAAAGAGGATTAAATCTCTTGAGGTGCATTCCTTTTTTCAAGTTTTGCACTCTAAAAGAGGACCCATAGGCTATCTTTAGCCTTGTGGAAGTTAAAATTTTATTTCTTTCTTTCTCATATTTCCATAAGTAATTACGGTTGCCTTTGCAGAGTTCATGCAAGTCCCACAATAACAAGTGACCATGTAAGTTAACCATAGTTAAGAATTCTTTATGCCAATGATGGCCATTCCTAAACAAAAAAGTACCCATTAACGTCTTAAGTTGAACACGATTTAAGGTGGGACTTTATCATAATTAGTTAAAGTAATTTTGTGTGGGGGTTATCTTAAGAATCCCCAAAGCCGAAATTTCTATACAAACTTGACCAAAAAATTAGATATTTTCTATTGTATAAAAAAAATTAGTCAGCTTATGATCTAACTGTAAATTGGTTGAAAAAAATCAAAATTAAGCCCATTAATTTTTCAAGTAAACATTTTATATCATTCTACTTTTAAAAAATCCCTTAAACACCTAAAGGAAATATTTTAAAATACAGAATTTAATGTAAACCTTATCATATTTATTAATATGCTAGCATCAAGAATAATGTAAAATGCCATGCCAAAAATAGTTTATTTAAATCAAATTTAATTTAAGGTGTTTGTTCCCCACTACATCATAAGTATCATGGATTTTGAACATGAAGCTCCATAACCACATTCTAAAAATCAATATATTTAATTTTTAGTTATGATATATACACTTATCAAAATCAACCTATGTAAAACCCTTGTACCTTGCCTAGTTCCAAGATGAAGATAATTCATTATATTATAATAAAATAAGAACTTTTTTCGTGTAAAAGTTTTGATGACTTCGGTAATTGATTTGTTGCATGATTTTCAATGTCATATTGTAGTGATTCATGTTTATTTCTTATTTCTTAGTAATTTAAACATGTAATATAATTGTCAAAAGTAAGGTTATCAAGTTTTTTATTAATATAAAAATTTAAATGTGATTTTTTTAAATAATGCTAATTAAAAGTGAATTTGATTAACATAAATTTTTTATAAATAACTTTAAAAATAATTATATTTAAAAAATAAAATAATTATGATAAATTCTTTTAAATGGAAATATTTAATTTAAATGAAAGTGAGTTATTTAATTGATGTGATAATTTTTCCATCACTTGAATGTTAAAATTGTTAATAATTTTGTTATTATGCTTTACTTTTCTTTAATAATGAGTGAGTAAACATTTTCCCCATTTTTAATTTGAAATGATAACACTCCTCATGCTTGATTTGAAGAAGTACTTAGTAAGTATATGATATGCATTTATAGTTTGGAAAATTTTCACATTATTGAATTGATTATTTTACATATATTTGTTTTGCATGTGGAATGCAGTTATTATAAGTCTAAATTTCTTGTAACAAAGTATAAATATAAAGGAGAGAAATTTAATATATATATATATATATATTATATATATAATATATATATATATATTATATATATATATATAAAACAGCGGTTAAGAGTATGTGTTTCTTTTGTAAATTGTTATTTTTTTTTTGGTAAATCAAGATTCTATTCATTCTTCCAAAAAGAGGTACAACGGTAGCAAAATGCAGGTAGTTTCACCTCGACCAAGTTTGTTGACTACTGCGATCAGCATATGACAAAGAAACAGAAAAACATTTAAAGGCACAATCCACAACTTAAGAGGCCAAAAGCACCAGTAAACACATAAAACAAGTAAAACACCTATAACCATGCTAGTCATCAGAAGTGATGGAGGATGGGTTATCCGGAGCTATTCTCGGAGGAGGAAGAGGACGGAAGGAGAATTGAATGTGCTCTTCGAAGTGGGTCATCCAAGCCTCCAACTTCTCTACTTTCTCATATAAGATATTCTGGCCTCTCCAGACCACCACTACGCGCTCTTGGACAACACTGGTGCGCCCCAAGGTGATACATTGGGTCTGACGTATCCTTTGTCCAACATTCCCCTCAATTGTAACTTTAACTCGACCAGCTCAGGTGTGCTCATCCTGTAAGGTGCTTTTGATGTTGGAGCTGCCCTTAGCACTAACTCAATAGAAAATTCTACCTCTTTGTGAGGTGGAAACTCTGTAATGTCCTCAGGTAATACATCCTGAAACTGCTACAAAATTGGGTACTCGCTTAACACATCTGCATCCTCAACCTCCTTACCCTTGTCACTGAAAATGTGTACTGCAAACATCACACAACCTTATCTACAACTACGCTTAGCCTGCATAGTGGTAACCATCCTCACTAATGTAGGCTTCTTCTTTCCCTACAAGGTTCTCTTTCCCCACTATCATCCACACACTCAATGGCCCTGTCAAAGCAATCCACTTTGGTTCTGTGAAGGTGTAATCAATCCATACCCATAAGCATACTATATGATCCCAATGGCAATACATTTAAATGTGATGTTGTAGGCATACCATCTAACTCAAATGTGCAAGCTCTTACCCAATGGTGAACTTGCTTCTTTATACCTATAGCCAATTGTACCAACCAAGATTCTGCATGCACTTCTTTTCTCAAATCACACTTATCCACCAGGTCAGGATTAATATAACTATAGTTAGATCTAGGATTAATCAAGATAGAAACAACTTGATCAAAAAGCTTAATGTCCATCTCAATGATCGATGCCTGATGATCTACTTTCCTGATGTCCACAACTGCATAGATATGAGGAATGTTATGACCAACATCACCAACTGTATGTGCCTCTTGAGCACTATAGATCTGGGGTCTACCACTACTCTGATACTATAGGCAATCCCTCTTACGATGATCCTTACCACATATCCAATATTGCAATGGTTCCCTACCACTGCGTCTAGTTTGCTACTCTCCATGTTCCTTCTTAGTTGTATCAAATATCTTGTAAGGAACTACATTATCTTTCTCACTTGCATCTTTAGGTTTTCCTCGATTTGGTGGCCATTTTACTTTAGCTTTGTCATTTCTCTTCAATTCATGTTTCAGCTCAACTTTGCTCTTCAACTGTTCACAATAGCACTTCAACTTTCGAATTACCTTCTCCAACGATCTAGGCTCATCGAACTCAATCTGGTTTTTGTATGCAACTGACAATCCACTAATGAATCTCTAAACCTTGGCCTTCTCCACTCTGAGGTAAGGAACATATCTCAGCAGCTCCAAAAATCTGCTAGTATACTCCTCATATGTCGTAGAACCCATCTACAACTCATAAAAATCCATAGCTCTATCATCATAATACATCTCAGACAAGTACTTCTTCCTCAAGATCCTTTCAAAAGCATGCCAAATCAAATCATCCTCATGTATGTCCTTGACATTATTCACGTCTTCCCACCAAATATCTGCTTTACCTTTGAGATTGAAAAGGGTTATCCTTACTTTCATGTTTTCTGAGTAGCCATGCAATCTAAATAATTTCCTCATGCCAAGCAACCAAGCTTCTGCATCTTGCGATTTCTTCATCTCTCCAACTAAGGTAGGTGGATTTTCCTTCTTGAACTCATCCGACAAGTATCCCCTATCATCCCTCCTGTACGGATGATAATGATGATGATCATGATTTCTATCAAAACGAGAACTAGAGTAATACTTGCATCTGTCACCCATCCTATCTTTAGTGTCCAACATCCTGCCATCTCTGATAGTATTTGACCTATGTTTGCTATGAGACTTGCTTCCATATGCTCCATTAGTTTTGTCCTCATGTCCATCGCTGATCCGAAGAGGTGCCTGTCACTGCAAATCTGACAAACTCTGAAGTAATATCGCATTCACCTCTGCTTGTTTCTCTTGTGCCTGCATGATTTTGTCATTGTCTGCTTTGCAACTCCTTATTTCTTCCTCCAAGCTTCTAAATGTGTCTGCCAAGTCAGAAGAGTGCCCCACACCACGTTTCCCATCTGATTCATAGGGAGATTCTGTGTAGTCTACCACCTTGCTAGCCATGTGATCTCTTTCCTGCAGGGCATATTATGTTAGCTAAACCAAATCACCATAAATCAACGCACCTTAGCATAACTCAGGGAGGATACCTTATATGCAAGATCATCAAATCAACGTGATGTGTGTACAACATAACCATACTAACATATAGACATATAACAATAAGTGCATCAATGCATAACCATCATACTAGCAAGGGTTCAATAATCAATGCAAGGCCATATCAAAAATGCATGTTATGACTTCATGCATGACAACAACCATTACTTCAGTATACACATTGCCTCTTGCTACTATCCACCTGCATAAGCAATGTCTAATCAACTACACATATGCATAACCACATGTACTCTAACATAACCGATCAATGCTTGTTATTAACCTATAATATTGATGCATGTAATCAAATAACCAAGAATGCAACCCAACATCCAAGGATGTAATCAAGCTACATGTAATTGTGTAAATAGTCATATACTCATGATGATACATTCCATAAAACCGACATCAAGTTCCTCATGATAAACTTACTACTACCATGATCAATAGGATAAGTGCAAAAAGCACATGGAACACAAGTGTAAAAGCCACACATGCAACTGACATGCAAGCATGACCAACACATTCACCCATATCTATAGCACTATATATGATCCAATACCAATCTATGGTATCAAATATGACCCAAAGAGAGCGCAACCCGATTTGATACTGATCTGTAACATCCTCTCCCAGGTCTACCCAAAGTAACCATGCTAACTAGGGTAAACATGAAGAGAGATGCTACTACAATCAGATTCGACCTCCTATGTAACCTTAAGGAAGTGGAATGGACGGAACATCACATACAGTCTGTTGCCACTCACTGCATTGTGGGCTTCAATTGGTCAAGGTTGCCCAAGAGCAGTGAAGTTTGGAGTGACTTTCCTAGGCCAAAGAAGATCTCAAAGCTTGATCAAATCCCCTCTAGTGCCTAGTGCTTAGAAAGAGCTTTCCAATGGTATAAAGAAGTCCGAAAAATGAGTCATGGATCATAAGTTAGAACATGTTGAATATTGCCTTGGAAAGCCTTGAAAATCAAGAAAATGGCTAAGTATGAGGGTAATCCTAAATCCCACATCCTGCATCCTAGCGACCCCATAGTCCCACAGCTCGGCATGTCGATGGATCGGCGAGTTCTAAACTTAAAAGACCTTGCGGGGTGATTATGCGATATAATGTAACATCGTCGTGGGAGGGCAGAAAAGAGTTAACAAAGGTAAGCATGGAAAAACCAAGGTGGGTGGCTCCCTTTCTCTCTCCTCCACATAGTGCAATCCCGCATCCCTATGACCTCGTAGTCTTGCAGCTCGGTAGATCGACCGGTTCTAAACTTAAAAGACCTTGTAGGGGTTGATTCTGCGATATAATGTAACATCGACGGGGTAGGGCTTAAAAGAGTTAAAAAAGGTAAGCATGGAAAAAGCAAGGCAGGTGACTCCCTTTCCCTCTACTCCATGTGGTGCAATCCCGCATCCTGCATCTCGGCAAACCCACAGTCTCGCAGCTCAGCATATCAGTGGATCGGCGGGTTCTAAACTTAAAAGACCTTGCAGGGTCAATTTCGCAGTATAATGTAACATCACCGGGGGAGAGCCAAAAAGAGTTAACAAAGGAAAGCATGAAAAAACCAAGGCAGGTGGCCCCCTTTCTCTCTCCTCCACGTGGCAATACGGAGGGTGATGTGGCCATACGGGGGACATGTGTCACCTAGTTTCAGTGTTTGTCACCTAGTTTCAGTATTTTCACGGGTGAAATGGGGCCATTTCTGAGTGCCACGTGTCACCACTCATAGGGTGACACGTGACAGTGATGACGTCACCCCGCAGATCGACAGTCGCAACGGTTAAGGGGATAAGCTAAAGGTAAAGTGGCTTGTGATTGAGATATGAGGGAAACCCTCCCAAATACGATATGTTTAGTGATTTTTCTTTCCAGACTATCATTACATGATATGGTAAAGGTAAAGGGTCCCCCTCTCCTATAGTGCGATTGTGATGTAGGCCCGATCTCGCAGATCATCGATCGCAAGTTCTTACACATAATTTTGTCACTGTCCCTGCACTCCCTGTTCCACGATCCTGGAAGACCTCTACAGTGAATCCTACATTCTTTCCCATCATGAAGAAACTCCCATCATGTCCCTCTTCAAGAGCAGAACAATTCCCTTTTGCCTCATTTCCAAAGAATTTTCCTTTTACCTTAGTTTACAATACCAACACTACTGACTAGTTTCCTCGTGTTAATTTATAGAGATTAAAACCAAGACTAGTGCCATACGGCACTACTGAGCCTTTTCTCAATCGCGCCAATCCTCTTTTGGTAAGTTTTTTAAATATGGAGTCGAAGCTTCCAAGTCTAGAAGCTTCGTAACGGAAGTCTGGTAAATGGTTGGGTTAGATGGAGTCGAGGAAGTCAGTTTGGGATCCTTTCCCCTATTAGGATGGAACCAACCCAAGAGATAAAGCCTTCTCCCATGATAAGAGGAACCGTCTCCCCTCTATCCAAGCTATATAAACCCCTTCTTTTACAAGCTTCACTAGTTTTAGTATTGGTATTTTAAGAGCTTGAATAATCAACAAGACATCTATATCTTGTAGCTTTCTAGTGTATGTTAGAGGGAGAATAGTGTGTTTGGTTTGGTTTGAGACTAAAGGGAAGAGGCCTTAAAACTTCCATTGTTGGGGCTATCCATGAGATGCTAGCAAAAGTGTCGGAACCCGGATACATTGGAGGAGACCAGCAATGTCAAGGCATTGGTTGTAATCTCTTTCTAAATTTATATGAATACAACTATTAATTGTTTTCCTACATTGATGTGTTATGTTACATTCGATGGCTTAATGTTCCTTGACCTATTAAGTAGGTTGAATACAATATTGTATGTTATCACGTTTTTTGTTGTTGTTTGTTTGCTTGTTTCAGGTATTCGAAGGAAGGAAACGAAAGATAGCTGGAGTAAGGAAGCAGGATCATCACCAAGTGGAATAGTGTTCTAAGAGATAGGCCCTCTTATTTGATTCTAGACTAAGGAAGTTTTCCATAGATTGTTTGTTTGTGGCTAAACTTGCTCTCTCGGGCTAGAGGAATTGTTTGTTTCCGCACCAAGAATTTACCTGCACCACAAATTGACGACTCCACTGACGAACTAATACTTTTGTTTGATTGATTATCATTTTATGGTTTTGTGTGAACTTTTTCTAGTGTCACCATTTCTCTTTAGTGTTCTCTGCATTGCCTGGTTTACTGCTCTGAGCCTGAAATTTACAGTGGCAAGTTTGGTTTTAGCCTTTGAAATTTTTTATTTTTTTCCTTAAATCCTCAGTCAGCACATTTATTTTTCTGACAGTGGCATCGATCAGCGCAAGTTTCTCAAAAATAGTCACGTCAACCCCCTCCTGGCGCTTTTTGTCTGTTACGCAGTTGCACCGATTTCTGTAGGTGAAGATCAAGGTTTCCCCTAGATCATAACCATTGTGTCTTGCTCTTTTGATTTCTATCTTGTAGCTTATTTTGCTTGTGTTCTCCCTAACTCGAAAGCTCTATTAGCTTGGTTTATATGCTCGTTTGGTTTGCCCTTTCTTCACTTGGTTTCTTGAGTTCTTGGATGGTTTGTAGCCCTAGGGCATCTAGGTCGTCATTCATTCACCTGTTTGTGTGCTCAGCAAGTCAAGTTGATAGTTAAGTTGCTCCTTGCATTTTGTTTGTTAGTCTTTTTGTTGCCTTGATTTCCATTTAACAAGTTTGAAAAGTTTTGTTTCTTGATTGAGCGTCTCTTTTCGGGCATAGATCACATTGCTCATCTTGTTTTTGGTTGAGTATTTTCATCATTAGTATGGAAGGAAATCTCTTTTGTGCTTTGCATTTGCTTGAGGTTGATTGTTTTGAAAAAAAAATCATCGTAGTGTTTGTGAAAGATTTGTTTTCTCATTTCATTGAAAAATACATCATTCTAGTTCACTGAATCAATATGTTACATTAGTTAGCATCATTGAAGACTAGAGGTGCATCGTTATTTGCATTGGAAAAGAAATGAATTCTCTTTACTAGTGAAAGGACTGCTTGAAGCGCGTTCAATAGGAAAGATAGGAATTAGAAAGAGTTTTTCATCATTTTGTTTTCAAAAGGCAAAATAGTGAAAAGGGCATTATGCTTTCAATTGCTTGTTGTTGCATTAAGTGTGTTTTCTACTCTCATTAGTGTAAACAATTCATCGAATTGAAAGGGTCTTGTCTCATTTAGCTACATATAGGAGTTTTTTGAGTCACATAGATAAGGCCTGAACACTAAGACATAATTTCAAGGTAAACTCTAAAATGTATTCAATTAACCTAAGGCACATTTGAAATCTAACGATCACATTTATAAAGTCTAGGCTAGAGACGTGTTCCAACGTCTTTAAACCTAGCAGCTATCGTTCGCTTCGACACTAAACAACGCTAGTACAGACTTATGCTTCTCGTATCATCACGTGTATAAAGGGGGACCCCACTAGGTTGCAATCCTTTATCCATAGGAAGCTGAGTCTACCACCTTGTAAACGTGATGCACCGAACACAGCGTTTAGGGAGATTGCCTACCTGTACTTCTCGGTTCATCGAGAGGTATTCTGCAGTTCACGGTTACCTGGTAATCCTTTTTGCCTAGATCATCCTGAGTAGTCATTTTGATCTTTTTGACTCCCAAAATATAAATTATCATCCAAGTGCTTGTCCTTTTGAGCTCGTTTCAAATCGAAAGTGATAGAGTCACCTTTGCTTCTTTCTCGACTCTTAAAACATGAAAGAGCACCAGTTTGTTTATGCGCCTTAAAAAATTGTTTTCCATGATCATATAACATTCATGTTAGTCTTTTTCTAGACCACATCGTGAGTATACCTTTAAATACATTTTAAAGCCTTGAAATCAATCTCTCTCTTCTGGTTAATTGAGACAAAATCGTCATGGTTGAACAATCAGGTTCACCTAGTTCCTCTTCCTCTCCTCTGTCTAAAATATTGTCTCAGGAGCCTTTTCCCGAATTGCCATAGTCACTTGAGGACTAAGGCATTGAACTTGGAATTGTTCTGAGCATTCAACCTTTGTCATCTTGACCTCCCCCTCCCTCGGATACTGGGTCACTTTCTGAAATTGGCCTAGAATCTCCAAATAATTCTATCGAGACTCCCAAAAGTCTGCCGACTTCTGAAGGTTAGCTTGGACTGGTTTTTTTATCCTCCAAATCCTTTGTTCGATCCTATTGTAATATCACTGCAGCGTCCATATAGTCCATACGATAAGCTAGGTATTCCTTTGGAATTATCCCCTCGAATATCTGCAGTAGTCTGTCATCGCCTGTTTTCACCCATGGAATGAGAAGGCGAGATCCCAGTCTCCTCTCCAAGTCACTCGGAGGTTTCCACTCCACGCACAGTTGAGGAGTAGGAATATCATTTCCCTCCTGAAGGTTTCCCTTACATGGGAAGCATTTCGACCAATGTTCATGTAGAGTTACCGTGTAATTACATGACTTTAGCTCAGTTGGTTTCAGGTACACCTACTGCCTCATCGCTATATCACAACCCTATCTGGGCACCTGACGATATGCCTACCTCAGGTGTGTTCATTCAGAACCTGACCTCCCAACCGATGGTGCATTCTATAGTTACTTCAATTCCAGTGCAACCCACCGTTCTGAATCGTCTTGTTTCGTCAGTCCAAGTAACCCGTCTGGTTCAACCTAGGGGAAAAGTTTGAATGTTTCTATGATGTCTGGCACAACCAATGTGAGTGGCTCACAATTTCACATGTTTGGAATGAACCAACCCTCTTCAGGTGCCATTCTAAACCCTGTTGGTCCTACTGGATCGAGTAATGTCCAGTACCAACAGATGAACCCTATTGGTCCATCTGGGTCAAGTAACATCGAGTACCAATAGCTTAATATGGCTCAGGTTTAGTACCAACCTCCTTATGTTCCATATGGTTCACAAGCGATGGTTAATCCGCCCTACATCCCTCGGCCTGGACCTTACGTTCAACCTGGTCCATCTACCACGTCCAGTGGATATGCCCAGATACAGTTCGGGAACTATTCAAGTACCCTTGCAGCAATAAGGACAACTTCTGCAGCAGTAAGGGCAACCTTCGTTGCAGCAAGGGCCATCCATGCAGAAGCAAGGGCAGATAATGTTGCAGCAAGGATAACCGCAACAACTGCAGGGGCAACCCTCACAATCGTTGCAACAAACCATGCAGCTGCAATCCTCCCAGCCTATGCCTTCGCAAGGTCAACCTCTGGAGCCACAGGGATAGCCATTATAGCTGCAAGGTCAACTCTCGCAACAACAAGGTCAACCCAGGCAGCAGCAACCCTTATACTCATATCAGCAGGGTCAACCTTTGCAAGGGTAGGGTTAGGGTCAAGTCCTCTAGCAGCAGGCACAAAATTCTTATGTCGAAGGGAAGCAAGTGCAAAATCCTTATGTCCAAGGACAACATGTCCAAAACCCTTTTGTCCAGGGGCAGTAGGTTCAAAACCCTTATGCTCAGGGACATCAGGTGCCAAATCCATATGTCCAAGGCTAGCAGGATCAATAACCTTTTAAATCTGTATGTTGGATATCAGCAGCTTATGATTGGACAGTTTCAAGACTTTCAAGGTCATAATCCTCCCTACGGGCAAGGTAACCTATAATGGGGGCAAAATCAAATGCCATATGGAAAAGACCCTCCACTATGGGGACAAAATCCTTACCAGTAGGGATGGGTCCCGCAAGTTGGGTCCCCTTATCGACCTCAAATGCCTTTCAATACCCAATTCTCATTCTTGACTACACTAGAATTTTCATATGTGTCTAGACTCACGGCTGACCCAATTCTTCATTCCCAATACTGGCCTCTAGTCTCATCCAAGATCTAAAGTGATTGTTCGAAGTTTGAAGGAAAAGCGAAAGAGGATCCACAAGCCCATGTGATGACATATCACCTCTAGTGCTCCTCGAATTCCTACATTGATGATTCCATTCGTCTTCAGCTTTTCCAACAAACACTTACAAGAGTTGCAGCCAAGTGGTATTTCGAGCTAGCTCGAAATACCTATCATGACTTTAACACTCGCGCCATGGCCTTTCTCACACATTTCCAGTTGTTGGTTCGCTATGAAACTAGCACCCATCTGCTAACGTCGCTCAAGCAAGACACTGCGACCCATGTCTCTGATCACATCCATGAATGGAGACGTAGGCATCGCCTGATTAAGTTTGAGATTGTTGATCAGTTTTTGACCGAGTGGTTCACCAAATCATTTGTTAAAAAAATTGCTAAGGACATTGCTATGGGTGGATGTGTCACTGAGGCACAAGCCATCGCGCATGCCCAGTATCTAAACCTCATTTATTCACAATCTGGCACGTTATATGATGTCTTACCTGATGTGCCTAGACCGTCATCTGATCTGACAACGTCTATGGCTCTGGCTACACCTCCCGTTAATGGAGTAATTGGTTCAGTGACTCAAACCCCTACAAAATATTCTTCCAAACAGAAATCGATCTTCAAATCGCTTCCAATGATTCCTCTCGCAATTCATCAAGCCCTGGTAAAACCTCAAAGGTTCATGTTGTCCAGTCTACTGTAGCATACAAATCCTCTAAACGTAAGAAGAAAGGCAAGGGTAAAGTCGATGCCCCGAAACAGGGCCCTCCTAAGTCATCTGTTGGTGATGCTTCCCAATGGAAGCCCAAATATTCATGCCTCATTTTTGAGGAGGATCATTGTACTAAGGATTGTCCTAAACAATCTGAAGTTAGTCATTTTCTCACAGGGACCCCAGCTATCCTGAAAGAGCCCTTTCCGTCCCAGTGGACCCAAATGGTAGACCAGCCTCAGTCATCTGCTTCCACAGTTCACAAGTTTTCATAATGAATACATTGATTAACGTGGCTACCAGGTCAAAATATTATCAAACTCTTACCTCGTCAGCAGGGAAAGAGAAAGAAGGTACCCCTTCCTCTTCTTACCCATCCAATTCTGGTCCTCTCCATATAGAGTGACCTAATCTTGATTCTGTCATTCACCTTCTCGAGATGTGCTACGAAATTCCTCGTACAATCCAAATGCTCGAGCCGCTCAACATTATAACATTTTTGAATATTTGGCTCAAGCGCCATCAACTATGTCTGCTCTTGAGGTCCTTCAAAGTTGTCCTTCTCAATGGAAATCATTATTGTCGGCTATTGGAGGTATTGATCCAACTAACTCTAATCACATTTGTTTTGACCTGGAAAACCATGTTTTTTGTTTACCTCATCAGATTGCTTTTCTCATTTAGGTGATCATAAATGAGAAAACCATTCATAGGACCATCATCGATGAAGGTGCTGCTACCCGCATCATGTCTGTCACGTGTTGGAAGGCAATTAGTTCTCCTACTCTGAATGATCCCCTAACACTTTGGAATCTTTTGACGGATGCAATTCACGACCATTCGGTGTCCTTCCCAACCTTGCCATTACTTTAGAGGGCAAGAAACTACATGTCAAAGTAGAGATCGTTAACACTAATCTTAACTATAATCTTCTACTCAGACGGAGCTGGACCCATGCCATGCATGCTATAACTTCCTCCCTTTTCCGTATGATTCATTTTCCTCATCAAGGGAAGATAGTCACAGTTGACCAATTGTCCTTATTTGCCTCTTCCTCCTCGGATGGCAATGTTCCTTATGTTAAGAACATTGGTGCTCCTTATGAGAGTGTGGGGGGAGTAATCTTTAAATATCTTGCCTTAATGGGTATTTTTCCACTCCCGCCCCCTCATGTTGCCTTTGTCAACATGATTTCGATCAAGTTTGATCCTTGAATGAGTATTTTTCTACTCCCACCCCCTCATGTTGCCTATGTCAACATCATTTCGATCAAGTATGATCATTGGGTGATTCCCTCACCTGATATTGTTCATAAATGGGGTGAGGTTATGTCACTAAGTCCTACTAAAATTAATTATGTGGACATTGTTTCAGCTTCACCTATGATATCCTCTTATTTCTTTGTTTCAAGAACATCTCCCGATGTGTATTCTCCATCCCCATGGCTTGGTTCTTTGAAATCTCCTAATCCCTTAGCCGAGACTTTTCTTTTTGACGAGAGTATCATGGAATTAATGCCTCTAGAGGAAGTACCTTGGAACGACACTCATCATCATTCCTCTTTCTTTTTTAACATGTTGATGCAACCCGAGGTCTTCATCGACATCAGCTTTCATTATCACACGTTAGGATTCATGCAGTGCCTTGGTTTCCATTTGACCCTATTGGTGGATTCCTCGCCTCTGTATCAGCTTTCATTATTGGTTGGTTCAAAGGGTTTCTATCGTGCGCTAGCTACATCTTGCGTATGCTGGAAACGTGCTTCGGTTGGGTTACTACATCTTTTTTGTTTGATTCCTTACACATTATTGGCCTACGGGTTACACTCGTGCTAGATTAATGAAGAATGCCTTAATGCCTTCCTTCTAGCGGATATTTTACCATCGGCTATAGCTCATTTGCTACAGGACAAAGATCTAGAGTCCATTTGGTAGTACCTTGGGGTTTGCAATCATCAGTGGAAGATTCCTTCTTTATCGATAGTCGGAAACCATCATTGTCCCCTGATTGATAGATTCTTCCAGGTGTTCAACTTTATCTCATTTATTTGCACTGGGTACCTTGACTCCCATTATCATTATCAGTGAGTAGTCTCATGTTTATTAATGGTATACGTCAATGATTGGTAATCAAACGATTTCTCACGTGGTCTAACTCAGATCATTTATTCCCATTGTGTAGAAATGTACCACGGCGGTCGGTGAAGACCTCGAGTTTCATCAACATGTTTTGGTTACTTGTCAGTTGCTCCTGTTGCTACTAGTTGACACCATACACCTTATATGTTGCAATTCTTCACAGCGACATCTTATATGTTGGCATCCGAGTTGCGATGTAGTATCATTTTATTCCATAATGTTCATTTGGTACTATTGGGATCAGTTTTTGACATCAATGATAAGCTCCATCTTTCAACAGCATTAATTGTCTTCTTATATGTGATATCCATACATGTACTTTTTTCTATCATGATTAGATGATCCATCATGAACTTTCAGTTCTTTATACTTGTACATATTGGATCTGTCTGTACTTGATACGTGAACATGCTTTACTTTTTATGAGCATGGGTATGCCCGCCTCAGACAACAGTTTCTTTCTGATCTCTTTTGATGGTTTGGGAGGTTGAATTATGGTGAAGTCCTTCTCAGTCTCAACAAGATTCTTTCCATACACTTAATACATTTTGGCCATCATGTACCCCTTCTGACCTCATATATTAGGGGGCATTTGTTATAACACCATTTACCACCCTTGGTATTTGTGATACTTGGTTTATGGGCTAGGGCAACCCCTCCTTCCACACTTGGTCCAAATATATTAAAAACAATGTTTTATTCCCTGTATGCTACTTTTCCCTCAGATAAAAGCGTGTACAAGTGGGTTAGTCAATACCCAACCCGTGTATATGTGTTAAAACACTTTAAAAAATAAATTTCCTTAATTATGGGCGGAGTTCACAGTTTTTACCTATTGATTACCTCCTATTTCCCATGGCCCAATTGTTTCCCAATTGTTTCCCAACTAAAAAACTAATTGGGAGAAGTATAAATAGACTTCTATGGGAAGGCCTAAAGGAGGAGAAGAGATAGAGTTATTATACTGAAATTATCCCTGACTGATTCTGATGAATCCCTGTGCCTTATGCACTTCCCCAAGCTTCAGGAAACCCTTGTTTCATTGATTATAGATATTCTCGCTCTTGCTTGAGATATCATGGTGTTGGTTATGGAAGAAGATTTTTGAAGGCTGGGATAGGACGAATCTGGAGAACAGTTCTGCTTGGAGCCGGAAGAAGAAGACTCGGGTGAATTCTCTCCATGTTATTTATAGCTCACCACAATAAAAGAAATGTTGTCTTGTTTCCAAAATTAACTTTGTTTATGCATCAAATTATGTTGTAATTCATATATGAATGTTGTTTTGATGTATGACCAATCATTTGTTTATATGATATAAAGTCAAATTTCGTGAATATGCTTTACTTCTATATTGTTATGTATGTTCGAATTGAATGATTTTCAGGTCTAAAGAACATCGGAAGTTGCAGAGGGTCTGAACCCTACGGGACCTACTAACGAAGGAAATTTGGGTACGGTCGCTCTTACATAGTTTGATTATATAAGCATTTTAACTGAGTTGTATGAGTGTTTCTTATTATAATTGTCTTCTTCTCTGTTGGGGTTCTAACCCAAAGCCCTAGGGTACTTATTCCCAAAACACATGTCTATGTGTCTTGAGAAGTTCTCTTCTTCGTTGCATATTAACATGTTAGTTTCTCCTGACATTGTCAAGATCTTTCAACCAACAACACCTTTATCTCTTCATAGATTCAGGTTTTTTCTCCCTCCCCGATATTTTACCGATTGCCCATTATTGCAATGGGGTTGTCATCTTATGAATCGTAACCCTCCCTCGCCTAGGGGGCATGGGGGAACAACCTTGTATGAGTTCTACTATATTATTTGTCCAAGTCAATGCTTACTCATCATGTCAACGGTAAAACTCCGGTTTTCATCTGTGTTGCTTGATTACCCAAGTTCGAACATGGACTCCCTCAAAAAGTACTATGCCTAGGTCATCTTGCATGGCTACTTTTGTACAGTAGTGTGTTATTCATTTTTGTGCAGTGTGGTTTGGTGTGTTGTTTAGCAAGTAGATTTTCTGCTTATTATGTTTCTACCTGCTTTGCAAATGTCTATGTCTCCTCGCATTGGTTTCATTGATGGTGCTTGTCATAGTACCCAGAATCTATCATCCATGGCATGGGCCATTTATGACCCCCACGGTGAGTTGATTGATCTTCAAGGTATTTGTTTAGGTCGAACAACTAATAACATTGCTGAGTATAGCGCAGTTATCGAATTGTTGTCAAAATCTATCGCTCTTGACATCAGGGAATTAGTTGTCAACCTTGATTCACAACTTGTTGTTCTTCAACTCAATGGGAAATATTCTGTTAGAAACCCTCAAATATTGAGAATGTATCTACGTATTCGTCTATTGGAGAGAAATTTTGATTACATTACATATCATCATATTCCTAGACATATGAATACACGGACAAATGCATTAGCTAATTATGTGTTGGATAAACATTTTCAAAATATGTGAAAATAAAAAACACAATAGTTGTACCATAGTAAGCAAGGAAATATATATATATATATATATATCTATATATATATATATAATATATATATATATATATATATATATATATATTATATATATATATATATATATATATATATTATATATATAATATATATTATATTATATATATTATATGTATGTATATTTATGTCTATAAAAAATAATATGTGTGCTCAATTACATTCGTGCCTCATAGGCCTAAAAAACGTGGAATGCTAGACCTATGAACTAATCGACATGGTGCTCATGGTAGCACGTAACTGCTCATACTACATAAGTCAGTAGTCGACGAATTCGGTCTGATAACCCCACTATGTGCCTCCAAAACTGGTGTGGGATGTCACCCAAATTGGCATACTCTGGGATACCGTGGGTCAATCCCTTGGGGTTCCACGTGATCTCCTCCTCATTATCACTTCCTTCTTGATAGGGAGTGATATCAAATTGCTGAGCAACACGCCTGGCAATCGGGAACATCCCGGCAAGACACTCTGGTCCCACATTTGCATTTACAAAATCGAAATGTCATGAATGCATGTATTTCAAAAACAATAAAAAATTAAAATTAAAATTGTTTGTTTTTACCTCCATCATCATAATCTTCTCCCTCTAGGAGCGGCATATCTGGATCGCCGTGGAAGTCGGTACTGCTATACGGTCAATCCTCTACTACGATCCGTTGTCGTCGTAGCCACAAGAAGAAGGTGAGCTTATAATACATCTGTTGGCCCCTGGTAATCCTAGGCATCGATGCACTCCAATGGACCATCTGTGGGTCTCGTGGCAATGGCAGTTCCACCTCAGCAAAGGGTAGTGAAATAGCAAGATACGCTCCAGAAAGGTCACTAAAATAGAACCATAGTGGAACTACTTCAGATTTCCCACCTTGGCTTTAGATAGTTGGTGCTTCATGTTTACCTTCATGGCTTTCGCCGAGTTGAAGATAGACGACGTTGTACAGTTGATAGCATACTGAAAGTTCGACTTGTTGGACTCATGTTGTGCTTGAGCCCCAACCACTCTGTTGATGGTCAACAACAGCACTTTCAGCACAAGATCTTGAACACTCATGATCTCTATCTTGCCGCTCTTTGATTTTAGTGCTTTCGGGCAGTGTTCTGCGGGCAACATGTTCACACTTGCCCCAATAGGCCTGGACCCATACAGATTCACTGGTTCCCCTCTTCGAGATAGTCCTATGATGAAATAAATGTCGGAAGTTTCCAACTCCAGTTCTTGATCATAGATCATAAAAACTTCCCGATTGACATCCCAGACTCTAATCAGATACCGTAGCAATTTGGGTTGATCCTGCAGACCTGGTGTGAGGAAGAATTTGAGGAGCTCACAGTTCCTTAGAGCATTCAAGAAATTTTGGTCTGCCATTGATTTTGTGTCAATGTCCTCATGCTCTTGTTCCTTCCAATCCACCATTTTTCGTGATTTTTTCCCCTGCAAAAACCATAAAATCAAGTCAATACTCTTTCTTGGCTAATGAAATTTGGGCAAAACATGAAAATTTGATGTTCACGGTGTCCACGTGACTGTTTTAAAAATGGTAGCATTGATGGCACACTTGACAATGTTCATAACCCCCAATCGGCGTGATTTCATAGCCGAAAATCGCACCGACTGAGGGAGATTTTTTGTTTGCTAAAACCTCAAGAAATCCAAAAAAAAAAGGTTAAAAAGCGGAAAAATGAAGCTAAAGGTCTTGGCTCCTACCCGCAAATGACAAATCGATGAATGGCCTCCCAAATCTCCCGCAATATGCTCCTGGAAATCTAGGCACAAATGGGTGAAAAGTTCTTCACACAAGGTAAAATGGTAAAATGGTAAAAAATAATTACTTTTTCCTCCTTTTATTCATTTTTCATGAGATATTAGGGTTTTAAATGTATTTTTGACCTAGTTTTGCCTCAGAAATTGGATAATGCATTTACCTTTTATGCAACAATAGGTGACGAATTACTGATGATGGTACTGGAGTTGCATTTAAGCTCTTTTCTCGACTCGTAAAACTACAATGAAAATATCACCAAGTATTTTTCCCTTTTTGACTTGTAAAAGAGAATAAAAATAGAGGGTCTGCTTTCAAGCTATTGTCCAACTCTTTAAACATGAAAAGATTGTCGAGTTATTGTCATTTTGAACTCGTTAAGGGCTGCGAAATGTTGTTTACCCAATACACATTTACCCCTTTTTCGGGCTGGGATAAACTATATATGAAAAAAGGTACTCCTTGACTAAAATGGTCAAGAGGTTCTCTCAAGTATCGTTTTCTACCTTTTCAGGCTAGAGAGACACAAATGTACGAAAAAGGACCGTGTGGAGTTTTAATTTCTGTGTCTTTTTCAAACTCTCTAAATGTGAAAAAGATATCGAGTTATGCCTTTGTCAGACTCGTTAAAACATTAAACAACATTGGATTTGTCACCATGATGGACATGAGTTTATCCTTCCTAGGGCTCATTAAACTTACTAGGTCAGATTCGTTTGAAGGATGAACTTACAGTGCAAGAACATGCTATCCTCTTCAAGTTTGCGATAAAAAATAATTGGAGTGAAATGGGAAATTATATCAGTTGTGTCTGCAACTCACTCTTGAACATGACACTTTTTGCTTCGTGTCGGGTTGGGATATCCTCCTTTTTATCGTTGACCTTCCTGGGTTGGGCCGTTCATTTTTTCCTTCCATTTGATCTCTGCCATGTCATCATGACTACCGATCCTATGGATCCAAAAGCTGCCAAACTCTGGAGTCATGTCGCATATATGTTCAAGAGTTAGTCCTTCTGCAGTTATAGCTACTCATGATTCTCTGTATCATCTGAAATCATTTGCATCCCTTTGTCTCGTGTCGATGATGTGGGATACATCATGGCCCTCCTTTGACACGGTTTCTTCCTGTCGACTTCATCTCATTATCCAGGAAGCTGGCCAAGAGACTCCCTTCCAGTACCTTAGGGCTCGCATGCCCTAATGGCAAGTTCTTTGCACTCGACGACAAGTTCACATCATTGGCTTTCAATTGGGTGATTTCACGAGTGTTCGTCTTCAATTCCTTTATTCACATTCTGTGAACTATGCTGCTAGTACCTTGAGAGCCATTGTCATTATTGGTGGTTTCTCTCACGCTTGTTAACGATTCACATCATTGATCGATAATCAAGCATGTTTGACTTCAACACATTCATTCACATGTTAGAATTTGTACTTTGATCGAGTCATGTTGGAGCGCAAGACCCTAGGCTAAAATTACACAAGTCCGGGTTGTGAGGTGATGTGACATGATCATGTTGATATACATGTCTCTTTCAAATGGATGGCTGCAAGCATACCTTGATTTCGATATGATCCTCTCTACTGGATGGTTGTGCCCATGCCTTGGATCCATTTACATGCTTATTCTTTGGATGGTTGCGTCCATACCACAATTCATGTATCATTTGTTAGAGTTTTCAGTGATGTATATGTATCTATGCATTCTTGTAGGTTTTCCGATGACAAACTCCGGTTCCCCGCATCTACTTGTAAAGCATTTCACCCCTCACTCTAGTTCGGCTTTCTTGCTTTAGGGGGCATCTGTTACACAACATCTTGTCACTATCCCTGCACTCCCCATTGCATGATCCTGGAGGACCTCTACAATTAACCCTACATGCTTTCCCATCATGAAGAAACTCTCATCATGTCCCTCTTCATGAGCAAAACAATTCACTTTTGCATCATTTCCCAAGAATCTTCCTTTTACCCTATTTTACAAGACCGGCGCTACTACCAGTTTTCTCCTCGCGCTGATTTGTAGAGATTAAAACTAGGACTATCATCGTACGACGTTACTGAGCTACCCCGATCCTCTTTTGGCAAGTTTTTTAAATATGGAGTTGAAGCTTCCAGGTCTAGAAGCTTCGTAACAGAAGTCTGGTAAATGGTTGGGTTGGATGGAGATGAGAAAATCAATTTGGGCTCCTTTCCCCTATTAGGATGGAACCAGCCCAAGAGATAAATCCTTCTCCCATGATAAGAGGAACCATATCCCTTATATCCAAGCTATATAAACCCCTCCTTTTACAAGCTTCACTGGTTTCAGTATTGGTATTTTTTGAGCTTGAATAATCAACAAGACATTTATAGCTTGTAGCTTTCTAGTGTATGTTTGAGGGAGAAGAGTGTGTTTCATTTGGTTTGAGACTAAAGGGAAGAGGCCTTAAAACTTCCATTGTTGGGGCTATCCATGAGATGCTAGCAGAAGTGTGGGAACCTGGATACGCTGGAGGAGACCGACAATGTCAAGGCATTGGTTGTAGTCTCTTTCTGAATTTATATGAATACAGCGATTGATTGATTTCCTACATTGATGTGTTATCTTAAATTCAATGTCTTAATGTTCCTAGACATGTTAAGTAGGTTAAATACAATATTGTATGCTATCACGTTTTTTGTTGTTATTTGTTTGCTTGTTTCAGGTATTTGAAGGAAGGACACGAAAGGTAGCTGGAGTAAGGAAGCAGGATTATCACCAAGCGGAATAGCGTTATAAGAGGTAGGCCCTCCTATTTGATTCTATCCTAAGGAACTTTTCCATAGATTGTTTGTTTGTGGCTAGACCCGCTCTCTCGGGCTATAGGAATTGTTTGTGTACGCACTGAGAATTTACCTGCACCACACAAGTGTCTAGGGAAGAAGCTTAAGGCACAAGTTCGGTAAAGTGCCGATATGCGGGATTTTGCGATACAAAGGAAGAGGCTCCTAGACATGGGTCTGAAGGCCTTAGTTCCTGAGGGCTAAGCCCCTGGTTCCATCCCCCAGTCATATTAGGAAAGCCACGTGAAGGGCTATAATAAAATGGGGGCTAAAGGGGAAATAAAAATTGCTCGTTTCACCTATTTTAGAAGAAAAAGGCCTGCACTTGAGAGATTGCACTATACATTGTAATGCATATCACCCACCATGTCAAGGCACCGATAGTGCACGACAAAAGTTTAAAGGGCGTGATGGGTCGACAACTATGGTTTTAAGAGGAACAAGTGGTGCAGTCAAAGCACGAGATCGGCTGATCCAGAAGAAGCCTACTATGACACGGGCCGGGGAGCCAGCGCTAAATGAATTAAAGGCAGAAAAGACAGAGGTGGGTGAAGTAGTGCAGGAAGCCGTACCTTAGGTGGAGAAGCTCCTGCAGCAAAGACGATCATAGGATGGGCAGGGATATCTTTGTATATTTTACATCTTATGTTTATTTATTTATTGTACTCTAAACATGCCTCATTTCAATGAGGCTTTTAATTCTGTAACGTTTTAGGTATCAGAGCCATCTCTTACTAAGACAACCAGTCGACCTGATAATTGAGACTAGGCTAGAGATATTTTTTTGTAATGAATGTTCTTGCTCCCCTCTCTAGATAAATAGGGGAAAGCAAGACTTCAGTATGTGTTCCCTTTGTCAAACTCATTTTTATGTTCATGCTTCTTCCCCGAATTCATGCAATTATAGTTGCTAGAAATATTTCAATCTCCCTCATGGATTCATTAGTATATACATGTTAATGCAAATGCATGTAACTGTTTCACAGATTCATTTGTCTCAACATCGTTTGTGAATATCCCTGTGTGGACTATTGAAATTATATCTTTAAATCTGCAACACATGAATCATAGCTTTCAGCTCCTCCTTCATTCATTATTTCTGCTTGTAACTCAAATAAGTATAGAAATCCTTAATGCCTCAAGCTCTATGTGTTAAGTGTAGAATGCTTGAAGCCTTATGCTCTATGTTATGAGTTGCCCCTTTTGTTTGTCCTCTCTCATCTACTCTGCAAAAGCTTATTAAGTTGTAAGACCTTCAAACACTCAGCCTCCACCATTTTTATGCATATTTCTAAGATATGAACCTGTGAGGAAGTACCAGAAATCCATGTTTTATTTCTTTGGATAAATGAACCAACACATTCCATTATATATATATATATATTATATATATATATATATATATTATAACATAAGTGATGTCTCCAATTTCCTGTAAATCAATTGAGACACACCAATTTAGATGTGCCCAGACACTGGCCTTGTAAGCAATACAAGGTTGTTTCTGGGAGATACAACATCTTTATGTGTCATTTCCAAGGATCTTATTGAAGGATTTTTCCTCCAGAATATGACAAATTGATCACCCTTCGTGTAGGTGGGCGAATTTTGTTCTGATTTCATTCTTATCACCTTGGCAACTCCACACACCCCTCATTATCATTCATAGCACTGGCTTTTAAAAGGCCTCATACTCACTAACATACATCCCAGCAGAAAGCCGCATTTGTATTTGACCCTGAAAAATTAATTTCCAAGAAAATCTAGAAAGAGAAAATTCCCCCTGACTGTGCTACCATCTCACTAGCCCTTGAAGTACACTCATCCTGTTACTACTCATTATTCAGGACTTACTCCTAAGGCCCTGACATACCCTTTTTTTTCTCCAAACATTGTGGTCTTGACCCTAGTTCCTCAAGCAAATTTTAATCCCCTTCCACTAATCCAAATGGCTCTTCCAGTCTTTTTGTTAAATAAGTATGCATCTCTTGATCTACCTCATCCCTTAAGTGTCATGCCCCAAGATCACCTCAAGCTTCAGCCTAGATTCAATGGGGAAGATGACAACCCAACACAAAGACATGTAGAAACCTTATGTGCCTTTGCTGAGAACCTGAATGTGGAACAATTGGATGTGGTCATCAGACTTTTTGTACAAAGTTTTGATGGAGAAGCCAGAAAGTGGTTCAAAGGCCTACCAAATGCCTCCATCACTACCTGGGAGGAGATGGAAAATTCTTTCACCCAGAAATGAGGAGAAAAGAGGAATCATGAGTACCTCCTCGGTAAGTTTAATGCCATAAGAAAAAATCCAGAGGAGGATACTTAAGAGTTTATCAAAAGATTCAATAAGAAGTTCAATAACCTACCAACCGACATAAAGCCTCTCCCAGCTGCAGCGCGTGTGGTTTTCTTGGGAGCCTTTGACTCCGATGTTGGCTTTACCCTTAGAGAAAGGAATCCTACCACTCTAGACCAACTTCAGATCGATGCTCTCGAAGTGGAAGCAAATTTGGCTTCGGCAGGGAAGTCAAGGGGAAAGAAAGAACCTACTAAACCCAAAAGAGGAAAAGAAGAGGCATCCTCCTCTGGTCGAGATGGAGAATCATCAGACCTGAAGTGGGATGACCTGGACAAACTCATCAAGAGTTTATCACAGAAGGTTGGAAAGCTCGAAATCAAGAACAAGAACCTCTCCAGGCATAATGCTCAAGTAAACAATCGGGGCTATAACCTGCAATATAGAAGACCTCCACTACAACTACTTCCAAGAAAAAGAAAAGAACAACTTGATCAAATCCCTCATTGCATATACTTGGAATATGTTTCCGACTAACAATCGTCGGATACACAGGAGATGTAGGAAAATATATATTCTAGTTTTGTTGAAGAAGAACATGATAATATGGCTCACTAGGAGGCCATTCATAATAGAGAAGCAGCAACAGATGAGGAAGATATGGATTATTATTGCAAACAGTTTGCAGAGTTCAGGTAAACACAACCCCAACGTAAGTATAATCTAAGATCTTCAAAGAAGAGGACAAGAGAACTGGAACAACAAGGGGAAGTTTCTCCACAAGTGATTCCTCTAGAACTAGAGAAAGGGAAAGGTAAGCTCCATCCCGACCCACCCAAGACAGGAGTCTTTGCAAATAAGGAGAGAAATGGTCCTAAGGGGCACATAGAAAAGGAGGCACCTGTTCTGCTAACGACTGCCATTGGGAAGGGAGAAAGAACAGAGCCAAGAGATACAGAAAAGGCCCAACACATGTTTAATCTCCAGAAGGAACATGAAAAGGTAAAAATTCTTGTTCCTTTGATTGAGCGTCTAAAACAACCTAATTACAAAGCTTAGGTCTCTCAATTCATGCATCCAGCTAGCTCAACATCATCCCATGATAGTTTGAATCTCCAAGACAAGAGGCCTATGGTTGTTTCCGGGCTGCATGTGGAAGAGTTAGACCCTTCTATGTGACTTTGGTGATCCATGAACTTTTGTTGCATAATTACATGTTGGATTCTGGGGCCTCACACAACCTCATGCCACTATTAGTAATGGAATAGTTGGGTTTAGATATCACTAGACCATACAAGGACCTGTACTCCTTTGACTCCAAAAGAGTCAAGTGCTTAGGCATGATAAAGGATCTGGTGGTAAACCTAGTTTAGATCCCGGTGAAGAGTGTGGTAATGGATATAGTGGTGGTTGATATACCTCTTCGTTTTGGAATGCTCTTATCCAAATATTGGGGTTCCAAGGTGGTTGGCTCTATCAAGCTAGATCTAACTTATGCCACCATTCCCACTTTTGGAGGTGTGCAAAGGAGGTTGTACAGAGAATCCAGGTTTGTGAAAACCGTGAACCTAGCTAAAGGCTCAGAAAACTCCCCATTGCATGGGAAGGATAGCGACATCTCTTGCCTATTCTTATAAGAAGATGAGAACCTCTTAGAAGAAGCATCAGTACACTTGACAAGGCAGTTAAAATACCAGCACTTAAATGAAAATGAAGTATAGAAATTTTAATTCGACGGAGCAAACTCAAAAGAGGGAAATGGAGCTGGAATATTGTTGGTATCTCTACAAGGCAACATGATACCCCTCTAATTCAAGCTCGAATTTGAGGTGACCAACAACGTGGCGGAGTACAAAGCATTTCTCCTAGGGTCACAAATGGAAAGAAATATGAACATTGAATGCCTATCGGTCTATGGAGACTCTGAGCTAATCGTAAGGCAAATCCGAGACCAATGCCAAGCCAAACACCCCAAGCTGAGGATGTACCGAAATGAAGTGTGGGACTTAATCGATAATTTTTCCTAGCCTTTAACATCCATTTTTTTTCCCAAGGAAGAAAATAGGATGATTGGCTCTCTTGCAGTAGCTGCAAGCACTTTCAGGCCCCCACAAAATCCACTCCTCAGATATGAGATAGAAGCCAGACACAGGCCTTCAATACCTGATAATGTCGAACACTAGCAGGTATTTGAAGATGACGAGCAGGTAAAAAGATTCATAGAAGTCGTTGGGGAGTTTTCCCATTCCACCATCAATCAAGAAGAAGAAGAAGTAGAACAAGAAGCCACTTCGTGGAAAAATACAGTGGTTGGGCAAAAAAATTTGCAACTAAAAGGGAACACTGTCCCTCATGGACTTATTCCACTAAAAAGACTTTAGTAGAGACAAAATAGCATCCAAACAAATGGCCCCAAATAAGGATGAGCAAGTAGAAGACTGCAACATCAGATCAGAGGAGGAACCCGAGGTGATCAGCCTGCCCAAAGGAATCCCCTTGCAATACAGATAGAGGAATTTAGATATATTCAAAACTTACAAAGATATATTTTCTTAGACTTATGATTATTTGAAATCATTTGGTACAAATATTATTCGGCATAAGATTCGTTTAAAGAGTGGAATAAAGCCATGCAAACATAAACTCGAACAGATAAATCCACTCTTACTCCCCTCCATTGAAAAGGAGGTAAGGAAGTTGTTACAGGCTAAGATCACAGTACCTTTAAGATACTCTGAGTGGGTAGCTAATTTGGTCGTTGTTCGAAAAAAAGAACGGAGAGGTAAGGCTATGTGTGGACTTCTGAAACTTAAACAGGGCATCTCTAAAATATAACTACCCTATTCCTAAGATGGATAATATATTGCAAAAGGTAGTGGGTGTAGCCAAAATGTCCATGATGGACAGATTCTTTGGATATACCAAGTGGTAGCCCACCCCGAGGACCAGAAAACACTGCTTTCACCACCTCGTGGGAAACATTCATGTACGCCCACGTGCCACTCAAATTGATAAATGTAGGGGCCAGATTTCAAAGAGCTATGGACATAACTTTCGTGGGTGAGCAAGATAAATTCATGGTAGTCTACGTATACAATATCACATACTTTTCTAAGACTGATGAAGAGCATATCCTCCATTTAAAGCTTACCTTTAAGAAGTGCAGGAGGTATGACCTCTCTTTCAATCCTAAAAAATCTTAGTTCGCCCTAGGTGAGGGGAAGCTTCTTGGAAACATAGTAGCGCAGGAAGGAGCAAAGATTGATCCTAAACGAGTCAAAGTCATCAGCCTTATTCCCTTTCCCAGAAACAAGAAAGAAGTCCAAGCCTTTTTGGGGAGGATAAATTTATAAAGGTGATTCATACCCAACTATGCTGAGATAGTTAAAGGTATCAGAGACATGCTCAAGAAGGAGAACGAAGTTAAGTGGAGCTCTATTCCCCATGATTCTTTCACTAGGATCAAAGAAGCTTTAGTTGAGGCCCCAGTGTTAGTCACCCCAGACTATTCAATAACTTTCTACATATTTCTTTCACCTCTCCACATACCATTGATGTTGTGTTGTCACAGAAAAATAAAGAAGGTTACGAGCAGCCCATTGCCTTTTTCAGCTAAGTCCTAAGGGACGCTGAGCTGAAGTATAATATATTGGAGAAACAGGCCTATGCACTGGTCAAGGCATTGAAGTCATTCCACATGTATGTGTTGCAATAAGGAATCACAACATTCATCCCAACGACTGCAGTCAAGGACATCCTGGTGCAGGGAGACAATGAAGGAAAGAGGAGCAGATGGATAGCTAAAATACAAGAATATGAGCTAGAAATAAAGCCTACCAAGCTCATTAAAGGCTAGGGTTGGCCAAGATTTTATCTAAATCCAACTGCCAAGATCTAGGGATAAGCCTAATCACAGAGGAAGGTAGACTAGAGGATCACCAGAGCGGAATTAAAATAGTTGAGCAGAAGATCTATGCCGAATATGAGGGATCTCCCAAGTATAAGAACATTGTTCATTACCTCTTATTCCTAACATGCTCGTTGGGACTGGATACATCTAAATACCAGAGTCTGAGATTGTAGCACATAAATACATTATATCAAATGGACTGCTCTACTGGAAGGACCCGATGAGGGTATTACTACTATGTTTGGTGGAGAGAGAAACCCATGAAGTGGTTGAGGATTTCCATGGGAGAGTCAGTGGAGGACACTACAGTTGGAAGGAAACAACACACAGAATCCTCAAGGCGGGATTCTACTGGCCCGTGCTTTTTGGACATGTTTATTCTCAAGTCAGGTCATGCCAGAAATGTCAATTGTTTGCTGAAAGATAGAAGTTTGCTCCTCTCCCCCTGATTTATGTGCACGTAGAGGAGCCTTTTAGACAGTGGGGATTGGACTTCATTAGAGAAATAAACCCCCCATCTAGTGTCCAACACAAATGGATTTTAACAGCCACTGACTATTTCACCAAGTGGGTAGAGGATATCCTAGCTAGAAATGCTAATGACCCAATGGTGATAAAATTCATGGAAGAGAAGATACTATCCTACTTTGGGTGTCCTTTTAAAATCATCACTGATAATGCACAGGTCTTCAAATCTGCCAAGTTCATCAATTTTTTCCACAAATTCAATATCATTATTGGACGCTCCAATACATACTACCCTCAAGGGAATGGCTTGGTTGAGTCTTCTAATAAAACTGTGGTAAGGGTTCTAAAGAAGACCATCACTGAAAATTAAAGGAACTGGGACTCCCAACTAAAGTTTTTTTTGTGGGCTAACTGTGTAACGCCCAAACGATCCACTGGGAAATCACCTTTTGAGATAATATATGGAAAGGTTGTCGTCTTCCCGATCCAACTAGCAATGCCAATTGCTAAGTTGCTAGAAGAAGCCGAGGAAGAGCCAATCTCCTTGACTAGAAGGATAAATTAGCTAGTGGAGCTTCACGAGAACAGAGAGCAAGTGGGGACCAAATTGTCAAAATACTAGCAAAGGATGAAATCTTTGTTTGAAAAGAAGGCTAAGGACAAACCTCTTCAGCAAGGAGATTTAGTTCTCAAGTGGGATGTCCAATGAGGGGGAAATAACACTTACATGCTTGAAAAGTTGGATGGTGAATTGCTGGAACTACCTGTAAATGGTCAGTTCCTAAAATTTTATTTTCAAAATTAGAGATATATGTCTCTTGCTCATTGTAAATATCGGTGTAAGCGTTGAAATTGTTATTTGAATTTTTCAGTTTATTATAAAAAAAGTCCCTTTTCACATAAATTTATTTTGTTTAAGAATAAATCCATGCCTGATGGAAGGAAAGGCTACTGGTCTGCGGGTCCTCAGCACCTTTCCAGCAAGGCACTGTCCCCAGTTGGAGCCAATGTTGTCACTCAATACATTGTGTGCTTCAATTGGTCAAGGTTGCCCAAGAGCAATGAAGTTTGGAGCCACTTTCCTAGGCAACAAAAAATATCAGTGCTTGATCATATCCCCTCCAATGCCTAGTGCTTGGAAAGAGCTTTGCAATGGTATATAGAAGTCCAAAAAAGGACTCCTGGATAAGAAGTTAGAGCCTATTGAAGATTTCCTTGAAAAGCCTCAAAAACCAAGAAAATGGCTAAGTATGAAGGAAATCTTTAATCCCGCAGCCACGCAGCTCGGCATATTAGTGGATCGATGAGTTATAAACTTAAAAGACCTTGTGGGGGCTGATCATGCGGTATAATGTAACATCGTCGGGGGAGGGCCGAAAAGATTTAACAAAGGTAAGCATGGAAAAACCAAGGCGAGCGGCTTCCTTTCTCTCTCCTCCACGTGGCATAATCTTGCATCTCGACGACCCCATAGCTCCGCATATTGGTGGATCAGTGGGTTCTAAACTTAAAAGACCTTGTGGTGGTCGATTCTGCGGTATAATGTAACATCGTCGGGGGAGGACCGAAAAGAGTTAATAAAGTTAAGCATGGAAAAACCAAGGCGAGCACTCCCTTTCTCTCTCCTCCACGTGGCGCAATTCCACATCCTACATCTCGGCGACCCTACAGTCCTGCAACTCGGCATATCGGTGACTCAGCAAGTTCTAAACTTAAAAGACCTCGCGGGGCAGATTTTACGGTATAATGTAACATCATCGGGGAAGGGTCGAAAAGAGTTAACAAAGGAAAGCATGAAAAAACCAAGGCGAGTAACCTCCTTTCTCTCTCCTCCACGTGGAAGTACAGAGGGTGACGTGTTCGTATGGGGGACACGTGTCACCTAGTTTTAGTATTTTCAAGGGTGAAATGGGGCCATTTCCGGTCACCCCGCAGATCGACAATCACAACCATTAAGGGGAGAAGCTAAAGGTAAAGTGGCCTGCGATTGTGATATGTGGGAAACCCTCCCAGATGTGATATGTTTAGTGATTTTGCCTCAGGAGGATTTCGCGTCCAGACTATCATCCCATGCTATGGTAAAGGTAAAGGGTCCCCCTCTCTTGTAGTGTGATTATAATGTCTTAGGTGGGCTCGATCCCACAGATTGGCAATGGCAAGTGTCTTGGGAAGAAGCTTAAGGAAAAAGCACGTAAAGCACCGATATGTGGGATTTTGTGATACAAAGGAAAAGGCTCCTAGACACGGGTCTGAAGGCCTTAGCGCCTGAGGGGTAAGCCCCTGGTTCTAGCCCCCGGTCATATGAGGAAAGATACACGAGGGGATATAATAAAAGGGGGCTAAAGGGGAAATAAAAAGTGCTTGTTTTGCCTTTTTTAGAAGAAAAATGCCCATGCTTGAGAGACACGTTGTACACTGTAATACATATCACCCACCACATCAAGGGACCAATAGTGCAGGACATAAGTTTAAAGGGTGTGATGGGTCGGCATCTATGGTTTTAAGAGGAACAGATGGTGCATTCAAAGCACAGGATGGGGTGATCCAGCAGAAGCCCACTATGACACGAGCTTGGGAGCCAACACCGAATGAATTAAAGGAAGAAAAGACAGAGGGTGGGTGAAGTAGAGGAGGAACCCATACCTTAGGTAGAGTAACTCCTGCAACAAAGACATTGTACTGTAAACATGCCTCCTTTCAATGAGGCTTTTAATTTTGTAATATTTTGGGTCACAGAGCCATCTCAGACTAAGACAGCTAGTTGACCCCACAGCTGAGACTGGGCCAAAGATTTTTTTATGTAATGAATGTTCTTGCACCCCTCTCCAGATAAATAAGGGAAAGCAATATTTGGAAAAGGTTCGGAAATTATATAGAAAACATTGCATGTTATTTTCATATTGTATCTCTTTGTAATACAGATCTTATTCAGAATATCAAGGAAACAATGGTGATTCCCCCTTCAAGTATTACACTATGTGTTCCCTTTTTTAAACTCATTTTTATGTTCATGCTTCTTCCCCGAATTCATGCAATTATAGTTGCTAGAAATATTTCAAGCTCCCTCACGGATTCAATAGTATCTACATGTTAATGCAAAATGCCTATAATTGTTTCCCAGATTCATTTGTCTCAACATTGTTTACGAATATGCCTATGTGGACAATTGAAATTATATCTTTAAATATTCAACACATGAATCATAGCTTTCAGCTCCTCTTCATTCATTATTTCTGCTTGTAACTCAAATAAGTATAGAAATCCTTAATGCCTCAAGCTCTATGTGTTAAGTGTAGAATGCTTGAAGCCTTATGCTCTATGTGATGAGTTTCCTCTTCTCTTGGTCCTATCTCATATGCTTTGCAAAAGCTTATTACGCTATAAGACCTTGAAACACTCAACCTCCACTATTTTTATTCTTATTTCCGAGATCTGAACCTGTGAAGAAGTACCAGAAACCCATGTTTTATTTCTTTGGATAAATGAACCAACCCATTCGCTATGTGTATATGTATCTAAGCGATGTCTCTAGTTTCTCGTAAATCAATTGAGACACGTCAATTTAGATGTGCCCAGGCATTGGTCTTGTAAGCAATCCAAGGTTGTCTCTTGGAGCTACAACATCTTTTGGCGCCATTTTCGAGGATCTTATTAAAGGACTTCCCCCCCCAGGATATGATCAAATTGAGCACCCTTCGTGTAGGTGAGTGAAATCTGTTCTGATTGCATTCATATCACCTTGGCGACTCGACACCCCCCTCATTATCATTCATAACCCTGGCTTTTAAAAGGCCTCATACTCGCTCAGATACATCCTAGAAAAATGCCCCATTTGTATATGACCCTGAAAAATTAATTTCCAAGAAAATCTGGAAAGAGAAAACTCCCCTTAACTGTGCTACCATCTCACTAGCCTTTGAAGTACCCTCATCCACTACTTAGCCTATTGCTACTCATTATTTAGGACTTACTGCTAAGGCTCTAACATACCCTTTTTCCCCTCCAAACACTGTGATCTTGACCCCAGTTTCTCAAGCAAATTTTAATCCCCTCCACTAATCCAGATGGCTCTTCTAGGCCTTTTGCTAAATAAGTATGCACCTCTTGATCTACCTCAACCCTTAAGTGCCATGCCCCAAGATTAGCTCAAGATTTTGCCTAGATTCAATGGGGAAGATGACAACCCAACACAAAGACACATAGAAACCTTTTGTGCCTTTGTTGAGAACCTGAATGTGGAAAAACTGGATGTGGTCATGAGACTTTTTGTACAAAGTCTTGATAGAGAAGCCAAACAATGATTCAAAGGCCTACCAAATGCCTCCATCACTACCTAGGAGGAGATGGAAAATGCCTTCACCCAGAAATGGGGAGAAAAGAGGAATCATGAGTACCTCCTCACTGAGTTTAATGCCATAAGAAAAAAGACAAAGGAGGATACTTAAGAATTTATCAAAAGATTCAATAAGCAGTTCAATAACCTGCTAGCCGACATAAAGCCCCCCCCAAATGCATCTCGAGTGGTTTTCTTGGGAACCTTTGACTTCGACGTTAGCTTTACCCTGAGAGAAAGGAAGTCTACCACTCTAAACCAACTTTAGATCGATGCTCTCGAAGTGGAAGCAAATCTGGCTTCGACAGGGAAGTCAAGGGTAAAGCAAGAACCTATTGAACCCAAAAGAGGAAAAGAATAGGCATCCTCCTCTAGTCGAGATGTAGAATCATCAGAACCAAAGTGGGACAATCTAGACAAATTCATCAAGAGTTTATCACAAAAGGTTGGAAAGCTCGAAATTGAGAACAAGAACCTCTCCAGGTAGAATGTTCAAGTCAACAATCGGGGCTACAACCTACAATATAGAAGACCTCCACTGCAACTACTTCCAAGGAAAAGAAAAGAACAACTTAATTAGATCCCTCATCCCTTATACTTAGAAGATGGTCCTGACGAATAACCGTCAGATACATAGGAGATGTAGGGAAATATATATTCTGCTTTTTCTAAAGAAGAACAAGAGAATATGGCTCACCAGGAGGCCAATCATCATAGAGAAGCAACATCAGATGAGGACGATATGGATTACTATTGCAAACAGTTTGCAAAGTTCATGCAAACACAACTCCAATGTAAGTATAATATAAGATCTTCAAATAAGAGGATGAGAGAACAAGAACAACAAGGGGAAGTTGCTCCCCAAGTGGTTCCTCCAGCACTAGACAAAGGGAAAGGTACGCTCCATCCTGAACCACCCAAGATAGAAGTATTTGCAAATAAGGAGCGCAATGGTCCTAAGGGGTAAACAGAAAAGGAGTCGCTTTTTCTGTTGATGACTGCCAGCGAGAAGGGAGAAAGAACATAGCCAAGAGATATAAAAAGGCCCAACCCACATTCAATCTCTAGGTGGAGCTAGAAAAGGTAGAAATTCATGTTCCTCTGACTGAGCTTCTAAAACAGCCTAATTACAAAGCTTAGGTCTCTCAATTCATGCATCTAATCGCCTCAACATAATCCCATGATAGTCTGAACCTCCAAAAGGAGAGGCCCATGGTTGTTTTCAGGCCGCATGTGGAATAGTTAGAGCCTTCTACTACGCCCTTCTATGTGACTTTGGTGATTCATGACCTTTTGTCGCATAATTGCATGTTGGATTCTGGGGCCTCACACAACCTCATGCCACTATCAGTAATGGAACAATTGGGTTTAGAGATCACCAGACCATACAAGGACCTATACTCCTTTGACTCCAAAAGATTCAAGTGCTTAGGCGTGATAAAGGATCTGGTGGTAAACTTGGCTCAGATCCCGGTAAAGAGTGTGGTAATGGATATAGTGGTGGATGATATACCTCCTCAATTTGGAATGCTCTTATCCAGAAATTGGGGTTTCAAGGTGGGTGGCTCTATCAAGCTAGATTTGACTTGTGCCACAATTCCCACTTTTGGAGGTGAGCAAAGGAGGTTGTACAGAGAATTTGGGTTTGTGAAAACCGTGACCCCAGGCAAAGGCTTAGAAAAATCCCCAGTGCATGTGAAGGATAGTGACATCTCTTACCTATTCTTAGAAGAAGATGAGAACCTCTTATAAGAAGCATCGGTGCACCTAACAAGGCAGTTTAAATACCAACACTTAAATGAAAATGAAGTATGGAAATTGTACTTCGATGGGGCAAACTGAAAAGAGGGAAATAGAGTTGGAATATTGTTGGCATCTCTGGAAGGTAGCATGATAACCCTCTCATTCAAGCTCGAATTTGAGGTGACCAACAATGTGGCGAAGTACGAAGCATTGCTCCCGGTGTTACAAACGATAAATAATATGAACATTGAATGCCTATCGGTCTATGGAGATTTTGAGCTAGTCATAAGGCAGATCAGAGACCATTTCCAAGCCAAACATCTAAGGCTGAGGACGTACCGAAATGAAGTGTGGGACTTAATCGACAATTTCTTCATGGCCTTTAACATCCATTTTCTACCCACAGAAGAAAATAGGATGGTTGACTCTCTTATGGTAGCTGCAAGCACTTTCAGCCCCCCACAGAATCCACTCCTCAGATATGAGATAGAAGTAAGACACAAGCCTTCAATATCTTATAATGTCAAACACTAGCAGGTATTCGAAGATGAGGAGCAGGTAAAAAGATTCATAGAATTCGTTGGGGAGTTTTCACACTCCACCATTGATCAAGAAGAATAAGAAGCATAACAAGAAGCCACTTCGTGGAAAGACAAAGTGGTTGGGCAAAAACTTTTGCAACTAAAAGGGAACATCATCCCTCATGGACTTGTTCCACTAGAAAGAATTTTCAATAAAGACGACATAACGTCCAAACAAATAGCCCGAAAGAAGGATCAACAAGTAGAAGACTGCAACATTAGATCAGAGGAGGAACCTCAGGTGATCGAGTTGTCTAAAGGAATCCCCTTGCAATACAGATAGAGGTATTTAGATATATTCAAAACTTACAAAGATGTATTTGCTTGGTCTTATGATGATTTGAAATTGCTTGATACAAATATTATTCAACATAAGATTCCTTTGAAGAGTGGGATAAATCCATGCAATCAGAAAATCAGACAGATAAATCCGCTCTTACTCCCTTCCATTGAAAAAGAGGTAAGGAAGTTGTTGTAGGCTAAGATCATAATACCCTTAAGATACTCTGAGTGGGTAGCTAATTTGGTCCATGTCTGTAAAAAGAACAGAGAGGTAAGGCTATGTGTGGACTTCCGAAATTTAAACAAGGCGTCTCTAAAATATAACTACCCTCTGCCCAAGATAGATAATATATTGTAAAAGGTAGTGGGTGTAGCCAGAATGTCCATGATGGATGGATTCTATGGATATAACCAAGTGGCAGTCCACCCCGAGGACCAGAGAAATTATGCTTTCACCACCCCGTGCAGAACATTCATGTATGCCTGCATGCCATTCGAGTTGATAAATGTAGGGGCCACATTTCATAGCGCTATGGACATAACTTTCGTGGGTGAGCAAGATAAATTCATGGTAGTCTACTTAGACAACATCACATTCTTTTCTAAGACTGATGAAGAGCATATCCTCCATTTAAAGCTTACCTTCAACTAGTGTAGGAGGTATGGCCTCTCTCTGAATCCTAAGAAATCTCAGTTAGCCTTGAGTGAGGGGAAGCTGCTTGGACACATAGTAGTGCAGGAAGGAGTAAAGATTGATCCTGAGTGAGTCAAATCCATCAACCTTATTCCCTTGCCTAGAAATAAGAAAGAAGCCCAAGCCTTTTTGGGGAGGATAAATTTCTTAAGGCGATTCATAACCAACTATGCTGAGATAGTTAAAGGTATCACAAACATGCTCAAGAAGGAGAACAAAGTTAAGTGGAGCTCTGTCCCCCGTGATTGTTTCATTAGGATCAAAGAAAATTTGGTTGAGGCCCCAATGCTAGTTAGCCCCAACTATTCAGTGCCTTTCTACATCTTTTCTTTTGTCTCTCCACATACCATTGTTGTTGTGTTGTTACATAAACATAAAGAAGGTTACGAGCAACCCATTTCCTTTTTCAACCAAGTCCTAAGGGTTGCTGAGTTGAAGTATAATATATTGGAGAAACATGCTTATGAACTGGTCAAGGCATTGAAGTCATTCCACATGTATGTGCTACAATAAGGAATCACAGCATTCGTCCCAACGACTTCAGCTAAGGACATCCTGGTATAGGGAGACAATGAAGGAAAGAGGCGCAAATGGATAGCTAAAATACAAGAATATGAGCTAGAAATAAAGCCTTACAAGCTCATCAAAGGCAAGGGGTTGGCCAAGATTTTATCTAAATCCAATTGCCAAGCTCTAGGGATAAGCCTGATCATAGAGGAACGCAGACCAGAGGATCACTAGAGCGGAATTAAAATAGCTAAGGAGAAGATCTATGCCAAATATGAGGGATCACCTAGGTATAAGAACATTGTTCATTACTTCTTATTCCTAAGATGCCTATTGGAACTCGATACATCTAAATATTAGAGTTTAAGGTTGCAGGCACAAAAATACATTATATCCAACAGAATGCTCTATGGGAAGGACCTGGTGGGGGTATTACTACTATGTTTGGTGGAGAGAGAAACCCATGACGTAACTGAGGATTTCCATGGGGGAGTCAGTAGAGGACACTACAGTTTGAAAGCAACAACACACAAAATCCTCATGGTAAGATTCTATCGGCCCACGTTGTTTAGAGATGTTTATTCTCAGGTCAGGTTGTGCCAGAAATGCCAATTGTTTGCTGAAAGACATAAGTTTGCTCCTCTCCCCCTGATTCCTGTGCACATAGAGGAGCCTTTTATATAATGGGGATTGGACTTCATTGGAGAAATAAACCCCCCATCTAGTGGCCAACACAAATGGATTTTAACAGCCACTGACTATTTCAACAAGTGGGTAGAGGCTATCCCAGCTAGAAATGCTACTGACTCAGTGATGATAAAATTCATGGAAGAGAACATACTATCCTGCTTTGGGTGTCATTTTAAAATCATCACTGATAATGCACAAGTCTTCAAATCTACCAAGTTCATCAACTTCTTCCACAAATTCAATATCATTATTGTTCACTCCACTACATACTACCCTCAAGGGAATGGCTTGGCTGAGTCTTCCAATAAAATTGTGGTGAGGGTTCTAAAGAATACCATCACTGAAAAATCAAAGGAACTGGCACTCCCAATTGAAGTTTGCTCTGTGGGCTAGCCATGTAACGCCCAAATGATTCACTGGGGAATCACCTTTTGAGTTAGTATATGGCAAGGCTTTTGTCTTCCTAATCCAACTAGCAAGAAGGCTAAGGACATATCTCTTCAGCAAGGAGATTTAGTTCTCAGGTGGGATGTCCGATGAGAAGACAAAGGCAAACATGGGAAGTTTGATCTGCTATGGTTCAGCCCCTTTAAGATTGCAGAAGAAAGGGGAAATAACACTTACATGCTTGAAAACTTGGATGGTGAACTACTGGAATTGCCTCTAAATGGTCAGTTCCTAAAATTTTATTTTCAAAATTAGAGATATTTGTCTCTTGCTCATTGTAAATATCCAGTGTGTGTGTGTTGAAATTGTTATCTGAATTTTTTAGTTTATTATCAAAAAGTCCTTTTTCACAGAATCTTATTTTGTTTAAGAATAACTCCATGCCTAATGGAAGGAAGGCTACTGGTCTGTAGGTCCTTAGCACCTTGCTAGCAAGGCACTGTCCCCAGTTGGAGCCGATGTTGTCGCTCACTACATTGTGGGCTTCAATTGGTCAAGGTTTCCGAAGAGCAGTGAAGTTTGGAGCCATTTTCCCATGCCTCGGAAGATCTCAAGCTTGATCAGATCCCCTTCAATGCATAGCACTCAAAAATAGCTTCCCAATGGTATAATAAGTCCCAAAAAGGACTCTTGGATCAGAAGTTAGAGCATGTTGAAGATTACCTTGGAAAGCCTAGAAAACCAAGAAAATGGCTAAGTATGAGGGCAATCTCGAATTCCACAGTCCTAAAACTCGGCATATCGGCAAATCGGCGGGTTCTAAACTTAAAAGACCTTGGCGGGGGTCGATTCTACGTTATAATGTAACATCGTCAGGGGAGGGACAAAAAGAGTTAACAAAGGTAAGCATGGAAAAACCAAGGCAAGCGGATCCCTTTCTCTCTCCTCCATGTGGCATAATCTCACATTCTGACACCCTGCAGTCCCGCAGCTCGGCATATCAGCAGATCGGTGGGTTCTAAACTTAAAAGACCTTGCAGGGGCTGATTTTGCGGTATAATGTAACTTTGCCAAGGGAGGGCTGAAAAGAGTTTACAAAGGTAAGCATGAAAAAAACCAAGGTTGGTGGCTCCCTTTCTCTCTCTCCAAGTGGCGCAATCCCGCATCCCAACAATCTCGTTGTCTTGCAGCTCGGCATATCGATGGATTAGTGGGTTCTAGACTTAAAAGACCTTGCGGGGGCCGATTATGCAATATAATGTAACATTGTTGTGGGAGGGATGAAAAGAGTTAACAAAGGAAAGCATGAAAAAACCAAGGTAGGTGACCCCCTTTCTCTCTCCTCCACATGGCAGTACAGAGGGTGATGTGGCCGTGCGGGGGACACGTGTCATCCAATTTCAACATTTTTTTGGGGTGAAATGCGGCCATTTTCAGGTGCCACGTTTCACCATTCACATGGTGACACATGGTAGTGATGTCGTCATCCCGCAGATCGACGGTCACATCCATTAAGGGAAGAAGCTAAAGGTAAAGTGACCTGCGATTGCAATATGCAGGAAACCCTCTCAGATGCGATATGTTTACTGATGTTTTCTTGGGAGTATTTCACGTCTAGTATGTTGTTCAACACTATGGTAAAGGTGAAAGTTCCCCCTCCCCTGTAGTGCGATTGCGATGTCTTAGGTGGGCCCAATCCTGCAGATCGGCGATCGCAAGTGCCTCGGGAAGAAGCTTAAGGAAAACACACGATAAAGTGTTGATATGAGGGATTTTGCGATACAAAGGAAAAGGCTCTAGACATGGGTCTGAAGGACTTAGCGCATGAGGTCTAAGCCCTTAGTTCCAGCCCCCGCTCATATGAGGAAAGCCACACGAGGGACTATAATAAAAGGGGGCTAAGGGGGGAATCAAAAGTGTCTGTTTCGCCTGTTTTAGAAGAAAAATACCCACGCTTGAGAGATTGTGTTGTACACTGTAATACATATCACCCACCATGTGAAGGCACCGATAGTGCATGACAAAAGTTTAAAGGCGCATGATGGGTCGACAACTATGGTTTTAAGAGGAAAAGGTGGTGCATTCAAAGCACAAGATGGTCTGATCAAAAAGAAGGCCACTGTGACACGGGTTCAGGAGCCAGTGCCAAATGAATTAAAAGCAGAAGAGACAGAGGTGGGTGAAGCAGTGCAGGAAGCCATACCTTAGGTAGAGCAGCTCATGCAGCAAAGACGATCACAGGATGGGTAAGGAGATATTTGTATATTTTACATCTTATGTTTATTTATTTGTTGTACTGTAACATGTCTCCTTTGAGTGAGGCTTTTAATTTTGTAATATTTTGGGTCATGGAGCCATCTCTGACTTAGATAGCTAGTCGACCCGACAGCTGAGACTAGGCTAGAGATATTTTGTTGTAATGAATGTTCTTGCTCCTCTCTCTAGATAAATAAGGGAAAGCAAGGCTTGGAAAAGGTTCATAAATTCTATAGAAAACATTGCATGATATTTTCAGACTGGATCTCTTTGTAATACAAATCTTTTTTAGAATATCAAGGAAACAATGGTGATTCCCCCTTCAAGTATTACAATATGTGTTCCCTTTGTCAAACTCATTTTTATGTTCATGTTTCTTCCCCCAATTCATGCAATTATAGTTGCTAGAAATATTTCAAGCTCCCACTGATTCATTAGTATCTACATGTTAAAGCAAATGCTTGTAACCGTTTCATATATTCATTTGTCTCAACATTATTTATGAATATGTCTGTGTGGACTATTGAAATTATATCTTTCAATCTGCAACACATGAATCATAGTTTCAACTCCTCCTTCATTCATTATTTCTGCTTGTAACTCAAATAAGTATAGACCTTAATGCCTTAAGCTCTATGTGTTAAGTGTAAAATGCTTTAAGCCTTATGCTCTATGTGATGAGTTTCACCTTCTCTTTGTCCTCTCTCATCTACTTTGCAAAAGCTTATTAAGTTGTAAGACCTTGAAACACTCAGCCTCCACTATTTTTATGCTTATTTTTTAGATCTGAACCTGTGTGGAAGTACCAGAAATCCATGTTTTATTCCTTTGGATAAATGAACCGACCCATTCCCTATATATATATATATATATATATATATATATGGAACATAAGCAATGTCTCCAATTTTCTGTAAATCATTTGAGACACACCAATTTAGATGTGCCCAGGCACTGGTATTGTAAGTAATCCAAGGTTGTCTTTGGGAGCTGCAACACGGTCATCCAACATCATCCACAAAACCTTCAGGAAGCGAGTTAGCCAATCAGGCAACCTGTCCCTGGGTCCCGCTAGTATTCTGCAACTCTTAGGCCATAGTCGCTCTCATGCTATGGGAAAAGGAGCAACCATAAACCCAAAGTCACTCTCACAGGCCTGCCTGCTAGTGACTATGGACAAAAATTGCTAGTTCTGTGCCAGCAACCCTGAGATTTAAGCTACTCTTCTAGCCCATAATCCTGGCCTCTACCTAGAACATGTTGTAACTTCCAAAATTAACTAAAAACATAATAACAATACTAATCAATCAAAAATCACCCTTAGGACTAGGCCTGAGCATCCCCAACCGAGACTGACATTTTGTCAAACACTTGGCATCGATGCAACCTACAGGTCTAGGATACAAGACAAAGCATAAATGACTCAAACAACTTATGAAACATAACCAGAAGGATCACCTACTTCTCTATTGAGCTACTAAATCATCAATTAGGTCTTTCATCCATCCATTTCACAGTTACAAGTAAATACATGAAATAACCATGACATGAACCAGTCATTCAATGCTTATAACCAACATAAAACCATATAAATAATAAGAGATATGAAAACCATTAAATCCACATATAAATCAGTGCAAAAGTAAGATAGCTTAGCTTTTATTAATCATAGGCAAATTCAACTAGGTTTGGGACTTCCACATACCACCCGATCATAGACATGGCTAAACCAAATCTCTCTTTTAGCGAGTCACCCCTGTGCTATATTCCAACCATGGATGTGGTATCTCATAGAACAACCAAGGGAATCTAGAGGTTAAACCACCTCCACCCTTATCAAACCGTGATCACACAAAAAACTGGTGCTTTGATCACAACCAAACCGAACTTGTAATGCCATCCGTAATCCATCACTATCCTTGAGGAATTTTCCGTCTCCTTGTCTCTCAGGCTTTACCGCAATCCAAACCCGGATCACTAGGCCTTAAACTGAGACTACTCCCTTAGGCTTTACCGTGTATCCCGCCAAAACAAGTCAAGGGATTCCTAGGCTTTTGGGAATGAACCTTGAGACAATCTCTGCCCCAGATTCTGAAATCCATCCGACAATTCCAAAGCTCAAAAACTGAAATAACATCCCAACATACCATGGGATCCAGAAAAAGGCTAGGATAGGCTAAAATCCATTGTCATAACCCAATAAAACCATGCCATTGACGGCAAGAGAACCATACACCAACATGCAAATCCATGCATGTCCAAACCAGCTAGGAAATCACACATGAAAAAGATTACCTACAAGTATTCATGCTGAAGTTGCTTGATCCTGCTTTCCTTTCCTTGATCCTTGCTTGCTTTTCCTTTTCTTTTCTTGTTTTCCTTTCCTTGATCCTTGCTTGCTTTTCATTTTCTTTTCTTGTTTTCCTTTCCTTGCTCCAAACTAGAGTGCTCCAAGAAAACTCTAAGTGACCAAGAGTGAGAGAGAGAGAAAATAATGAGAGACCTCCAAGCTTGAACTGACAAAAGGTTACCAATTGATCCTCAAAAGCCTTTTTATGAATGAGGCCTCTATTTTCTTCATTTTCCATTATTTTCCTTTAATTTCCTCCTCACATGCAACCTGTGAATTTTCACCTTATTTTTCTCCTAATTTCCTTTATTTTCATAAATAAATGTGCCAAAAATGCCTTTTTCCCTTTTAATGCCTTTGCCTTAGCCTTGTCAATCTTCATTAGCCAAAACACACATCTAATGATGCCCACTAGGATACATTTGTCCAACATTAAGCTTGGAATAAGTGTCCCTTAACCGTGGTCTTATTTTTCCTTTATTAACTTTTATTACATAAATTTTTCACCGGGCTTGTTACACCATCCAAGCCTCCAAATTCTCTACCTTCTCAGATAACATATTCTTGCCTTGCCAGACCACCATTACACGCTCCTGGACATGGCACTGGAAGTAGTGCATCTTGTTCAAAGTGACAATGAGCTCTGCATGCTTCTCTTGCCTCATTTGCTTCGAGGTTTCCAAGCATTCAAGTACCGACTGAATCAAATCCCGACAGTGGTCTAAATGAAAAATTTGCCTTCGACCACATCCCAAAATATGAACCTTCCCTCGTCGCCCCGAACCGCCGCGACGAATCATCCCATTCTGTTACTTGCTTTTTAGGGTGTGACTCCCACAACCAATCATTGAGCCACCACGACTGCGACCATGACATACCTCATAAGCCACCTGACTAGAACGACCTGCCCTGCTGCCACCACGACTACCAAAGACCACCAATCATGAGCGACCTGCATTAATAAGTGTTGCCTAGAGCTAGTGGTCTCCATTTCCATCTGCGAGGGAGACACACAACTCCCCCAACGTACCCGAATTAGGCTTAAGTTGCGAAGAGAAATGAGACAAATGGGGAGTCAGACTCATTTTGACCGACCCTGCATCGTTGGGATGAGCTGAAGCTGAGCAACGGGTGACTTCGCAAACCTCAACTGTCACCGAGGAGAAACACCCCACCCTCATTGACGGGACCACAACCAACCAACCGAGGATGAACCCAAAGAACCACAATTACAAACCAAGAACGAGGACTCAGGTCTGTAATTCACAATCCCTCTCCCTAAATAGGACCCTCGCTAACCAAACCACCCAAAGTCCAGCACACGCTCTCCACAAACGCCGCTTAACCTTGTCATTCCCCGAGAGGGGACCACTAATGGGAGCGAGCCAAATTTTGCTCCAATGCACAAGGGATGCCACCAGACCCTAGCAGGACTAGCAAAACAAAACCAAAGCCAAAAGGACAAATCCTTCTTTGCACGTGATGACCATAAACATAATACCAAATTGGCAATTAATAAGAATGCACACCCGTAAGAGGAGGAGGGGACGCTGACAACAAAGACGCCACCTCTCCTAGATAGGGTGCCCTCGAAAACAACCACTCCCTTGCTCAAAGCTCAAACTACATTTACCATAACAAGACCAAACCCATAATGTTTGATAGAAAACCTTGCCACCCTCCATAAATCGTCGACGGATGCCACCTCCCACGAGTTTCAAGACTGATTGAGGTCTTACATAAGTTACATTACCATCTCCCATATACAACGTGCATTAAGAGGACATAGAAGTCGGTCCTCGCGCCTTCGGCCATGTGATATTCATGAATGCCCACGTGTTGCCTCAATATCGTCATTAGCTTGGTTAATCACCCCAATTGGGGATTTTGGTAAAATGTTACAAGTTCAAATTCAAAGAGGATTACAATATATATACCTTTATAAACTTTAAATGAAAAAATCTCATATATCAATTTAATATCTAATTTAGCCACAATCTTAAAATCAAATTATCATTATTATTCTTTTTTTTCAAAAACATTAAAATAAATAAATAACAAACTTAATTTTAATTTAGATATTAAAAATTAATTAAATATATTTATCCCTACTTTATTGTGGAGATTCTTAATCTGTAAATAGGCTTTGTTATAATACTATGGGCCATTACTATGGATTATCAATGCTACATGCCAAAAAAACCATAACTCATTTTATATGACACTTATTCATATAACATTTTTTTAATTAATTAATTTAATTAAAAGGATAAAAAAATACATAACTACTTTAGAGATAAATCTCAATCTTTGATTCGTGTATAGTACTATGAAAATTCCTGAATATTTCATGGAGGTTAAATCCTTACTATCCACATAATAATTATTAATAAGAATTCATAACTGACTAATGTGGACCTCCAAGCGACTCGTGAGAACATGGGTGCCTTGATCTTCGTTAGCACAATAATGAAACCAAGAAATATCCAACTATTACACTTATGAATTTGGGGTTGATTTCTTCTTATGTTTTTTTGCTTGTGTTTCACTTTTAGCTGGCGTGTGTATCTTTGTATGCTGATGGTTTTCATATCTTATGTTATATTTAGCTCATATATGCAAATGAATATATGTATTCTTCTTTATGCATAAGCATATATACATATGCACTTATTTATCTATGTAAACTTATGCCTTCATCAATGATGTGATGAAATGTTTACCAACATAGATCCATCTTAAATATGGATCTAACATGAGTCGAGAGGGATCCAATTTCTTCACGTGCAATTTTTTTATGAGTCAACATTATTTAAATGTCTTTTTTTGTTTTTTTTTAATGAGTCAAAAGGAGCTCTGAAGGCCTCGGGGAGAATTTGTTTGGGTCGGAGCTAGTCAAGCTCTGTAATGCTCAGGATCTCATAATTTGCAACAGTCTAAAGAAGTGGGGCCCAATTCTAGCCAGATGACTTGCATCCATGGGTTTGGTAGCAGCGTGGTAGACTATGTTATTTCCGATCTCCCTTTATACAATGAAATAATAAATTTTGACATCTTAAACAACCACAAGCCTGACTCTGATCATAGGCCTTTACTTATAACTTTCAATTTTGTCATGCATAGAGACCCCATAAAAGATAATCCTTATAGCCAAAAGAACTTAATCTTTGATAGAAATAAAAAAGATCTCTTTCTAAATGAATTAAAAACTAATTTGCCTCCTTTATCTAGTATAGACAACATAGAAGACCTCTATCATAATTTTACTACAACCCTCTCATATTCTATTACAGTTCTCAATTGAAGTTTCAAGTAATAAAAGAAAATAGCAAAAACCAATCCATGGTATGACAAAGATGTGAAAGTGTGAGGAGAGCAATTAAGGAAGTTGTTCATGATCTCTTAAAATTGGCAAGATAAAAATATACAAAGCCCTAACTAAAAGGAAAAAAAGGCAGTATATTCATAAAAGACAAGAGAATCTCTTACACCTCTCTAAGGTAGCTCCTAAGAAATTCTAGAGGCAGATTCTAACTAGGAAAACTAAATATAATAATAAAATTACTTTACACGACTGGAATTCCTATCTTAAAAAGCTTTATGAATCTCTAAATGTCATGGATAACTTTAAAGCCTGCTCACAACGAAAGAATTTTTCTCATTAGAAGACATTGATTTTGGGGTTAAACGCCTGACAAATGGGAAATCTAAGGACACTGAAGGTTACCAGGTGAAAAACTTAAAAATTGGAGGTTTTGTCCTCATCCCCCACATCCACAAGCTTTTCAATCAAGCGGTCAAGCAAGGGTTCACTAAACCATGGACTCATAGCCTCATTATCCCTATTTTTAAAAGTGGGGATACAAATAACCCCTCTAATTAGCAGACAATTATGAGCAACCCTCTCTTAGCCAAGTTATATGGTATTATTTTGGAAAATAAGTTGAACATATGGCTTGAAAGTGAAGGTAAGCGAGCTAAAGGCCAAGCGGGTTTTAGAAGGCAACACTCAACAACGGACCACCTCGTTACACTTAGGATCATTGTGGAGGAATGTTGCAATGATAAATCCAATCCCTTATGTTGCTTTGTGGACTTTAGAAAGGCTTTCGATATGGTTCCTAGAAACAACCTATGGAATAGATTAGAAGAGCTAAAGGTTCCTTTCGAGTTGAGAGTTGCCACTATAAGGTTATACGAGAATGTAATTGCCAAGTTAAAGAGCAATAGGGTGGTCGAAAGATATTAAGTGTAATATTGGAGTTAAACAAGGCTGCCCCCTATCCCCTACCCTATTTGGCATTTACATCGATAAGCTAGAAGGTTGTTTAGAGGAAGCAGGTTGTGCTGGCATGATCTTAGCTAGGATAGTCATCATCCTTCTTCTCTATGTTGACGATAATTATTCTTCTCTCTAGGTGCCCTTCTGATCTTGATAAGCAACTTAGACTTCTTAAGGATTTCTTCTCTACCATGGGTATGACTGTCAACACTAACAAAACAAAGGTTATGATTATCAAATCCAAGAAGGAAACTTACGCTAATTTTATGTATGACAATAGTAACTTTGAGGAAGTGTCTTCTTACAAGTACTTAGGAATTAATATTCATCACAAGCTCAAATGGAACTATAGCATTGAGAAAAGGATTAATGGAGGGTGGAAAGCTTATTTTGGTCTTGAAAATAATTGTAAAACGACAAACCTCGTAATGTGGGATAGAAAGAAATTCCTCTTTCAAAATTTAGTCACTCCTGTTATCTTATATGGACGTGAGGTTTGGGGTTGCAGCATCTCTAGAGAATCCTGGAGAAATATTGAGCAAATCCAGAAGCGTTTTCTAATGTATAACCTCAAAATTAAAAGCAATACACCCTATCCTATTCTCCTTATTGAAGTGGGTCTTTCCCTTATCGAGAGCCTGGCTATGACTAGGCTTCTGTTGTACAAGCACAAACTCAATAACATAAAAGACCATAGACTTCCTAAGCTAGCTTTAAATTCCATCCGAAACCACTTGTTTTAAATTCCATCCAAAACCGCCTAAGGTTCAAACAGGGTCGGTATAAAGACACCAGGGCCTGGTTAAACCGTTGGGAGATCGACAAGAATGTTGCATTGCAAAACATTAATAACATTCAAAATATTGTTACTTCTAAGTTCAAAGAAAAAATGTGGTGTGAGAAAGATTTAGCAGCTAAAAGAAAATTGTTGGCTGCATGGGGCCTGACCCAGGTTCAACGTTAGTTAGCCAAACAAATCCCTACACTATTGGCCCTTTTGGCACCATCTTGCGGAGCGCAGACTGAAGTCTCACCCGAAGCAGTATGGGGGGATGCTGGAACCAAGCTCCGCACCCTGAGATGGTCATGATGTCGATTTATTTCTTTTATTCTTGCTCTCGTGCAGGTTGTTAAGTTCTAGGGCTTTGTTAGTCTAGCCTTTATTCTGCCCTTCAGTACCTCCGCAAAGGGGTACGATTGGCCTTCACGCAGCCCTAACCTACAGTTTAGGTACTTTCACGTTGCTAGGGAGGCGTATCATGCAGATTCCCAAACTAGCTTAAGTGTCTTACTTATCTTATTAAACAGTCACAGTTAGCGCCACGTAAACATATATCCTTAGTTGCGTTCAATTAACCAATGTAATTACATACATTCGTGCACTACATAAGCATTATAAATGAAATTCATGCACAATAGAACAATATGTATTAACAGGAAACAAAGACACAAAATTTGTAGAATACTTCTCTTTATCGATATCTTCAGATGATTACAGACTCTATTCACCCTGTGCACACAGTTGCAGGGATCCGCGCACTCAACTGCAGACTTCTACCTTAGGCCTTTGCGCACTCAGCTACAAAGCCTCTACCTACACTAAGACCCGAAACTTAGACTTCTCTCCTTATCGCTCAAGACTTCTTACTTCTCCCCAAAAACTTATGACTACTTAGGGCTTACTTACTTAGCTCTTTTTATACAATCCCATGATCCGCGGACCATGGGTAGATTTTTACAACTGACTTTACACTTTACAAAATAAGGGCAGACAACCATTTATGACTCATGACACCTTCGCGCTCCGCGACCACAAAATGCAGAGACTTTACACTTTATTACAAAACTTGACCCAAAACATGGGCTTTTAGCCCCAAAACTGTCCTTAGGGGATCCCGTTCCCAATAGAAACCCAACACAAACATCGTGACTCGCCCTCAAGTCCCTTTGCAAGCACGGATATCTTAGCACGAAGACCTCCCAACTCGACCTGTATGACTGCAACCTCAACAGTGCACTGTGCAGCCGCCTGCTTCGCGTCTTCAACCATTTGCTCAGTCACTGCTCCTGAACTGTCGGCCTGAAGCTTTTGCTGAGTTGCTTGCATAGTCGTAAGCTTTCCTTCAATAGAGGTTGTGACCATGTAAGCATCATCTAGCCAGGGCTTCAGTTGCACCTTCAGAACTACTTCCTTGTGCAACGCTGCATCCACCTGTTCTTTCAATTGCTTGGCCTCCTATAGCTTCGCAAATCTATGTGTGAGCAAGACGGTTTGCGTTGTGCCTTTAACCTCACCATAGCGCTATTGTAGCTCGCGCATTTCTGTTTCTAGTTGTTGTACATTAGAGTCCTCCTGCAAGCTCATCAAGACCTCAAATGACTGCTCAAAAAGTTGTGTGCAGTCTGCTACTGCACTGTCAACCGCCATTATTGCTTCTGTGACAACAATTGCACGCTACTCCTTTAATTTTGGCAGAGGTGAAGGTTGGGCCTTCAACTATAACTCAGTGATCTGCAAGTTCAACTCTAACTGAACCCTCGTTATTCCTATATGAGCGTCACACACCTTTGTACCCAGCTTGCAGATGCGCACCTCGACTAGTTCTTTCTCAGGATTGGCCAACTCTGAGACCATTTGGCATGCCTCCTCCACAACTTGGAGTATACGCTTGTTCTGGTCAGTCACCTCGGTCAAGGCGTCAATGGCAGAGTCTTGTTGTAGTGCCATCTTCTCATTGTTAATGCGTTGCTCACTGATCACCTGTAGGGAGTGGTGCTCATGGGCCCTCAACTCCGTTATTACTCCATCCTGCAATAGGTGGAGCGCCACGCTAGGGAGTGCTGCCAAATTCAACCCTACTCCCTTGAGGGTGCTGACAGTGGGCCTGTCAGCGTCATTCTCGGTGGTCAGTGCTCCATTAGGAAACACTATCCCACTGGAGGCCTTTCTGCGCAGCATCGCGACAGCTTCTAAAGTGCTAATAGCAAGGCTGGTTGACATCGTGCTAGCCTGGGACACGCGAGTCTGTAGCTCCTGGAAAGTTGTTTGGATAACCCCCAAGATTAGTTGTTGTTGCTACCCAAACTGTTGTAGGGCCTCCGCGGTGACATCTTGCATCGTGTATGTCATGCAAATCGCCCTCTGTGAATGTGATTAGGTCCAGTGATGTCTTAGTTGCCTTGGATTTCTTCCTGGACCCTCCTTTCTCTTGCTCCCTTGGATGCTTGATGCGGGCAGACGTCACTTGTGGGTTTGCGTCGTGTTGCTCTGTCTGCTCGTCCATCTCTTCTTTTATCTCAGGTCAAGGCGACCTCACGCCTTTATCAGAGCCCTGCTCTGTTCCACCTGTTTGCTTCTCCTTCAACTGAGCGACATCGCACTCCGCCTGGGCCTTGTCAGCGACCTGCTTTCTCTTTTCATCTAGCTACGTCATCTTGAGCTTGTCCTCCTCCTTCTTACGTTGCGCGATGGACTTGCTCCCTCCCACCGCCAAGTACGCTATAGTGCGCCAATCTGCCGACCAACGATCAAGTACTGCATAATTTAATGGTGTCATTCATTGCCAGGTAAGGCACGTCATACCATGTCTGCGCAGGGTCCTTCAATGCCTTGATGGACACATGGTGAAAATCTGCTTTAAAACTAAACATAGCCCTGCAGATTGGCAAACACCGTAGGCGAAAACTACGGTTTGAGATTGATGGCCATGTAGATGTTCATCTCCATCAAGATCCATAAGATCTTGCTGTCCTTGACATGTTGTGCATCCTTGGTCGCCCACAGGGAAGCGTACTTTGCTACTTCTAGTAGGTCTAGTGCGACTAAAGGGAATTGACTATCCTCTTGCAGCTCCCATGCTACCAGCACAATCGACAACAAGAGCCACGCATAGTGGAACATCTTGTTGAGCTCCTGTGCCTCATGGTAGTTCGTAAGGAGCTCACCATAGAGATAGTCTACCCAATTGAACTGAACTCCTTCGGTGCACTAAGCTGCTAGTGCGACGACGAGCGTCGACACCTCATCGGTGCAACACTTCCTCATCACCTTCCCTTCTAAAATCTACGTAGCCACCTTTATAGCAGGGTCACTTATGTTGGATATGGCATATACATGTGGCTTCTTCACCAGCTTAAACTTCTCTTTCATGGGCTCCACGAGGGCCTACTTGCCACATTTTTCGTCAAATATCATGGCCGGATTTTCTCCAGTGTAGGGCAACCACGTCATCCTGTGGATAAATCTGTCAGTGATGGGTATTGGCTCCTCCAGCCATAAACACCCATCATGCACCAAGCATAGCAACTGCTTGATGACCAAGACTATAATTGAGGTGTGGTTGTAGTGTGACACCCATAACAGGTTGAGCAGACCATCCCTATCTACTCCTTGGAGCCACCTCTGCGGCTCCAATGTGGTCATCTCAGTGGTTGTTTCGATAATGCAGTGCATCAATTGCTCAATCGCCAAGTGTGGGAACTTCTCATGGTCAACCAAGTCCTAGTCTTCGAGCTTTAATAGAGGAACTCGTGCCAAAGTGCAGTCCTTCAAACACAATATCATCCGATAGCAGAGGGGTTTGCAAGGGGACCATGCTCTCGTCGATATCTTTCGGTACCTTGGCCTTGCCCTTGCATGGAGGGACGTACTCAAGCAATCGAGTGATAGAGTCAGCACCTTGGGCTTCAACTTCCTCCACGTCTATTCCCACATCCTCATCATCCACCGGGATGCCTTCGATTTCTTCCTCCTTCAGCTCTAGATTGATGGCTTTTCCCTTCACCTATGCGGTGGGCCTGTCCTTTAGTGGGTTTCTTCTTGGCGACGCGCACACCGGTATGGTAGGTTGCTTTCCCTTCTTGTCCTTTGCGCTCTCCTTGGTTGGGGTGGGCTTTGGTCTTGGCGTCCTTAGTGGTTTAGGGACTTCCACTAATACTTCGACAACCTCTAGAGCAACTTCTTCTACCTCCATAACAATTTTCGGCATCGACTCCTTTGCTACTTCCTCAGTATCTATAGCTTCCGCGGGTGCCGACATAACGCTTTCCAAGAGTGCTTGCGACGTCTCTGGTAAGTTCATAAACACTGGACTTGCTATGAAAGCCTCGAAGAATTCTTGGTTCACGTGCGCCTTAGAGCTCAACAACTCAATGCTCAAAATGCCAAGTGTTTTTCGTTGGGCAGCCACCTGTAATTTATAGGGCATTTTGAATTCAAATCCGACCGTCCCGCCATATTCGGTTCATTAATGCCGGATTGGTGGCAGTTTCAAGGATCTAAACCATAAATTTCGTCTTAAATGTCGGTCGTCTGCTCTATTTGGCTGCATTTCTACCATCAAATCATGGACAATGACTTTAACGGTTACTTTCAGGCCAACTTGCACGATTTCTTCCTGGGCAGCGCAATTCCCTTCACGTTGCTGTGAACCCTGTGACACTTCCTTACTTCACACAATCCTCTAATCGCTCAACTCCCCAACCCAGGAAGTGTAGTTTATATTCCCGCGCCTCCTTTCAGCTGCCTGGAGTGCTAATACTATGCTACCTTCATATAGTGACATGGTCGGACCGCCGATGTATGGCTTCAATTGACTAACATTCACCTTACCTAGGAAGGGATCTCCATTCAATTTAACCAACTGCATCGCTCCTTCATCAGTTATATCCTTAATGACATAGGGCCATAACCAGTGCATTCTGAATTTCCCTGGAAATTTATCAAACTTGTTGTCATATAACAAAACCAGGTTAGCGCAGAGGACCTTGGTCTAAATATCAGATGGCATCAAGAATGGTCTTCGTTCGTAGATGAACTCCATCGTTCCCATGTCAGAATTATTAATGATCATGACAAATTGATATGGGCTCACGGGAAAACAGGAGTATACTCTCCAAAAGAGGGTTACTCTTTCCTCATGGAGAAGAAAGGCTGGTCTGTCCCGGAATGGTGGTCCAAAAGCCTATGGAAACTCAAATGTCCTCTGAAATCTCGGATTTTTTTATGGTGTATGTTAAGAAAGAAGATTCCAACATGGGACATACTTCAATTCAGAATTTTTATTGGGCCAGGAAGATGTCCTCTTTGCAAGGAACATGAGGAAACCATTAACCATCTTTTCACCTCTTGCACGGTTTCCTTAAAAATATGGGGAGTGATAACAGACCTGCTGAAATTAAAAGTTCAATGGGGAAATGCTCCTATAGACGATGCTTGGAAAAATTGGTGGAACAACCACCCTGATGGAAACCTCAGAAATCTTCCTCCAATTTATTTCTAGGGTATATGGCTAGCCAGGAACAACAGCATTTTTAAAGACCAGGACATCTCCATTACATCAACTGCAACCAACTGCGCTGCTATTTACTCTTCTATCCCTCCTCCTGATCCAAAAGGTGCACAAAACCGAAACAATCCTGCAGTTATCAAGGATGGCTCTCCTTGGTCTTTCTTTGACGGGGCATCACAAGATAACAGAGCTAGTGCCGGCATTTGCATTCATATAAACCAATATCAAACTCTCAAAGCTTCTGTGGGCCTGGGCCAAGGATCAAATAACTATGCTGAATTGTCTGCCCTTCGCCTCCTCATGTGCTGGGCTTTAAAAAAGAATATTCTTTCTATTCAAATCTTCGGAGACTCCATGAATGTGGTTAAATGGGTTAATGGCAAATCTATGTGTCAAAATCAGATACTGAAGACTATCCTAGATGATATTGCATCTCTAAAAACTCATTTTAACTCACTTTCTATCTGTCATATTTACAGGGAACATAATACAACAGCAGACCAACTTTCTAAATCTGGCCTACAACAAGCTATGGGGAATTGGTCTATAGAAGAAACATATCAGGGGCAGTCTACTACAACTATGCTGCCCCCTTTTGCTCCGCCACTATGATGTTTTTCCTTTCACTTACAGTTTCAGCTACAGCACTTTTTGTCTATATATACATATTATCTCACGGTCTATTTACAAATGGGCAGCGGAATTAAAGCCCACCCTCGGGCTGCTGTAGCTGAACAAAATCCCACATCTCCAGTCTCTATTCTACAGTTCATGTTTTTTACTTCTCCACCGTGGCTGTTTTCCTTCTTCGAAGGAGGCCACAATGACTCCTTATATGATATGTAACTGTCTAATATGTGGTTCTGGCGAACCTGCACAGAAAATGCTTTTGATACTTTGCGGCAGTTCAGCTCCTCTAACTGCGTCACATGTTGGTAAAAATATTCGGAGGTCGACTTCGGGTCCCTCCACTTCCCGGTTCTATTTTTGTGGGAAGGGTCTAACAGTTTTTTGAGTCCCCACTCTCTGGTGGTTCACAGATGAATCTGAAAAATGTAACTTTTTATACTCTTAATAAAAAGTTCCGCCTTTTTTCTCCAGAAGAAAAATAACAAAACCAGGTCATTTACCTTAAAGGTGCACAACTTAATGTGTCGATCATGCCATGCTTTCTCGCGCTGCTTTTGGACCTATTGGTGAAATCCAGCTAGAAATATATCTTCCTCAAGCTCAGCCAACTGCATGGGCCTCTCTTCTAGGGCTCCGCGATCCGTCATACCCGTCAGTGCCGCTATGCGCAAACTAGGCACAATGTATTCCATGGGCATCACTGCTTCAACACCGCATACAAGCCTAAAGGGTGTTTGTCCAGTCAACTTCTTGCATGTCGTCCGATAGGCCCATAATACTGCGAGTATGCGTAGGTCCCAATCACTTCGTTGAGCATTGAAAACCTTGGTTACCACGTTCTCCAACACTTTATTGAATTCTTCCACCATCCTGTTAGCCTCCAGGTGATAAGGCACGCTCTTCTGGTGATATACCTAAAATTCCTCCGTTAGCGCGTTGATCGCCTCATTCAGAAAGTGTGTACCGCGATCACTCATCAAAATCTTTGGACACCCAAATCACGTCAGTACATACTCAAAGAGGAACTTTGCAGTAGTCACACCTCTGCAATCCTTCACAGTTGTGCCTTCACCCATCAAGTCAAATACTCCATCGCGGTGATAATGTACCTCGCTCTTGTCTTCTTCCCTTGGGGCTGAATGGGTCCCACAAAATCTATCGCCATTTTTCAAAGGGTTGTAATGTCATCTGTAGATTCAAAGGTAGCTCATCCCTCCATGATGGCTTGCTAGTCCTTTGACATACATCACACGCTTTGCAATATGCTTTCAAATCCTGATGAAGGGTTGGCCACCACAACCCTTCGTGTAGAATCTTTTGCGCAGTTGCTCTCCCTGCATAATGTCCTCCCGTAGCGCCCCCATGAGCGTCTGCGAGGATACTACTCCTTTCAAACTCCGGGATATATCATCGCAATATCTCATCAGAGCCCATTTTGTACAGATGCCCGACATTGACAAAAAATTTTGCCGCATGCACCACTAACTCCTTCTTCTACTCGATGGTGTATCCTTCCAAGGCAGTTCCTATTGTTAGGAAGTGTATGACATCTTCAAAATGACCATCCGTGATGAGCAGTGCAAATAGCTACGTGTCAGGCAATCCCTCCTCCAAATTAGTGGGCTCTTCCCTTGTTTCGATATGCAACAGATGGTCTGGTCCCACTTTCAGTCGTCCATGCTTTACAATAACTTCAAAATCATACTCCTGGAACAATAACAACCACTTGCAAATTCTCCCCACAACATAGGCTTATTGACCAGGTATTTCAACGAAGAATGATCCATATACATCTTAAAATGGCCACCCAGCAAATAGTGTCTAAACTTATGGAGTGCGTATACCATGGCTAGCCCTTCATGCTCGGTGGTGGAATAGTTCTTCTCCACCTTGGATAACCTTTTTCTTGCGAATGCTATAGGATGGTCCAAGTGTCCTCCGCTAGCCTATGTCAGTACTACTCCTAGCACTATACATGACGCGTCGACATGTACATGAAACTCCTTCTTCCAATCCGGGAAGACTAAAATCGGCACGGTGACCATCTTTTCCTTCAATACATCTAGGCTTTTCTTACAATCTTCATTCCAGCAGAATGTGACATCCTTTTTCAACAAACTTCTCCATAAGTGCGGTGATCTAGGCATAACCCTTGATAAACTTTATGTAATATCTAGTATTCCCTAAGGTAGCACGCAACTGTTTCACACTCCTCGGTGCTTCTAAGTTAAGTATCACCGCAATCGTAGTGGGATCTACCATCAGTCCCTGTCTACAAACCACATGACTTAGTAGGGCCCCAAAAGGAACAAAAAACAAACATTTCTTCAAATTGAGCGTGATTTGGTATCATCGACAGGTATCTAGCATCAAGCACAAACTTGCCACATGGCGTTTCACCAGTCCAAATATAGTACAATCATCAAAGTACACTTCTAGGAACTTATGAATAAATTCCTTGAACGCAACAACAACTACGCGCGAAAAAATCACAGGCTCATTCTTCGATCCGAACGGCATTACAGTGTATTGAAAGCACCTCCACTTAGTCACGAAGGTTGTCTTGCTCCTATCCTCTGACGCAATTTTGATCTAATGATACCCATAGAACCCATCAATGAAGGAATATGCTTCTTGGCCACCTACATTGTCCAACACTTCGTCAGTGAACGGAGTCGGGAAAGGATCATGTACACAAGTGTCATTCAACTTCCTGAGGTCTACACATATCCTTATTTCATCTTCCTACTTCTTTTCCTGTACCACCATTGGGCTTACCCAATCAGATTCTTCTACGGGCTCAAGCGAGCATCTTGTCTAGCTCTAAGCAGACCTTCTCCTTATACTTCGGATTGAGATGGTAAGGCCTTTTCTTAACCGGCTTCGCATTGGGCTTTAATGTGATCTTCATAACACCCGTCTCTTATTATCCCTTTTAGATCTGTAAACTTCGTAGGGAAAAAACCCTGGTATTCGTGGAGAAATTCAACAACTTTATCCACCATCTCCTCATCCTAGTAATCTCCAATCTTCACGAACTTGGGCTCTGCCTCTATACCAATATTCAACTGTTTCGTTTTCAATGGTGCAGTTATATCAAGATTCTTAATTTGTGGTCCTTCAACCTCGTAGTGACCTTCTGTTTTAGGGATGTTAATCTTTCGCAGATCCTCATCTTCTTCTTGAGCGGTCATGTTATAGCATTCCAGCGCATGACTCAGCTGAGTAGTCCAATCGGGTTGAATTAGGTCCAAAGGATCCTGCGATATCCTAAAGATTGTTGCTTTCACTTCTTGTAACGCTTCATCAATATAGTCAAATCCGTCTTCAAAGCTGAATGTCATTATGAATCCTTTGTAGTGTCCTATCTAGGGTGCTAGACTGGGCTATATTTATTATCGATCAGGGTGCGTAGACTTAGAGGCGTGTGCCTAAAATATATAGGCATAAAGGATCTGATCTAAGTCTAATTTCCCTAATTACAATGCTATGATTCGATTCAATATCAAACTAAATCACCCTATGTGTCACTATCAACTAAGATTCAATTCATAAAACGTTGTGTATCACTGTAATTAAAGATTTTGGTCTCCTTACAGAGACATCATACATAAAACCTTTGTTTAGTGGCTACTCAACATTCACTAACATTCATTAACAGTCATGCAAGATGAAATCGTAAACATAAAGTTCATGACAGTGCTTTACAAGGTAACACTAGATCGAATCCCTTACAGGATATGATTCACGATCCAAGTGATAATCTATTCAAGCACACGCATAAACATATAAACAAGCGCATTCATAAATATATAAACATAAACATGAATCGATTTAATCACTGCGCATATCAATACCAAATACCCTGACTGTAAATGCAATAAAATAACAACAGTATACCATGTACGCAGGGCCCGTCCGCGTTCTTGGTATACTGGGCTTGTTATCCAACGATCACCAAATCAAAACAACGCAACCATGACTGTAATGCAAGTCTGTTGTATTAAAATCGAAACTATGTTCGTGAAGCAACAATAATGATAAAAACGTAACCAACCATACAACCGGTTCAGAACTTATATTTACATATGGTTTTACATCCCTTGAAAATGGATGTACATTCATGAGCGGCTGTTGCCGCTTTTGCCAAAACAAGATTTTGAAAATGTTTCTATCCTAGCTGACATTAAAAAAAAAAGGAAACAAACTAAAATCGATTTGGACTGTGTGTTGTCACTGCCTTTGTCGCCAACATGCCATAGTTGACCAGTCGTTGACCGCGCATGTAGGAGGGTTGATTCCGCTGCGGGATAGGTGCTCGTCCATGCTTGGACATTCCGCTTTTCATCCATACCCTTCGCTCTGGCCTAGTTGTCATGCCACATGTCAAACAATAAGCCATTTACAGGATGTTGGAACTTCCTGTAGTCATTTTGCCCAAAAACTCCTAATTCATTAACACAAAACCCTTAAATCAATTTAAAAGCAATTTAATAACTATAAGACTATTAATTAATCAATTTCCAAGGGATCTGAGAGATAAATGATGAAAAGAGGTAGGCAAATGTCATGTTTTGGGAGGGGAAAAGGGGTCATGGAATGGTACCAACATCTCTCCCCGACTTAATGAATTAGCATGTCCTCATGCTAACCCTGAAGTGCTTCCTTGGAACTCGGTCCCTGCCTGTGCCTTTGCTGCCTTGAGCAATGTGTCTACATTCTTTTTCACCTGGGCATCTTTCTGGTCATGGAGCTCTTGCTTTAGTCTTTTGTATTTTTCCTTGAGGGTCTTCTTTTGATTGCACCACTTGGTGGCCCACTTGCAAATATCTGTTTGCTCAGCTTCTAGCTCATTGACTCACTCCTTTAACTTTTCATTTTTCTTTTGAATTTCTTCACTCTGCGCTCGGAGCATTTCATTTTCTTTCTTAATAACTTTCTCCAGCATGTTAGCCTCCATGAGCTCTTCCTTTAATTTTTCAATTTGTTTCTCCATTTTCTTCTGCTTCTTATTGGGAGGTGGTGACCCTCTTTCTTGTTTGTTATTACTTTCGACCTCTATATCAGCTCCTGGTCCTGGGGGTGAATGGCTTTCAACATCTACATCAGATCCTGGCCCTGGTGGCGAATGGTCACTACTCTGAATATCCATCTGTATAGGTGCATTGGATTCGGGTTGGTCCTCTTGCAACTGAACTTTTGGTGTCCTTATTGTTCTCCTTGAGTAAGTGGTGAAAACTTTATCTTGTTTTGCCTTCTTAGCATCCTCCTTTCTCATTTGTCTAGTTCTTATGCTGCTCACAGGTGGAGGTATCTTGTTTTCTTTGGATGATGCTGGGATCTCCTCACCAATGTCCTTCATAAATCCTGAGTTTTCTTGCGATTATTCTTTGTCTTCCTCATCCCTGATTTGGTTGGCAGCTAATAACTCCTTCCACGTTTTCCCTCTTCTTTGATTTCATGCTTAATAAGAATTTTGACTAGACCAAAGTGATATAAGCTCTTGTCTTCATTTCCTTTCTGCTTCTAGATGGTCTTTGACATCTTGGTTAGGCTCTGCAATAGGAAATATGGTAAACTGATGACACATTGCCTTTTCAAGTGTAGCAACAACTTGATATGGTATAAATAAACAATGATGTAGCGGCCTTCACAGGTTACAAATTTTTGAAGTATGTAAACCATTTCATCCCAAGGATGCACCAACCAACTTCTTGGGACGCCTTTCTTCCAGTTGACTGTTGAGACTCGGGACCTAGACATGAATTGGGTCCACGATTTCTCTTTGAATTGCTTGGTCTTAAAATACTTTTCCCCTTCTGGGCTAATCCCTATCGCTTGGGCGATGGTATCTTTTGAAACCCTGAATGAAAAATTGCCTATCAGGGCTTTCTCCCCATTAAATGTGAAGGCGAATTGCTTAGCAACCTCTTCGTTGCTTCCATGGAATTTCTCCAAAAAGGGCAACCACTGTATTTCTCTAAGAATCGAAATGCAGTCTTCATGGTATTGGGAGCTATCGAACACACTTGGCTCGACCCTATTTGTCATCTTGGCGGAGGGT